>CM031238.1:390325057-390710057 GCA_018340775.1 Taxus wallichiana var. yunnanensis
TTGCTAAACCTCTACTTGTGTGATACTTTGTTCAATACATCGTCTATGTCTGCAAACCACTACAGCATTCAATTCACAGAAGACATCGACCAAACATTGAGAGAACAATTCTAAATATTTTTAGTTTTTATATTTTGCATTCAATGCATCTCTCTGATATCTTCCATATTGATATCCTTCCCTGATTGTTTCCATATTAGGGTTAAAATGGAGCAACCATATAGTGTGTGCATTGTCACATCATCCATAATGCATCCACAATTCAGGTTAGCACAATCGAAATTTTTATGGAACCACTTGGATACGAGATACTCACTAAGAGCAGATTGTATACACCTTATATTTAACTTACCAAAAATTTCTCCTATGCGAGTTATTGGCGTATTATTAATCCCCCTAGAGGTGCATACGCCTTTTGCAAGGGGTGCACCAAAAGAATGGGGTTGGTTTTAGCAGCACTCGCGAGAAACCATCATGCCACTGCCCCTTGTCTGCTACACTACCGACTGCACCATCACTTTATACCTCCATACTTGCCCCCGGATCACCTTTGCACCCTCCGGGTGTTTTCCATCATTATCCCTTCTCTCTCCTTTTCCCTCACCTTTGTGATCGGTTGCACCCAACATCATTGACCCTAGCGGTAGCGTGCAGTGAAATCATGTCCGGCCAATGGCATTGGCTAAGTGGAGATGGTGACTTTGAGCTATGATCCCATATTTATAGCGTCATTATTCTCATTTCTCAAATATATCATCAAAAAATATGCATGCTCTGCACGCGCTTGCAAAGCTTGCCCTTAAAGGTTAAGAGGTTTTAGGGTTTAGTGGAGCTTACACTTGAGACTCATCATTGGAGCATTGTGAGTTACGAGTGAGCATCAAGAATGAGTGAGCAGCAAGGTCTACCTTAGTCTTTCGAGTCCAAACTTTGGTCTATCTAGGTCCTCCACCTATCCCTTTTCTTATCCACCCGCAACAATCTCTCAAAACTAGAAGGCACTTACAAGCCTAGGAGTTAATTCGCCAAAGATATCCACACAAAGGAAAGTATCCCCTAACCTAAACTCTTTCATTTATGTTAGTATCATTGATTAGTTTGATGTATCATGTATTAGACTAGGATAGTGTAGCATATATTTATCTATTACATTATTGCTCTCTTTATAGCACATGCTTACCGCCTAATGGTATTTAGGATTAGTTCTTGCTTACAACCTCAAGGATTCTACTAAGACCCCATATTCCATATCTTCAATATAGCCTTTGAAACCTCATAACTACGATATTGAGTGTGGATTACTCTCTTCTAGATCCAAGATTATTTACGCCCCTAGGTTATTATCTTTCTTGTGTGTTGGCTCGTGTATGGGCTTCTACTTATATGCTATATTATAAAGAGAGGATCATTATATTGCCCATCTTCGCTTACATGCGATTGTCGGACTTACCTTTCGCAAGTTTCAAGAACCTCAAAGTTTGTCCCTGTTTCTTAAATTATATGTTAAAAAATCTTCCAATTTTGCATGTTGCACTGCAACTTGAGGATGTATCAAAAGCACTGATTCAAATATTTGCACCAGATCTGCACCCAAATTCGTGAATTTTTGAGGTGTGTTTTGATCCAAGGCCTAGAGGCAACCTCGTGGGCAACACTCCAAAGAAAAAATCTAGATGTGTTATTGCAGAAAAACTGACTGCAGTGAATGATAAAGGCCAAAGGATATATCATAGTGCTTGTGCAAAAAATGAAGATAATTGACACCAGATGTAGAACTCTAATTACAAGGCAATGAGCTAGGCCTAATCGTTCTTTATCCACAGGAATTTATGGATCGGCTACTTGATCTCTTCGTTCTCCAAAAATGATTTGCATTAGGAAGGGGTGGTCATGGGATTAAATGAATAGTGTGTTTTTACTAAACAGTGCGCACGCACTTCCTTAGAGTGGCTGACAAGTATCCTTATACTCATCCAGCATGGTGTGCAACTGCAGTAGATTTGTTGAAGGAACTGTGGTATGGGTTTGTGCCGCAAGGGCATTCTTTTGTTTAGATATGACCATAAGGTGTACAAACTTCTTGCTAGAGCTGACTAGCTTCTTGCATTGCTTGGCACTGGCAGTAATGAGTGAGAGTCTAGGAACTACTTCCAATGTGTGGTATCTCATATCACCAACATCTATGACAACATTTCATGGATTTGCTTCATATACTCCATATAGATGCTAAAGATATGGTTGACCAAATAAAACATCACATATCTCTAATGGCGCAACATCGCAAAGGACTGTCTTGAAAAGGCTTGATTTTGTATACTAGGTGACACTGCTGAGTAACGTGTTTCTCAGAACTCAAGCTAAAACATCCAATTAAGTATGGTTGTGGCATGAGTGGCGTAAGTTCAATCTTTGAACTACTTCAGAAGAGATCAGGTTCGTCTGACTTCCATTGACAGCGATGAGTCTGACTTCATTGTCAGTGATGAAGTAGCTTCCATTGTCAGCGATGAAGTGTATTGGTTGTCCATTGACCCACAGCTAAGACTGGAACAATCATTTGGCTTTCGCTAAATCAGAGTTGGAGGAAGAAGCAATGTTGGCAGTACCTACCATGGCATTAGGCTTAGATTCCATGATCTGTTTACCTTTGTCAAGTGCTATAGTGTTAGTACCCGCTGCTTCAACTTGTGCAAGTAGAGTTTTCCTACTGCAATGCTCATTTGTGGAGTGACTGCTGGTGTTGTGAACTGTACACCACTTGCGAGTCTTGGACTGTTTGGTCTGATTATTTGATGGGGTCACCTTCTTCTGAGGGTGGTGTAAAGGGCCATTCCCTTGCTTAGGATTCTGCTTTATTCTAGGCTTGGAATGTTTATGTTGTAGCTTGTCTTGAGACTTGAATTCTGCTGTCTTAGACTTTGTGTAGCTTTTGCTTCAATTTACAAGCAAAATCTACGTAGGCTTCTAGAGGAGATCCAGAGAAAATCCATGCCAAATTGGATGTATGGTCTCAATCCCAACCCATGCTTCAAGACAACATTTTTTCTAACTTTTGAATATTCAGTTTGCAACCTAATTATGAAAGTGTCTATGTATTCTTGAACAGATTGCTTGTAACCTTGGCACAATTGTACAAACTTGATGGTGACCAGTCATCATAGTATTCCAATAGGATACTATTGAACAGAGGTGCTTTGAGTTCTTCTCCTGGTCTAAATAACCACTGCAGATGTCTATGTAAGTGTCTTAAGTTACCATCATCCTCATGCGCAGTGCATTAGCTATCCCACCATTTCTTTACAGATAAAGAAATTTTCAAAAGAGAAAATGTAATCTTTTCTCTATCGGAGAATGATTCATCACGTAGTATGAAGTGAACAGATTAGAGCCAGTTATCTAGGGCTTCTGCATCTATTTTCCTTCAAACATAGGGATGTCTAGATTGACTTGTACCTTGTATGGGGTGTGACCACCAAAAGGTTGATGTGAAGTTGTGCTGGGAGGAGTATGAACATGCTTGAAAAATTGAGAGAAGTGATCGATTTCTTCTAATTCTTCACATTGCCTTTGCAAAGCATCCTCTATCATTTTCTTAAACATATCTAAAGTTGGAGTCTCTGAATTTGTTCTATCTCCCATTTGAGGGCATAAAGAGTATGATGAAGGATCCTGTGTTTCAAGTCCTTCATGTAATCAGACCTTATATAAGTGGGCATACAAACAAAGAGAGAATTCAGATGGGACTTCAATACCACTGGATATGATGAGAATGAATGAGGATTGATACCACTGATCTAGGGCCCAGATAGACCCAAATGACAACACTTTAAACAAGGGTCTAGTTGGGTTACTTAGAAAACATATAATGAATGACAAAGGCCAAAGATATATCCTAGTGCTATGAAACAGGGAGAAAGAGCAAAAAAGACAATTGACATCAGATGTAGAAGTGTAATTACAAAGTTGTGCTATGCAAAGTCTTGTACACGACCAAGAGATTTGATGTAGGACGTCTCATGCTCCTTACCAAGATGCATGCCAGCATAGCCGCATTTGTATTACATATAGAATAGATATATGCCCCACCCACCCATCTAGAGAGTGAGAGTTGAAACAGAAGGGCAGAATGAGACTCTCTATATCAAGATTTGAATGAAACTCTCTCTATCTGAAATCTATATCTCTATCTGAACTGTGAACCCAAACTCCATATCCATATCCAGATGGGGCTCTATCTCTAGAGAGGGCTCTCTAGAGATAGAGAGAGGAGGGAGACCTCTGTAGATCTATATCTATAGGGGGATCTTTCTATATCTAGAGGGGGGCTCTCTAGATCTAGAGAGAGGGGGCTCTCTGTCGATCTGGGGAGGGCCCTCTATCTATATCTAAAAACTCTCTATAAAGAATAGAGGAATGCACTGATATACAAAGGAGGAACATGAAGCATCGGTTGGACCGTTATAATAGTTGGTAACAACCATTGCATAACTAATCATTAATCCATCATCTTCAAGTGACATTACTACAGAGTTGTGCAGTACAGTAAAAAAGTTACTTTGAGAGCTATGTGGCATCGTAGAGGAGTTAGGACCTCATGGTATGCACATGTGTCGGTATGATCTTGAAGCCATTGGTTACCTTTAGCGAACAAATTTTTGAAGAATGAGACAATAGAATTCGAGACGTTTTTAGCCTCAGTGGCCATTTCACCATCTACTTTTCTTATTTCTTGAATCCTCCCTTTGTTAGATTCTATAGTAGCTGAAATATGGAAGAATTAAGTGTTACGGACACCTTCTTTGAGCCAAGTTATTCTGAATTTTTGTTTCCAGTAGATCTCTTCTCTGCTTAGGATATTATGATAGTCCACTAGGAGAGCCTTTTCCTTGTCTTTATCTTCTCTGCTCCATCCCCCTCATTCCATTATATCTTCCAATTCTCGAAGCTCCTCAAAAATTTTGCTTTTCTGTAAAAAAATATTACCAAATACTTCTTTGTTCCATTTCTTGATATTTGATTTAACATTTTTTAATTTTGCTGAAACTTGGAACATGCTATTCCCTCTAACTTCAATATTCCACCATTCTTCTATCATCTTTTCCAGATCTGGGTGGGTAGTCCACATTTTTTCAAACCTGAAAGGTCTGCCTTTGGTTTGCCCCATTTCACCATAGTTGAGGATGATTGGATTATGGTCAGATCCAATGCGTGCCAAAGAGGATAGTGTATATTGTTGCTCTGGATCCATTGATAATTTACCAAGAAGCGGTCCAATCTTATTTGAATCAGATTTTCCCCATTACGCCTATTGGTCTAGGTGTATTTTGAGCCACTGAGAGCTAGGTCATAAAGCCCATTCCAGCTGATGAAATTAGCCAAGTCTTCCATGCTCTCCGAATAAATATTAACACCCCCTTTTTTCTGAGGGAATTAAGGAGTATTGAAATCTCCCCCTATAATCCAGCTTGGTTCATTAAACATCCTTCTAGAATGTAGACATATCTTCCCATAGCACCCTTCTCCCAGTGGTAGAGTTGGGTGCATAAACATTTGAAAGAATAAATTGTTTATTGCTACTAATTAAAGTGAAAAGGATTGCAATATGATGTTGATTGTTTAGAAGAGGGTTACCTTCCAAAATTCTTATTCCACAAATAGAGCAATCCTCCTGAGGCTCCTGCTTTGAAGCTTGAAAGTGAAAGCCATCATCTTTCCAGAAAGATTTATGAAAGTCTTCCATCCTCACTTGGTTCATCTTGGTTTCCTGAATTAACATGATGTCAAGTTTCTTGGTACTCCTAATGTCGATAAAATCCTATGTTTGTTGGGGTTATTTAAACCCCTTATATTCCAAGACAAAATAATCATCTAGAGTTTCTTTGGCCTACCACCAAAAACGTTGCTTTCCTTCCATTATTTCCTTCCTAGAGGCTCTCTCCCTTTTTTCCTTCTCGGACGGTCTCCTGGTGAGGCTTTGTTAGCTCCACATTTGCCTAAGCTCCTCTTGTCTTGGGGGTCGCTTTTCTTTTTAGCGAGATTCTAGGACTTTTCTTTGTTTCCACTATCAAAGTAGGGGAGCCCAGATTTTGTAACACCATCATTTCCTTTTTCTTTTATGCTTACTAACAAGATTTCCTTATCCTTGGGTATACCTGATTGAGATCCTTCTGAGAGTGAATCAAACAGCATGTCAAGATTTTTATTTGTCTCCAAAATATGTTGTAAGTCTTCTTCAACTATGGGGATGTCCTCCAGATTAATATCCAACACATTAAACTTGTTGTTAGTTATCAAAAGGGCTTCATCGGGTCTTTGAGTGAAAAAGTTGGCTTCCACAAAGTGTCAAGCACACGATGGAGCTGATGATACTATCTTCTTCGCAAATCAGCCACTTCCACTAACTCCTCCATATTACATGTTTCTTGCTCTACTACGTCATTGCTGACTTTTTCCTGACCTTCATCTATTACAACTTCCTCCAGAACTGGTACTATCTTTCCGGAGCTTTGCTTCTTGGCCTCTGAAGATTTATTACATTGTCCCTTGACTTCTGTAGGTTTATTAATTTGCATCCAAGTAAGGACTATCTTGGAGGGTCCACTAGCATCTTGGTTCATGATTCCTTTTCCTTTTGATTCTTCCTTGGGGCTTCCCTTATTCTTTTTGAGTTGGGCTTTAAGAGCAACTTCTTCTTTGGCCTTTGGACACATTTTCACATTGTGTCCTCGCTTCTGAAACACGAGAAGCACATGAAAGGTGCGAACTCATAGTCAATTTTTGAGTATGGACTCCCCATTTTGATTTGAGCTTTATGCTTCGTGGGAGATTTGCGTCTGAGCCACATTAACACAAAGTCGTGCAAAGAGAAGTCGGGTCTTGGCACATGAAATAACCAAAGAACCAAAGAACCAATGGCTTTGTTATCCCTGAAGGATGTCTAGATCCCAATATTCAAGGAAAGCAAACCCGGGAGTCGACCAAAAGTGGGTATTCCTTAATGGTGGTCTCAAGCAAGTTGAAACCTAGTTTCCACTTTTGAACCAACACCACAAAGCTCTACCCATGAACCATGGCCCCCAGCGAGAATGTTTAAGAAATCCTCTTCCAGTGATAGGGAGACCACAAAAAAGGAATTAGCATAAGCTACTATATCCATTGAACCTTTGGGCATCCACTTTCTTCTTGCCCATTTTCGAAACTCATCAATTTTTGGGCGACTACCTGGAATCTTTGCCATAATGGTGTTATTCATGGAAGAATAAACACGTTTTGCAACCGCATCCGGGATGTCAAGAAGAAACCATTCGATGTTACAAAGCAGGCTGAGATTAAAGGAAGGTACATGTTTTTACCTGTTCCCGAGAAACCACCTTCGCCCACATGAACATGAGCCGCTTTTCCGGCTCCACCTTGTCTCTTTCTGTGATGAAGTTTGCATCTTTTCTCCCATCCGGCAGATTCGCATTCAGATCTCTTGCAGCCTGGTCTCCTCCGTTTTCCCGCTCACTCCCAAATTCAAAAAAACTCGCTCACTATAATTTTATCCTTTTCAACATTATTATTATTTTGTGTTTAGGCTTATAGATGATGAGTTTCTAAGTTTTGCCTAAGTTCCATCCATCATCTTTGTTTAAGTTGCTGGCATGTTCATTTTCTATTACTTCCCTGCCGTGTCGTTAAGTATAGTGGTCTTCTCTAGCCAACACTTTCACTTTTTCAATGCATAAACAATGTTTTTCTTACACAAGAGTTTAGTTAGTGCACATTTTTCAAAATCATCATGCTTAATGTTACTATCATGTTCTTTTAACCTAGTTTGAATGAATTTTTTTGATTCACCAAGATATGGTCTACCACAAGAGCAAATAACAATGAACACCTCACTGTTAAGTTTGGGGTCAAGATGATCTTTAGTTGACCAGAGTCTCGTTCTCAAGACATTCAGTGATAGAAATGTTGTATCAATGTTGTGTGTTCAAGGATCTTGGAAATTTTGTATGTCATTTTGTTGATGCATGGGAGATGTCCATTTTACCATGCTCTTTTGGTTAACCTTTTCTAATCTATACTAGGGCAAGGCTTAACCTTAAGAAAGGCTTTATTAATTCGCCTATTTGCCTAGCCACTTTTCGTATGAAGGTTTGTCAGGTATTTCTTCTCCCGTTGAAAATGGTTTTTGTCAGCAATCTCAGAGCCCCTGTGGTCAATGTTCTTAGCATTCACACATGTTGTGCTGGGCGATGACATAGATCCACATGTAGATACAGATCAGTGTGTGTTTTCTTTCTATAAACTTGTGCAAATTGGCTTTGACACCAACTGATATAATATAATATGAGCTTACACCAGAAAGACACGTAAGAAAACACAGAACAGCAAAATAGAACAGGGAAACTGCCACTAAAATGTAATGCTAATTGCTATATAATCTGCATTAGCATAGATTAAATAGATTTACAGGGGTAAGGATGTGTGCCAGCTGGATGCGGCCAAACACATGCCAACTGTCCCAGAACTAGGCATCCAAAATCCACCTCAGGTAGTCGAACTTGAACACAGTCAATCAGGCTCCAGTGAACTGAAATCCATCGCTGCTAGCCTAACGTACATGCAGTCAGGGAGGCTCTAGTAAATCGACCAAGTTCACATATAGACATATGTAATATGTAGATGATACAAGAGAAGAGACAAATACACGGGTAATTCACATCGAATTATAGCCATAAGCATGACGTGGAGCTGATCTATCAACATCAATAGAATTCAAGCAGGATGGTCTGTAAAGATGTCAACAGATACCCCTCGGGAAGTATTGACGAGCATAGCTACAATAAAAGAGCCATTTGAGTAATCCTGCAAATGCTTTTCAATAAACATGGATATTTGACTAATCACACAGCATGAAGAATCTGCCAGCCATTGTCAGCACAAGGCAAACAGGATGCAGAAAAACCAAGCCCGTGTGGAGAGGCCTATAAGGAGCAGTCATTGCAGAATTGCTATATCCTTTAAACCATTTGCAACTGAACATATAGAAAACTGAATTTTACAAATGTATGAAAACATAAGGGCAGTCCCGGCAATGTTAGAAAGAAAGATTACACCTGGTGAACCCATGATTTAGATCGAGATATCCAAGGTATGGTTTTATGAAGAATTTAGAGTTCCATAAATTAAAAGATTTATCACCAAAAGGAAAAACATTGGAAGTTTAATCCACCTTAATCTGTTGCCGTTATACTCTGAGATATTCATATTGAGTGGTTAGAACCCCATCGAGCAGCCACTTAAACGTTAATTTTAGGAAGTTAGGTATATTGTATATTGTTGGAGAATAGTTTTGGGCAATTTTGTTGAAGACAAAGTGGTAAGAGGTAAGAGTAAAGGAATTCTTTAACTTTCATGAATGGCAAGCATGAGGAACTTTGTGTGAAGGAAACATCCCAGTGACGATGAAAAGTACTGATAATAGGTACCATTTCTATAAAGATGGATTGAGTTCACCTGAGAAATGTCTCGAGCGACCTGAAATATGGATGAAATCAATATTTCTGTTTACAGACTGTGGAGCCCACCCAAGAAAGAACATACCAGTAAGTAATGATCCACACCCACCAAGAATATGGACATTTGTTGGAATATCTATAGACCATTAGTAAACAACAAGAGGACTGGGTACATTACTTATACAAACATAAACATAGGTTTTCAGCTGTAAAAAGTGTACATTGAACTAAATATTGTCTTCCAAATGATCAGGAATGATGAAGAAAGTAAAATTCAGCGAGTAGTAGGCATGGATTTGGTTGATAAGGTTATGCCCGTGTGTGTTTCTGGCACTGCCACTGACATATCAAGGTTCTTTTCATGAGGAGAAGGCCTTTGCAAGTCTAACCTAGTGGTCCTACGGGGCTTGAAAAACTTTCTTGGCAGATGCTGCTGAGGGAATCTAGGTGCCAAGTTGCAGCAAAAAGTCTCATGGGAGATAATATTGTTTGCCCAGCTACCACTATTTGTACAACTGCATCAGTAAACTGGTACTTTATATTTTAATAAGAAAATTGTGAAGTGAATGTTGTGTACTGTACTTAGGCACAGCATATTATTAGCTTTATGTTTATTGCATTTTTCCGTAAGTCGAGTCATGATTTAGTTAGGGATTTTTTTCCCTTGAGTATAAAATGTTTGGAAACCCCAAACGAAGTGTCTTTTGCCATTCTATTTCCTAATGCAATACAAAGAGCCACTATTGTGTGAATACCAATGTTTACAGCCGAATTCGTAGCTGCAATCCATCCCGATTGAGCAGGTCCCCTCATTTTTCTGCTTATTAACTTTTGTTCTTTTATATTTTTCAGGTTGACGTTCGTAGTTTAAAAATGCAGCAAGTCATATCAGAGCTAGTCAATTCTCACCGCTGCAGCAAAAAATGTCAAAGGGGATTTGCCAAGATACTGGTCAAGATTTGTGACAAAGGAAGAGCTAATAGGATTGCTCACAACAGAAATTAAAAAAGAGCTGGTCTCTTTCAGAAAAAGGCCAAAGGATTCAGATCCAAGGTCCTTGAACAATAGAAAGTCACTTTTTGAGCTTGAAGAAGAGGATCAAGCTTTGGAGAGTCCTTGATCCTGTTCCCTGAATGAAGAAAAGTTGTCTGAAGATGGCGCCATCGGGAGACCCTCTTTTATTCCACAGATGAAGTCACTCAATACAATTTTGGGAAGGAAGTAGAGGCATAGACATGGTTGAGCAATGTCCACCTAGCCTACAAGGCACAATGGGTTTATGACCCTGACCAGAAGCTAAATGTTCCTTTGCAGCACCTGAATGGAGCAGCTCTAACATCGGGGGACATATGACTATCCAGAAACCCTAGAGGGAGCTTTACCTCATTTGCTGGTGCTTTGTCTCAAAGAGCAGATAAAAATTGGAGTGAACTGTACTGTTACTCAGCTCAAGCACATATTCCAAAAGGGCGTGATAGAGGAAGAGCTCATAGAAATTACAAGTTTTAGAATTGAAAGCTAAACTTCCAAATGACATCAAGTTTAATATCTTCATCTTCAACATGCTGTCAAAATTTGGACAAAGGTAATAATGTTTAATCCAAAAATTCTTGAAGATGTTATCTCTATGGCTAGGAAATCACAGATCCATGTAGAAGTTATTAAAAGTTAGATCTCAAGCTTTGTGAAAAAGGGAGAATGTAATCTATATGAGTTAAATACTGAACCTTCACTGTATAAAAATCCAAACCCATCAGCAACAAATCCCTGTCGTAATTGCTCCAAGCCATGGAGTAAGGACCGTATCTGTAACCAAAACAGTTCTATATAGCTAAAGATGTTATGCATGTCTATCCAAGCCAGAGTCAGAGCTTGATAATGAAGATACCCCTGAGTAACCTGATGTTGAATATGAACTGGAAAATCAATCCACTCTGTAGTAGAAATAAGGGAAGCATTGATGTCCCTTTTTGCAATGACAACGTTGGATGTCTTGACAATTTCAAGTTTTATGCTTGCGTCAAAGACTCTGGTTTTGCTCTGAAGCACACTTAATATTTTGGATAAGTAACAAGTTCTCCATTTAGACAAGTCTGAGAACCTTCCCATTCGATTCCCAAGCCACCAAAACATTAAATGCCTAGTAGTGGCACATAATGTGGAGCTTACAATGGCCAATTATATATTCAAAGATAAATTTTATATTGTTGATGTTGGGGGAGTGGATGTCACTCTGGGAGTTCGTTGTACTCACTAGGTACATTTAGGCAAGGGGATCACAAGTATACTATCAAATCCTTACCTGGAGGAAATCAAGACTATTGACTCCAACCAAATGAACAAAATTATGGGGAATGCAAATTTTGGATTTATGGCCTGCTTCTACTATATGGATGTCGATCCCTCTAATTCACATGATCAAGCTCAAGGGATTTCATAGTTACTTTGCAAGTACAAGGCAGTCTTCCAAGACCTACCAAAAAGACTATCACCCAATAGGGATTGAAACATATTGAGTTTGATCCTCCTAAGGGCCTAACAATTGTACACCCTTACATATGTGAGCACTTTTAGAAGTACCAATTGGAAGGCTTGTACAAGAGCTATTGGAGGTTGGCATCACCATCCCCAATAAGAGCTCTTGTGTTGCACCAATGGTCCTAGCTAGGAAGAAGGATGGGTCATATTGTTCATGTAATGATTGCAGGGCACTCCACAAGATCATGACTAAAAGCAAGTTTTCTATGCCCGGGATCGATGATCCACGTAATGAGTTACATGGGGTGAATTATTTTTAAGATAGATAGCCATACCATCTGATTCCAATCCTAATACAAGACCAAGAGAAGACTGCGTCTAGGACTCATCAAGGTCAGTAGGTCTACAGGACATGCATTTTGGGCTCTGCAATGCTCAACTACATTCCAAGCACTGGTGAACAAGGTATTTAGCAAGTTCTTTCGTAGATTTGTCCTTGTATTTTTTGTGATGTTTTTCTTTATTGTAAATCATTAACACCCCAGATCTAGAGCATTTGGGCATTTTTTGTTGGATATCATGGCCAAGGGAAGTTGTATGCCAAATCAACTAAGTGTGAATTTGCTATGACATCCTTGAACTGCCTAGGCCATGTTATTTCTATAGAAAAATGCGCAAAAACCCTACAAAATAAAGGCCATATGTGATTGGCATGTTCCCAAGCCCCAAATGGTTTCTTAGGCTTGCCAAGGTTGTACCAAAGGTCTATAAGAATTTTTTCTATATATAAAATAGCCCATTTTCCAATTGATCTTACCAAGGCGAATACTTTCAAATGGTCTTCTCGGGAAAGAAAGTTTGAAGGATCTTAAGTAGGCTCTAGTTTTTACCACTCCTAGTTTTCCAAGCCTTTCATCATCAAAGATTCAAATGCAATGCTTCTAGATCTAGGCTTGAAGTACGAAGCTAAATGACAAGGAAAAGTGAATATCAACATACAACAAGGAGATGTTAGCCATCCGCATGCAATGGCCAAGTGGCATCAATTTCAATTGGGGAGTAAGTTCTTAAATAAGACTCGGCATCTCAACTTCAAGCACCTTCTAACTCAAGGGACATTCTGAGAAGACAATAAAGGTGGATTGATCTTCTGCAAGCATAATAAGGAGAAAGAAGAAAGTCATGGAAAATGCCTTCTTATGCCAAGAGAAGTCACCTACTTCTTGTGTCGTCTCCATTAGCCAACCTAATGAGTATAGGAACTTCTTGAGATTTGTTAAAGTAACCCTACCATTGTCAACTTAAACAAGAAAGTGTAGATGGAAGGAAGAGGCTGGCTTGGTCAATCCAAAATGGCGTCATCTTCTTTCTGAGACCACATTTTCTTTAGGAATGACTCCCTTTAGTTTGGAAGGCACTAAAACATGGACATGAATCTCTATCGCATGACAAATAGGTTTTTGAAAATCCTATAGAAACATTGCCTCTAATTCCATCTAGCAAAACATGAAGGCTGATACTCTGCAATTTGTAATTGAGCATGACACATATCACAAGAACAAAGTCGAAAGTGTCTCATTGCCAAGCCTTCGCAACCAAATGCCATTCGAATTAGAAGTGGAAAATTGTGTCTATGGACTTCATTGCCTTCTAAATTGTAAAGGTACGACGTGAAATATTTCTTTTGGTAGATCAATTGACTAGGTATACTCATTTAATTCCTATGGAAAAGGTAGGGCTAAATGGTCCTAAAGTTGTTAGGTTGTATTTACAAAAAGTCTTTAAGCTACACATGAGATCATTTGTGATAGAGGCTGCATCTCCTAGAGTAATTTTTGTCAAGAATTACTTTAACTAGCAAGGGTTACGTTGAACATGAGTATTGTCGATCATCCTCAAACTAATGGACATGCAAAAATGGTGCACAAACATTTAAAAGAGTACTTAATGATGTGCGTAGGGGGTAAGCAAAGCAAGTGGGTGGAATGGTTCCATCTGGCCAAGTACCGTATAACGCCACACATCACTCTCCCACAAAGATGACCAAATTTAAGGCAATGTATGTGTTGGTCATCAAGCGTGCACCCACGTCTCGGATCAGAAGAGCCGAGTTGTTTGAGACCATAATGGAACCGTCCCCAAGTTGTGGGACCTTCCACGCTTGGGACGGATCTTCGGAGAAGGCCGGTTCCTCTACCTACCTCTAACGCTACTGCTACTCCTAATGCTGAAAGCAAATCCTAGACTAAACATGCCAAGGGACCAAGGATAGAAGGATGTGCAAAAAGGGGAAATCCTAAGCTAAGGAAGGCGATAGCGCAAAAAGAAAGGGTCGATCACTCTCCGACGGCGGCGAAGGAAAGCAGAAGCGAGGCGCGAGAGAAGAGGCGGATAGCGCGCGCCACAAATTAACACGCAAGCTCGGCTTTCCAGCGCACGCAACACATGAACACGGGGACTACAAGCAAAGGAGTATGCACAGTATGCCAGAAAATGCAAACAGAGAGGCAAGATAATGAAAACGAGAAAGGGAAGACAAGAGTTCCACAAAACACGATTTTATTGCTTAAGGGACACACAGTCATTTACATTCGCGGCAGGAGGCAAGAATACATTGCAGAGACCATGCCAAGGTCTGAGACCCGTGGGAAGTTGGCCACCATTTTGGCATGGTGTCATTACAACGAGAGAGGGATCCCTTTTTTACAAAGCGAGAACTCTATTATTTATACAAGGAGAGAAGAGGAGAAAGAGAGGGAAACTTGGATTCAAACTTCAACCACCTGACAACAAGTAATAAATGTCTTCCAAATCCACCTACTGAGGAAATTTTGTCAGAATGCGCTTCCCCATGTCATTTGGCGTGTAGAAGAAGAAAGGAGGCAAGATTTGATGAAATCGGTGGTTGGGGTCGATTAGATGTGTGAATTGATGATCGAAAAGCGTTTCCCTATTTTCCACCTACCAAATCCGCCTAAACCTAAATTTGAATAGTCCAACATGTAGTGATGTCGTGACTTTCAAATGAGATCGGGTGCGTGGGAATCGAGCTCTGTAGCATAAGTTATGGCTGTCGAGAAGTCTACAAATCGCTCGACACAGCTTGATTGATTGAGGAAATCGGCCAACTGTTCATCTGATTTGTTGTTTCCGCCACGTGTCACGAACCGGTTGGTTGTCGATTCGGTGCCCTGTTGGCGCGCTTTGATAGGTTGCGTGTAGCACACTCAAGTCTGACAGATGATGTTGCACAGTGGCCCAGCCGAGAAAGAAGGCGCAAGGCGTGGAAGCAAAAGCGGCGCACGAAAGGGAAGCGAGAGGGAAGGCACGCGCGGAAGTGCGCCCACGGGAGGAATAGGAGAATACTTGTAGGGGCAAGTATGGGGAAGGGGGTGCGAGCATTTAAGCGAAGAAGGCGCGAGCATTTAAGCGAGGAAGGACGCGGCGGCGCAGAAAGAAAAGGGCACACGAAGGAGCGCGAGAAAAAGAGGAAGTCTGCGAGAGCGCTTGGCGCGAAGCAGCGAGGGACTTAGCCGATTTGGAAGGCAAGTCTACAGAGGTGCACGCAAGGAGTGTGCAACAGGATAGGAAAGAAAGCGGGCGCACAGGAGGAAGGAGCAAAGGGGAAATGGAAGGAGATAGCAGAATGCAAAAAGGAGAAGCGGAAGGCGCGCGAGAGGAGTTGTAATTGTGCCAAGGTGTCAAAAGAACAATCTAGAGTGCGCGCAACCTGAAATGTGAAAGCATCAAAGTCAAAATGAAATATAAGTTATCCAAATAACTTGGGGAGTTATTTGGATAACAGTATGGTTAAACCTCCATCACTCAAGGACTAAGTAATTCAAAATGGTAAAGTCTCACGGCAAAGGAAACCTTAGGGGAGATGCAAAACACCTAAAGTACCCAGATTTAATCTCCTTCACAACTTGAGCTGCATCATGGATTTTACAAGACACTCAGAGGCAGATAAATGGTTTATATGTCGTTTTGTAGCCGGGGAAGCAATTTATCTGACTTGTTAGCACACTGAGCTTTGACGAAGTGGGTAGCACCTTGGAAGGATTTGATCTAATCCTCACTATTTTAGGTTGTGCCTATCGACCAAGGTAACAGAACCTATGTTGTAGCCTTTGTTTTGTGAAGGATGTGAAAATATCCTTGCACTATGTAGATTGTATGGAGATGGCCTTGAGAAAACATGATCAATTTCCCATTATTCAAACTCAACGAGTTGTCACTACTAAATGATGGAAATGCTTTCAAGACAAGGCTAAGGCTACTAAAGACATGGTATGATTACATTGCTTTGTGCATTTTTGTAAATGGATTGTATTCTTTTGTTGATACAATGCGGGGTATTATAGGTAGGATGAGTTAATTTGAAATGAATTTTGGTGGGAGATCAAGAAGATAGATTGGACTTTGCGGATCCTTGCGAAACTTCACAACAAATGAAGAACTCAATAACGAGAAAGTTTCAAAATAGTTAAAACATTCCTTGACAAAAGGTGTGCATCGATGGAGGCCCAGAGACATGCACTTTTTCACACAATCTTTGAGATTATAGCACGAAGGCTCGAGTTAGAAGACCCAACAAAACATCAAAATCTAAGATCAGTCACGCCTGAGGTACACCCAGAGGCTTACAAGCAATCTTTGTCAACAGATGAAAGAAAAGTGATTTTAAATCGTCTATTTCATTCCCAGATGAAAGCTCTTCTGAAAAATGAAATTGCAGATGCCACTAAACTATCACAAGGATTGAGATCTGTGTGATTCAAAGAGATTTTGATACAAGATTGCAATAGGAACAAGGAAAACTACTTGCAGACATTCTGAAAGTGAAATAAACACAAAATTTGCAGAGATTTGACACAAATTAACTCAAAATTCATCAGATTCATCAGTAAGGGAGAGTTATTTAAACAATCTCAAAGCTCGTTGATGGTTATACACTTGTAACCAACTCAACATGAATGAAAATCTAACACAGAGGAAGTTAACCTGGTTTCTCAAAAAGTTTTCTCAGAGGATGAGCTATTCTCAAAATTTTCTCATGAAAATGAACCCTGACCATTTGCATGACAAATTCATGCAATATATAACTTTTACTCACTCACTTTGCCCCTCAAATCTTCCCTCCAAAAGTGGAATATTCGAAGCACCTTTGCTTTGCAATATTTCTAAAAATGACATTTAACAAACTCGCAAAAAGTTTCAGTTGTTCTTTCAAAAGGTGAATCATCACAAAACTTTCATCATTCTTCAAAGTGGAAGCATGTTTTCATTCCCCACGCATGTAGACCCCTTTCATTTCATCATTTCAACTTTTCCCTTCCCAATTTTTACTCTGCTAACTTTGGATCTGGTAATTCACGTTTTTACGAACCAGAGTAAAAATTTATTTGAAAAATGCCTTGGATTCACAAATTGAACCCCCAAATTGATTAATTCGGACCCCTCTGAGCCAAGACGACACGAATTGGTAAAAAATTCGATGAAGATTGATGCAAAAAACGCATCTCCAAACTTCTGGAGCTCAAATGGCGGCCAAACTGGTGAAATGCACAACTACCAGTCGATCTGTTCTTCAACTTCAAATTTGAGCCCTCTATGTGGTAGATCCGGGTGAAAACGAGGCCTCGGTGACACTTTTGACCTTTTTACAACTTTTTGAAAATTTGCAAAATTTATTGATTTCCTCCACCGTTCGCCTTTGCGATTTGGGTCTGACACATGGCGCAATATGACTAGATACGGAGTCGCGGCTCAATTTTACACATTTTGCATCTTTTTGAAAAAAGGAAAAATTTCATTTTCCTCCGCATCTCCGCCCTCCCCACTTGAGACACGTGTCCTCATATGATTGGTTGAGGGGAAGCGCTCTGATTTCATATTTTAATCATATTTCGCGAAGGAAAATTTTTAACATTTCCTCCGCCAGCCCGCACCTCCGCCGTTGACCAGGGGCAAAACATTGACTATTTCCCTCGGCCCTCGGGCTTTTTGATACTTTGAGTCATTTGAATACAAGAGGCAAAATTTCCAAGTTGCCCCGATGGTCCGCCTCCCGCCTCTTTGACTTTTCAAATTGCCATGTGTCACCACGGCGCTCCTTGAGATGGTCCCAAAATTTTGATACTTTGAACGAGCGCGGGCTCGCCATGTGTCTGTTAGGTGAGTCTGTCTGAATGCTTGAAGTTTAGCGGAAGGCGCCACGTGTCATGCTCGAGGCAATCTCCTTTTGGCCATTGAAAAGTCTAAGTAAAATGCAAAGTGAGCGGAGGCCTCCACGTGTCGGCTGGCGCTTCTTTAGAATGAAACTCAAGGGCCGGTCCTCGAACATGCGCGGTTCCTCCACGTGTCTCCATGGCGCAACTTCAAGATGGCGCCCAAAGCAGAGACCTTGAATGAGCGCGAGCTTGCCACGTGTCTGTTCCGCCAAACTGTATCCATTTGCATAAAATTTGTCTAAGTCGGGCCAAGCAGTGGAAGCCTCCACGTGTCCTCTTGGCGCTACTCCAAGGCAAAGCCCAAAAGCAGGTCTTCAAATGAGCGTCGTTCCTCCACGTGGACACATTTTTAAAAATGAGGCTTTTCATGGAATTTTTGAAGTGTTTAGCCGAGCTGCGTCTAACCAAAAGGTGCCACGTCCCCTGTAGATGCAAGGATGCAAGTTTGACCAGGAGAAAACGCCTGTCAAACCGTAAAATACGAAACACAAGCATTTGAGCCTGAAAATGAATTTTTCTTCAATGACAGAGAGTTTAGATAGTTATAAGGCTCAAATACGTTCCTCAGGGACATATCAACTCATCCTTCTTCAAGTATTTCAAGGCAGAAACGTCAAGAACACGAATTCCAACTGTGGTGATAGAGGAACGGGAAAACGCAAATTTTGAAAGGATAGAGCGAGGAACTCAAAATACAGACCTTTCCAGAGGAACAAAGAAACCAGGAGACAAATATGGACCCATACACGATCTTTGACCCAGGGGCAGACTAAAAATGGCAACAAAGACCAGCCAAGCACAACATGGGGAAGGATAAAAAGACAAAGGCCGTAAATCAATAAATTTCCAAGGGCACAAATGAGGCGAGACAATTTTGAGCACCATGCAACACCCTTCTGATGTTGAAGGATAATTTGACCATGAGTGCAAATTGGGTGAAACAACAAACCCCTCTTCATATTTTTTTCTAGAAAGGGCATTTGAAATTGAGGACATGATTCTTCTCAACTTGACCATACAAGCAACTAACGGGAAATAGAAACTCTAGCAAAGGTATCATATACCATACATGGTCAAAGCAAAGTTCAAAGAAGTTGCATATGCTCTAGACATCCCAAACAAGGGTATACTACATGATGTTTTACATGCATCGTGCTTAAAGAAGAAAATTGGGCCAAGCATCGTCTCTTGGAGTGAGTTTCCTATGTGAGAGAAGAGGAAGGGAAGATAGTTTTGAAACTCAAGTGCATCATCGGGGAAGTGCAAAGGAAGTTGAAGAATTTGAGTCGTTCATGTTGAAAATCAAATGAAGGGGTTGCCCAAGAAAGATGCAGTGTTGGAGGAAGATTTCCTAAGCAAGCATCCAAACTTGGCGAGGGTCCTTGAAAATTGTACTAAAGTATGTAAAGGGGCTTGATTATTAAAAATTATCGCATCATTCTTATTTGTGATTTTTGTTAAGTTGTATTGCGACATTATGTCCATGGATTCAATTCTCATCTTATATGCCATTTATATGTATAAGCAATGCTCAAAAAAGTGCATGTTCCCAGCTTTCTAAGAGGCCGCCCATCTAAATACTCATCTAGATTGGTCATGCCTAACTCTAGAATTTTTACTCACTTTGGGGATAAAGCACTCTAAGGGGGAGGCTCTTGAAGGGGAGGGAATGATGTGTACTTAGGCACAAAATGTTACATATTATTTGCTTTATGTTTAAATGATATTTTGTCCATATGTCTGATGTTGGGATTATTATTAAGTTATGTTTTGTTTAGAATACTTAGGGTTAGGTCATGAGTTGATTAGGGTTTCCTTTGCGATTGAATATAACATAAGAGAAAACCTAAACAATGTATCCTTTAGCAATTCTCTATCTAAAATTGCATGTGCGCGTTAATAATAACCCAACATGTATAACAGTTGTGAGAAAGAGGTGGTTTATAACCTTAAATGATGTATCGTTTGCCAATTCTTTATCTAAAGTTGGGTGTTAATACTAATCCCACATGTATAACAATTGTGAGCAAGATGTAGTTTTAAGGCACTATCTGTATCAATAGCTTTGTCAATGGGGTAAGAGGCTACAGGGTGAAAATACCCAAGCGGTGGGTTACAATCACAGTGACTCCCCTACTAATGTTGCCAGCAGTTTTGCATACATGCCTTGTGGAGTCTCTCTCCCATGAGGTGGTTAGCTTATGATGATTTGCAAGTTTTTAATTAGTTAATACTGCTATTAACAAACACTGTGGCATATCCGCATAAAATGAGGATTCCATTCCACTTTGTACTCTCTGTTTCTTAATACAATATAGAGAGCCGCCATTGTGTGAGAGTTCTTGTGGTTTTACAGCTGGATTTGTAGGTTCAATCCATCTCGAGTAAGCAGGTGCCTTCATTTTACCCTTATGTAGTTCTGTTCATCTATATTTTGCAGTTTGTTTTCTGTTGGTAGTTGAGGAATGCTGCAATGAACATCGCCATTTGGCAAAAGAATTCCCTGAAATGTCTAAGTGTGAAGTGGGCACTGCAAATTTCTAGTCCTCCACCACTAGCAACAACCCAAATCCTTCATGAGTTGTAGAAATGAAGAGGCCGTACATTGTAAAATGTTCCACCTGTAATGACATTTGAACTAGTTGCTTGGACAGATTATAGGACTCCGAGGCCTACCCTCTTTGAAGAGGTAAGAAAAGAGAAGACAAGGGAACTTCTGATCAAAATTAACAGTAAGGGGATCAAAACAACAGCATCACAGACTCAAATTTGAACTTAAACCTCCCTTATCTCAGTCTTCCGGCAGTTATGCACTTGTTCAGAAGTGCCTTGTATTGATGTGATTTTGTAAACTGTTTTCGCCTGGACATTAACATCTATTATCTATGTTCCTACATTTGCAGTTCTACTGGGAAATCGATTTCATATGGTCACAGGGAGAATAGAAAGAATCGCTTACTGATCGATCAACTTGACAGCGGCGTCAGACTCGCGGGAGAGGTACATGGCCTTGAGCACCAAGTTGAAGGAGGCGGTGTTAGGGGGGAGAGGCCATTATACTCCACTTCAATCCGTGCTGCTAACTCCAGCAACTCTGCAGCGGAGGCCCCCATCATCAAATTCGCACGCAGATAGTGATTATACACATTAATGTCGGGCTTGTTAGGCTTCCCTCCCTCGTCCAGCGCTCTCAGCCACTCCTCAAACAGCTCCTTAATCTCACTCCATTTCTGTGACGTTGTCCAATCGGCGAACACATTCAGTAAATTGGGCAGATCAAGTGAGTGGGAAAACACTTGCAGCCTGGTCGCTGAGTGCTGGTTGTATGGGGCCGTCGCTCGAACCAGCCGGTGCTGCTGCTGATCAGACACAGCGCCTATAGGAATCAGGGACTGCAATGGAGGAGGAATAGCAGGAGCGCCTTCCAACTCCACCAGCTGTTGTTGACCCATGGAGCATTTTGTGCTAATAGAACGACACCACCTTAGTCCTATCGATACCGACTGCCTTGTCGTCCTCCTCATATTTACAACTCAAAACAAGAATGTGCAAATGCAAATGCAGTGATGTTCAACTGCCATGCAACTCAGAAACTGTTGGGTAGGTTTATCCGGAAGATTGTTCTTTGCGTGGCAATGGGGCCAGTGGCCATGGCAAAACATATTTACCCGCTGAGTGATTGGACGGGGACGCGCACAGGCACACTAGGGTTTTAGCGTTTCAATGGATGGCCATGAACAAATGCCGGACGCTATTCTCCCCACAAAATGCACCATCATACATAAAACTACCCATAAAAAAATATTATAGTTTCTTGTTTTTTGAATCAAACTAAAATCGCAAAAAAACTAACTCTTGAACTGGTAGTGGATAGTACGATGGTCGTTGAAAACACAATGTGTAACATTGTTCAACCAAACTAAAATCGCAAAAAAACTACGGTTGAACTTTGCGCCACGTGGAGCGGATGGCATGATGGTCATGTTGAAATACACACTTGAAAGACACTGATGTTTGACCAAACCAAAATCGCAAACCAAATTCACAAAAAAAAAAACTATTTGTTGAATTGCACCACATGGCAGCGGATGGCATGATGGTTGTGATGATGCACTGTATTGTTAGTTTTATGTATGCGGTGCATTTTGTGGGGAGAATAACCCTCGCCTAAACAAATATGATGGTCATGTGAGCGTGGGTATCTCTGATGTTGCTTTCCTACCCTTCTCTATAAATCATCAAGGGAATGAAACATTTTTTTTTTTAAATGAAAATGCTTCTATTACTAATAATATATATACAATTCAAAACATTAGACAAAAATAGTGATCAACCCTTGACTTATAGGACATGTCAAGAATATTAACATTATATAAGAAACATAATTAAAAAATACTTTTAACTACACACTGACCTCTTATCGTTCAAGTCAAAACATGAGACAAAAACAATAATCACACCCGAGAGACAAGTGAAGAACATTAACATTATATAAAAAAACATCATTAATTAAACACTTTTAAATACACACAACATATTGTCGTCAAGTTAAAACATTAGACAAAAAAGTCACCAAACCCAATATGAGGCAATCAAAGAACATTAACATTGTATATAAAAATGTCATCGATAAAACACTTTTAATTGCACAACCTCTTGCGCAGTTGAGGTGGCGAGGTCAAATAGTTTTTTTTAGAATATTCTTCTTTCTTTTACTCATTTAAGTTATCAATGTTCCTATTATTTATATCCTAGTCTCTTCGTATAAATTAAATGAAATGGTTTTAATTATGTCCATTAGGGCAGGTCATGGGGCTATTGAAAGCGTTAATTGATTAAAGATTTGTGGGCTTAGTGATATTTTTTAGAAGGTTGCTCCTCCTCTTGCTAAATTGAGTTAGCATCTCCCCCAACCCTTTTATTTTGCTTTCCTCGAATAACTCTATCATGGAATCAACTCTTAAAATTTCCTCATACTTAGCTATGATATCCTTGTACCTTGGGCATTCGAGGATGAAATGTTCCTCTGTTTCAACTTCCCTCGATGTTACCACGTACACAACTAAAATTTCTTTGTAAGTTGGTGTAGATACCTAAATCTAGACTTAATTAACATTTGTGCAATTATTCCTTTGCATTTAGCTTTTTGTGACTCATTGGGCACTCGACTTACTATTTTTACACATGCCTTGCTCAATAAACATTACTAACCACTAGGTCACACTTGTTATCGATCGTTGACTAGTCACAAGCTCATTCTCATTATATAAGACATCTTTGAGCATCTAAACACCATCTCGATTGAAAGATTGCATTGTTCACTATGCCTAGGATGTAATCGGCTATATAAAACAAAGTTGCCTAACCGACTTTGTCTAAAATCCTAACAATCATATTTTTAAATCCACGAGTAACCCTTATCGAGTCATGTGTGATTTGAGCAAAATTTCTTATTACTGCAGTCACCTATATGTGCACATTCACCTAACCCATTTTAAGTGCCTCGCCTCTTTCGTCTTTGAGATACATAGAAGATCACGACAAAGCACCCAATTGCTAAATTAGTCTCTCAAGTATATTGACAAATTTTAAGTTTGCACACATCATTAATGAGTTGACATAAGCCATTTGCTGAAAGCTACATTATACACAAAGATCATAATCAAGTGTCGAAATCCATTTATAGAGCTACATCACATGCCAAAGATAATTATCGAGTGTCGAAGGTCCTAATAGGGTCTTTGAATTATCAGAACACATTGCGATATACATCTTGCACACATTCATCGGGTGGGAACTACGAGGGTTTGACGCCTCTTGAGTGTTACTACATAGGCATGGTAGGATGCCCCTGACCCAAAAGTGTTAACCCCTTTCATGTCCTTAAGCAAAGAAGATGAATCCCTAATTAGTTTCACGAGTGTTATTGTTAATATTAAAGCACAAAAGACGAAGCTACATACACATAGGAACACGGTGCAAAAGTAAGATTCGACTACGGTCAACAAAGGATGAATCAACAAAGATGACGAAATCACCAGAGCGGTTGTATAGGACGAGGTGACTTCCTCTTGCTTGCAAAATTACACTCCAATTTTAGGATAGCTAGACAACAATTTTCATGCCCTTCTTACACATTTTAAGACCATTTACATCACATCTCGGTATTAAATTGGTGCATCTCTAACCTAGCTTTTACATTCCTAGTTAGTTCATATATGTTAGTATAGTTTACCATATTATGATTATGATCGAATGTTTGTTGTTATTATTTGTAATATGATCTTATTTTATTAAAACAAAATTGTTTAATATTTTAATTAGAATCAAGCCTACTTTTAGAGATATATTTTGGTGAACCCCCTTATTGATTTACATGTAACTTATGGTTTTCTTGTTTTTCCTTGAGGTTTTAGATTTAAATCCTTCATAATTGGTTTTAGGGCTACTATTCATTCTATTAGGGTTTTCCAAAAGTCAAACTCCCTTTCGAGCACAACTTTGATGTTATCTTTGTATGCCATCTAGGCTAGCTAAATCCACACAACTCGACATGTCATGACACTGGTTAGGTGGTATCACGATAGATCATATCCAAATACCCCTAGTTCCTCGATGACATAAGAAAATGGCCCTTGTATGTGAGGGTCCTTTGTGTACTCTAATTGAGGTTACTCTTAACATGAGTGAAGATAACATTGTTTATGTTCATGATGATCATAATGTATATTACCCAAGATATCATTGTCATTAAAACTTGATTTAACCCTAAAAATGAATATTAAAAGAGATGGGGAAGGTTGTTCTTATTTATCGCGGGGTTAAAGGGTTGGCGAGAAATTGGTATAATAAAATTAATTAATAAACATTAATACATAAATCATAATATACTCTTGTTAGCAATTTGCAAGATCGAACATGGAAACAATTCTTTGAAACACAAAAGTAGATGCACTTACGATTTAACCAACATTGAATTTGATTAAAGGGGATTGGTAACATTTTGTATATTTAGATTTGTTAATTTAAAAATCAATATGCATACAATAATACATCTCAAGTAATAAATGATATATCTGATAAGATATGATTGCTTAAATGACAAGAAGAGAGTGCACTTAGTTGATACGAAGTACGGAAAGTAATTTAAATGTGCATACTAGTTGTGAAGATTGGGGGAGATCTAAAGGTGCTTCATTTATAGAATTGGATTTGGAGGATGAGTGGGACAAAGGCGTAGGAATTATGACAAATTTATACTACGTTTGGTCTAATTGTATGTGGTTATGGACTCACATGTGTAAAGGTCATGTAAATTTGTGTGTTCACCTCTGATGTGGAAATATGCTTCATTGCTGAAGGATTAAGGTTCCCATAAATGTGACAATGCCTAGGATGACATGTAAAAATTAGATTGTGAATACATGCAACCATTAGATAGAAAAAGAAAAAAATCCTTATGTGGTGAGGTTCAACTTACCTAGTGGTTGACTCATGTTGAACCGGTCTAAGCGGTGCACTACATCCCCTTGAGCGGGAGAAAACCTCATGTAGTTCTCTTAGTGTTGGTGTAAGTGTGAATGTAAATCTAATCCAACCCCTAATGTGCCATCACATTTCTAAACCCAAAGATAGTGGGCATAGTTATAGATAGACTAAGATGTACCCTTCATGATTGTGTAAATAGTGCTAGTGTATACAAACCTATAATAAATGCTCTTAACCTTGTAGATGTTTGGCGTGTGCTGACCTTGTCTTGACCTTGGTGTGGCTTGGCTTACGAATAGAGAAGCTATACTCTTTGACCTAGTTTGCTACTTGAGACACGATGTATGGTGCTCCTACAAATGTGTTGTTGTTGATCTATAAACTACCTCTTTTAAACAAAAATATATATCTTATGTTGTGAAAATAGATGAAAATTTGACTAAGTTCCTTTTAACCAATATAATGTGCACTTAAACATTCACAAAAAACTGTAAATTGAGAGGTAGAAGGCAAAGGAGACACAAAATTTATCCTAGAGAAACCTGATGCAGGAAAGACTCTAGCTGGGTAAGCAAATTGTTTCCCTTTCACTATGTAATTCTCTAAAATACAAAGCTACTGCCAAAAAATAGCCTTCAAGAAGGATTCAACCTCCTTCTAATTGTATTTTCTTTCTTAAAATATGCAACAAAGAAGAACTCGGCTCTAAATGAACAAAACAAGAAAGAACTCTAACTTCTCCTTATTGCTCACACTTGAATTCACTCAAAATCACTTGTTAGAATGAAGAATTGAACTTGTATTTATAGTTTCTCTACCCACGGATGGAGGGAAGGTGAAACAAACCGATCTAGGAAGTCAAACATTTACTGTTGCTTGTATTCCCATTTTGATCTATAGGATGTACTCATGCGTCTGGAAGATGCGATCGGGTATATAGGCATCTAGATGATCTGTTGGGTGTTTGGACGTACGGAGGATGCGGCAGAGCCTCGGAGGATGCAATCAGCGTCTTGAGGATGAAGTCGAGCATCCAGAATATCAACCGAGCGTCAGAGGATGCAAAATAAAAATGACCTTATTATGTCATTTGAAGGTGTCCAGATCACCATCAACCTGACTAGACCATTTCAAGAATAAAGAACCTACCAATAATATGCCTTTGCCAGTATCAATAAGGAGAATACATATATTTGGGTCTTTTCATAACCATGTTTGGGTCAATTTTTGTAGATGGAGAGAGGATACCTTGAGAGTTCTTTAGAATTGTATTTGTATGAATGTCTCTTCAAAGTGTTAGGTGAGTTCAAATAGTGAATTCAACTTGTCTATTTAGGTCTTTATGATTACCAATTCATGTTAACACTAACCTAGGAGAATGGAAACAACCAAGAGAAAGATATCAAATTAACAAAAGAGTATTTGGATGCAAAAAGCATGGTTATGCGGGTCCACCTAAGTTGTGCTGTTCTAAACGAGAATTCATAAAATTAATCGAGAATTTCGGGCAAGATACATGGGAGTTGTGTTTTTCCTTGAATCAATATAACTAGGTATAGTGATGACTAAGTAGAGTGTGTAATAGAACAAGTCATGTAATGGGAATAAAAATATGACACATGGGCTTAGGATGCACAAGTCATAGTGCAGGGATGAAGTCAAAAAATTTCATTGCCAAATGATAAATTGCTAAATTTATGTGTTTACATTTGCCCCCATTTAAGTATGAAATATAATTACATGCTTAAATAAAAAAGTTACTTGAGTGTGGAAACACACTTTGTTTTCACTCGACATTGTGTGGACTCTTACATTGGTGTTGGCATGGTTCGTGACGAAATTATAGACACTAGAAAATGTACCTTAGATGTGAGGTCTCTTAAGCCAAAAATACAAAAAAAAAATCACTAAAAAGTAATAAAGCCCATAAAAACAACTATAAATACATAAAATGAGGTTGATTAAAGACATTGCACTCATTTAATTATTCTCGGCTACTCACATTTAATAATATCACAACACTTTGTGTACACACCATAAACATTTAGTGAAATGTACATATCCATCCCAATCTCCAAAGCAACCATAAAACATTTCCATATCTCCCTCGTATAAATACATATAAGGAGGTGATTACCCCCTTTCATGCTTCTTAACTAATGGGACAACTTTCACTCTTGCTCGTGTATGCGATGTTTGTAGGTTTTTCTTAAAGGTGGAATATGACCCTTTTAGACCATTGAAGGTTGTGACACAATCAAATTTTAGAACTTTCTTACAGGCCAATCATTCTAGTGATTTCCTTGCAATTTATATATGGTCACACATGCAACTATGTTACAATGATGATAACTTCCAATCGGTCAACATAACATCAACAATCAATAATCCACCACCAATAAACCTTCCACCATGACTTAGTCCATCAGGACCCTCGAACAAATATACCATTTCAATTCAATTATTTCATTTATCATTACATATCTTACATGTTCTCTTATCAACCTTGAAAATGGCCGGGGATCTAAGCGAAAGGCGGTACCTAGCCAAAAACACACTAACATTTTCCCTAGTTTTATGATTGCGATTCAAATTCAAGAACTAGCCTACTTTATTCATGAAAATAACCTCATAAATTATCCATCACACATATAATAACAACGTAATCCCATACTTATTCGTAGCATGACTTGAACTTGATGTATTTGATATCTCTAGCACTATGCGAGGTAACTAATATCTTGGCATACATTTTGACAACCATTGCGGTGTTGATTTTGGTTATAGGCTAACCTCTTTCATTTATGAATCTAAACAAAATTCATTAAAGTTTTCACTTTTATCTTTTTTTTATAAAATATTTGTGGTTGCATATCTAACTTTGTCCTTGCATATTTTTGTCAAAAAAGTAAAAAAGCAAAAAAAAGTTGTTGTAGGACAGGTCATGTGCGTGATTGTCGTCTCATTTTTCTTTCGTAAGGAGAACATTTAAATTTTTATTTAATTATATCATGTGTTTATCTTGTATTCATTTTTTTATCATAATCTCAATGCTGATAATGTATGTTATTCCCTCATGCCACAAGGTGACCTTGGGAATCAAAAATAGTCATGGTCCTTATAGGGGGGCACTAAGATTTCATCACCAATAATCCATTGGATTAAAGCTCGTGTTCTAGTGGACTTTACAAATTATGGGTTGGATCTATCATTTTTGGTGGAGCTCTAACAACAAAGTGAAGTGAGGGGGTAGTCCTTTAATACCCACACCTTAGACAAAACTCCTCTAACATGAAATTGGGCCTCACGTCTGCGAGGTACATAGATGACGACCCTTAAGAGCCAAATTTTTATCCTAGTTTTAGAAGCCTATGTTTTCCATACTTTGCTTTGCGGTGTTTAGAAACTAACTTTCAAGGTATATTTGCACATTATTAAGTGAACATAAACCTTTACTACTATTATCAATATTCTAAGTTTTCTCCTTGAATTTTCCTCTTAATTGTTAAAATTTTATAAAACTATAAAAAAACCAAAATACTACTTTACTTGTGAATCACTTCTCACATCAAACCATATTCATCCCCATTTGGGTCACATATGTGACTACCCTACTTTGTCATCATCCATTTCCTAATTTTTATCGCCTCCTAAACCATATCCATTATCATTCTATTACCTTTTTTATGTAGCTTATTTTTTCTGACCCAATCACATGCATGATTGCCCTACTGACTTTTGGTTTTTTTAGATATTAAATGAGTTTATGTTATAGAAAGTACACAAAAATAAAGAGTATGTAAGGGTTATAACAAAGTATTATTTGGAGCTAATTAAATCATCGTTAACTATCCATAACTATAATAACACATTAATACTTTCAACGATTTATAAAAAGATAAAGAATAAATCAAATACATGAGGGGAGAAGAAGACTTAATCGTATAGGTTAGAGCAGAGATAGGATTTATATGTGTAGATAGGTCTTATATGTGTAGATAGGTGGAAAATATAGACCGAGAGACTAGAGATGCTTTCTTATGCATTTTAGAACTAAAAACTAAGTAGGGGTAGGGCCGTGTGACTCGCTATATGGACCAAAATGGGCTGTATAGTCCTAACCTAGGGTTGTATGGTCACGATCTAGGGATGCATGGTTTCAAAACTTCCTATGCACTTCACTTTCCTAAAAATGACATCGGTTGTATGTCACTCTTGTTTCGCCCAACCTTAGGATGTCTGTAATAACCTAAAACAATGTGGAAACTCTAAAAACATGTAGAACCCTTTATCAAAGCATTAACAAATCAAAAGGAGAAATCATGTGTCTATGGAAAGGTTGGAATACCCTTGGCGATCAACCCTTATTTGTTGAACCATTTCAAGTGTTGTACTACATACCATCATGTGGGATCAAGCCTCACGTTGTTCTCTAGGTGCTTGTATAATCTAGCCAAATCCTTAAGGGTGCTCTTATGTCCCTTAAAACTAAAATAGTGGGATAAATGTATAATATAGAATGTACCCAACATAATAATAGTGTGATATGGTGTGCCTCATCTACGTGACCTAACTCTTTGTTCCTTGAAACTTGTTGGAAATGTTTGGAGTGACTTTTCTCTTGCTAATACATGGCTCTATGACCTTTTCATGCTTGGAAATGAAGGAAACTAGACTCTTTGACCTGGTTGAGTGCTTCAAAATTGTAGTACGGACCACTTTAATTATTTTGCGGAGTGATTTGGGCATATTTGAGAAACCCTTAAATTATCTTGGAATGATATTTGCAATATGAGCTTGTAAGAGTGCTAGGTGAGTTATAAAGTGACAATGACTTGCTTATATAACCTTTCAAATGTGAAATATTATAATTAGGCCAACCCTAGGAATATGAAACAAATCAATAAAGTTATTCACATCGAAAATAGAGTTGGAGAATATAAAGGGGTCGAGCCTGTACAAGTCATCAAGCACGAACCCCGTATCCTAACCAAAGTGTATTGTCAAGATAAGAGGAATATCGTCTAAAATAGAAAGTTGTGTTATGATGTATAGGATAATTTACTACTTTTATTTAATAATATTTATTAAATTGATGATAAAGCATAGTGTAAAGATAAACAAGTCACGTAATAGCTAGAGAGATATATTGATTGGATTCCAAATGCGAGTATTTTTCTTAGCGAGGAGCATGGTGAAACTTGGCATTACAAAGGAGAAGTTACCAAAAATTAGTGTCTACATTTTCCCCCTTTTAAGTGTCTACTTGAAAATTGTGTGCTTAAAGGAAAAGCATACATTGGTGTGCATACACACTTTGTCTTAGCTCAACAACGGTTATTTGTTGTGTTAGTGATGGCATGCTCCATGATGAAACTTGCGATATAGTGTAGTCATTATCTATGATAAAAACTGAATGGTAACTCAAAATATAGATAACACTTGTAACTTTGAACTTGTATAAAGTAAGTAAAGGAGATGAAAAACATAAAAGGATTACACCTACTTTTGTGAGAGCGAGGAGTTGGAATTCGTGTTGTGCTTTGGATAGTTGGCATTGTTCTTTAAGATGTCAAAGCATTGGGGATGAATATTCCCCAATTTGTGTTAAAGGAGAGACTAGAGTGTTGAGTGCAACCCAACACTATAAAGAGAAGAGTAATCGAGGTTCCCATTTTGAAAATTTTGTAAAAGAGGAAGGATAACCTATGGAGAACATAACCACTTCAATGCATTCCACAAAACCCACAAACCACACCACTAGAGACGGATTTAGCTCTATTTTTATATTGTTGTAATTGTTGTAAGATAAACCACCAAAGTCATGGAAATTTCCATGCTCAGTGTGTGTCTTGTACTATTGAAACTAAATGTGTATATTTTGAAATGTCATAGGGGAAAAGGAGGCCCATGCCCCCAAACCATGTTCTTGTAAATGAATATGACTAATGTAGATGGGAAGGAATGAAGTACTCATGTTCCTTGTATCATGCTTTGAACTAATTAATCTGTATTTGAGATTGTATGAAAAACTTGTGGTTTTGACCTAATTTAGATTCTATCATTTTTAGTATTTGTGCATGTTTATGAGGAATTGAACCCTTTAAAAATATTCTTGTATTTTATAATTTGTTTACAATTGTAATAAATATCTTGATGAATGACCCCTTTTTTAAGGCACATGTGATAGAGTATTTGAGCACGTGACTTAGAAGAATAGACATGTACCCATGTGTAATAAGTCTAATAATCTTTGTAGGATCACATAGAAGGATGAAATGGGGACCACCATTTGGAACATGTACTATAAAGGGGGGTGTGCATGGTGGGAACCATGGCACATAGAGAAAGCAATATGAAACATGCAAAAAACAATAATATATGTGTATAGAAGATAAAAATGTCGATCATGTCGTAATATAGAGAAATAATATCATAAAAACATCAAATTTGGAATCCATCGTGTCATCATCCGGACTATAAATAATATAGTAATATAAATAATAGTGTAGAGACAATTATTCACTATTATAGCTCACATAGAATCCACATGGAAGCATTGAGCCACAAACATGGTACACTAACGGTGTCGAAAAGAAAAATGTAATGGGAGGCCATGTGGTTCACAATCGAGAAAACGTGTATACATGTAAGATAGGCATAGAGCCCTGAACATGGGATACCCATGGTGTCACAAGACAATTAAGGTAGTTAGGTTGTATAAAGCAAGCAATATAGAATTGTAATCAAGAAATACATTAATCAACATAAGCAAGGAGTTAAACAACACAATAATAAAACAAATTAATAATTTGTATAAGCAAGTAGTGACAATAACATATCAAGAAAGTATAGAAAACAATGACAATATAAACAAAGATAACAAGATATGTTAGTACTACACAAGACACATGTTAGTTTTGTTAGCTCAAAATATAGTAGTAATCACTATGCATATAACCAAGCACAATGAAGATTGTGCAAAGTAATTGTAATAAAACAAAATCACCTATATAGCATGGGGGGGATTCTCCCAAATAAAAGTATAAGGAACTAAGCTTGTAACACCCTTGTTATGATCCACTAATTTAAGGGTTTTTTTAAAAGCATATCCTTAATATACAATTAAGGCTACTTATTGTTTAACATTATTACTTAGCTTCTTATCAAATAATCCAACATATTTAAAATATTCATAATCCATCTGATAACATATAATAACCATGTGCAGTTGTAAGGGTATATCAAAATATCCACGATCTCCCTTAAGTCACTATAACCGAGTGTGTACACTTTTGTATACTTAGTTTAACCTTTTATATGTTATGAGAACTATGTACATCTCCTAAGTGCCTACCTAGAAGACACATTCATGCAACTCTCATCCAGGTATCTAACACTATTTATTTAGGGAATTGGTGATCAAACAATGTAGTCAGCTATTACATTACTTGGACAAAGTTTCAAGCATTGCTTTGCAATCTTAGTTCTAAGACCACACACTATCCTACAAAACTCATCTTCCATCACCACACAACCATCTCAATATAGTTATCTGGATTCCTTGTTGTTTAAGAAGGTGAATTAGTTAAGAAGAGGGAGATTCCATTACTGGCTCATTTCCCTAAATGTAAAGAATCCCATCTGTACCATCTTAGGATTCCTAAGGGAAACATAGTGACCACATAATGATTACCCATCATTATGTCCTCACTACCCTTCCCGTAGCCATCCTAAGTTGGCACTAAGCTAAGATTATAGCGAGATGACGTAGGAACATTACACCCCATGCTCCTTATATTTAGGTTACCTTAGTTGATTAATATAACTAAGTTATCCTTAACAAGTTGTTTTAAAAGTATTATTTCACAATACTTAATAGGTTTCCATAAGAGGGTCATAGTAACTCAACGAGTTACTAACTAATATTAGTTCCGCTTAGTGTACTTTTCAACAAATTAGTATTTTTCATTAGGTGTAGGTTAATTATTCGTTTCCACACTAATTCATTTGAATACATTTACTCATCATGATTAGTTCATAATTACATAACCATATTTATTTTGTTCCCTATGTTATCCTTTTGGTTTATCTATCGATGTTCGCTTTGATTTAACTATTCTATCGAATTAATGAAATAAAAATAATCACATAATTTATGAAGTCATCGACTTAATTAATAAATCAACTTATTAAGTAAAATATCTACATCTTCAGTTCAAATAAGATAAGTCATAAGACCAAATTTCAAATAAGGGACAAATATCCCAATCCTCGTTAATAATGATTTATAATCAACAAGAATAATACATTGGGTCATAATGCCCTTTTTAAAGATGTGATGATATTTCAATCGCATAATCAAATTGATTACAAATAATCCTTTCAGATTTACTTCCAAATAAAATCATGACATAAAAACAATCACAAAATCTAATCTAAGCTAGTTACTTCAAATATGTTGGCACTTCCTGCAAATTTGTAAGAGATAAATAGATAAATATGGACCGAGTTCAGCCAAAAACTAGCATGAGTTTGTATACTCTTATTCTATATTGTAATTATAATGAAATAACGAATAAAATATTAGCTAAGAACTATTCTCGTAAATCCCATAGTTTATATTATGAAATCTACCTTAGAAACATATCTTAATTAAACCTCTTAATTAAATAAAAACATTGTGTCCATTATTCTTTGTATCTGACCAACCAACATGACTTAGACATTTAGATAATAATGGTCATATACTACATCACAAAACATCAATTACTAATGTAATAACTCACAATATTTTCCCATTTTTTGCTATTAACGACAACTAGAAAGTTCATAATGCGATCGTTCATTAATGACAACAGACTTCTACCAACTCATATTTCAGTGAGTTAAGCTTCATAAGGTTGCGATAATCAATCATAGTCCAAATAGAACATCTACCGATTGAAAAATTAATGAAATAATTCTATTTTGGAAACCCTATTTAAGTTGACTACACACACATAATCATTGTTTACCATAACATCAACAATTCCATGTAAGGACTCATTTAATCGTAACTGAAGTTAACCAGAATATCGAGTTCCAAGAAGAGAAAGAGAGAGTTCATCAATAATAAACAAATAATCATCAACTGTATTACACATATCAAAATTAAATAACATAAAGATTCGTAAACCTTTATCCCTTTCTTAATATTTTCCAAACTAACTCAAACAATTGTGCTTAGTTATCTCAAAATTCGTGCATAATATTCATATATATCAACAACATGATATTCTAAAAATGTCCCGAGACTAAAATCATATACATTCGAGAATGAAAAATGCCATTTTCCTTGGTTATTATCAGTAATCAATGGATTTGAACATTGTTCAAAAGTACCATATTCAAAATCGAAAGCAACAATCAACTAAAATGTAAGTTCAATTTACGTTATCCAAAACTTTCATCTTTTTAAGTTTCCCATTCACCTAACAAAATACTACTAGATTTATTTGAAATCATTTAAGCTGTTCCCAAATAGAAAAAAATGTACAACAATAAACCCATAACTCCCAACAACTATTTTCTCAAATTTAAATCCCACTAAAAAAAAATCAATTAACTCAATAAATCAGGAGGAGAGGATTCCATGAAACAACAAAATAGTCCTTACTTTTATACAACCAAATTTCCCCAAAATTGAACCCATTTTTTTAAAACAATAACCCAAAACCCATTTTATCCTTATAAAACAATAGGCTTTTACTTCCATCATTTGTTCATAATAACAAAGAATGATAACTTCTGATGCTTAAGAAGGAGTTGTAAATCAAATCAAGTATGTTTTTATGTCACACTAATAATCCCTTTTTATCTTCCAGATTTCACAAAACAATCCAAAAACCAAAACGTATTCAGCTATAAGATCTCATAATAAATCAAAACCAAAAAATATTCAATTATTTCATCAAAATAACAACAAAGAATTTTTTCCTCTAAACTTCTTTGTAAAATTTTTTCCAAGTTGAAAATTCAAAACACTATCATTTCCATTAAATCCTTCAACAACATATTTAAATAGTAAAAACGCCATAATATCTAGAAATAACAACAACAAAATATCCATGCGATTGTCATAAAAATAGACTTCCCCAAAAACTCCATGCACTGACCCATAAACATAGTTCCAAAAACAACCGAATGAAATGAAACATTGAGTTTCTTGCATGCCTTAGCTTCTCAAGGAAGCTACCATTTCCCAAGGCATCTACATTTAATTCCCACCAAAATCCTTAATTATCATGCCACTTCATGGCTTATCACTGCTTAAACCATCCGTTTAAACTTATTTAAAATCAACTACCATTTTCCATGTAACTTAGGCTTTATCCTAAGTTTTATTAACTTTAAAAACCACATAGCTCACATGGTGGGGTGGGTCAAATTTCCACCTCACCCAATTTCATTATATAATTAACATTTTCACATAATAAACAAACTAAATGTTATATGCATAACATAAATGCCAAAACACACACACCACACACACACGTGTGTGTGTATTATTAATTCATTAAATCACCCCCAATCACTCAAGTAATAATACAAACCAGTTAAATTTTTATAACAATGATCTTAATAGTTTCATACATTAATTTATTTAAATTTGGGATGTTACATACTTCCCCTCTAAAAATAATCATCATCCCGATTATTTAATTATAATAATTGTTAATATATCAATCATAAGCAAAATTAGCAATAACATTTATGTCAAAATACAATTCAATTTTCTTAAAATCCAAAATTTAACCAATCAAATTTCAAAAACTTGGTCGTATCAACCTTATCTCAACATTTAATTCCCAAAAAAGTCTTTCAGTATGGCTTAAATTGCAATTTATTTATAATAGGTATCAAATAGTTTTCAACCAATCACAAATGATAAAAAACAACAGTTTTGTTTACTTGAACAAGAAAGGAAAAGTAGTCATCATATCATTCATATTCTCCTAAGTTGTGTTATTCTCATAATATTGATCCCATTAGACCTTACATTGAGCAATTTCTTGATTTTGAGATGCAATTTATGAGTTTACAACACTCTTATTGGTTCAACTATGATGATTCTCGGGTCCTGAACCTGTAATGAGTTCCAATTAATAATATGTGATATATCAGAAACATAATTTTTAAGCAAAGATATATGAAAAAAATTGTGCATCTTAGATAATGCGGGAGGTAAGGCTAATTTGTAAGCCACCGACTTATAACTTCTATGACTTCAAAGGGTCCTACATATCTAGGAGATAACTTGGTAGCTTTGCCAAATGAAATAGAGATTTTTAGGTTTTACCCTAAAAAATAACTTGTCTCCTTACTCAATTTTTTTGTCAATCCTTTTCAAATTAGTGTATATTTTCTTCGTATCAACAACTTTTTTTATCCACTCATGAATGAGCTTAACTTGCTCTTCCATTTTAGTCAACATTTCCGGACCCACCACTTTTTGTCCTTCGTGTTATCCTAGCTAATAGGAGTTCTACACTTTCTACCATACAACGCTTCAAATGGAGACATTTTCAGTGAGGAGTGGTAAGTGTTATTGTAAGCAAATTCAACCAATGGTAGATATTCCTCCCATTTGTATTGTTGATCCATGCAATACATTTTGAGCATATCTTCCAAAACTTGGTTCACTCTTTCTGTTTGTCCATATGTTTCAAGATGGTAGGCCGAACTAAAATTCAATTTTGTTCCCAACACAAAGTTTAATGTTTTCCAAAACCGAGAGGTCATCCCTTTCAAAATGGTAGGTTGAACTAAAATTCAATTTTGTTCCCAACACAAAGTTTAATGTTTTCCAAACCGAGAGGTCATCCTTGGATCCCTATATGAAATGATTAGTTCTAGAATTCCATGCAATCAAAAAATATCATGCACAAACCTTTTTGCAAGTATTGGGGAATCATCCTTAAGATTTCTCAATATGAAATGAGCTACTTTGGTTAGTTTATCCACTACTACCAAAATCATATCATGTTTATTTTTGGATAGTGATGAGTCCTTGCACAAAAATCCATGATAATTACATAACAATTATATCACAGAATACTTTGAGGATATAGTAGACATGCGGGATGAAAGTGTTCTACGCCTTTACATATTGACATTCCAAACAATGCACAACATATTTTATCATATCCTTCTTCATCCCTTTCCAAAATATAGTTGTTTAACATCAACCAATAACTTTGTTACTCTAGATGCTCAAAATATGGTGCATCATGAAATTATTGTATGACTTTTATTCTAAGATCATTGCCCAAGGGCACATATACTTTGTTGTTAAATCGTAAGATTCCTTCATTGTCGAACCTAAAACCCTTGTATCTTCTATCATTCAGATTGGTTTCTTGTGACAAGGTTCTTCATCGAATTTTAAGTAAGCCACGAGACATCAAGAAGAAGCTACTAAAGTCGGGAAGAAGCCGCAAAGACCGGAACAAGTCATGGGAAACAAGAGGAAAGCCGCAGGATATTGACAAATTCACGATACACTAGGAAAGTCGCGATACATTGAAGGAAGCCACGACATACTAGAAAATCCGCGATACACTATAGGAAGCCACATGAGGTGACACGGTCATGGAACAAAGACATTCCATGCCATAACGAGATAGAAGCCGACAGAGGTGTGATTCAAAAGAAGAAACTCTTGGAATATTTTGTATGAAATGTATTTATTATAATTAATCCATTGTATATGAGTGTGCCACGAGAAATGTATGTGAACATCATGAGAAATATATGAGTGAGTGCCATATGAGATATTTATGATAGAAATGTCTAAGGAGTAAGATATATGAGAAGGCTTGCATATGTAATTGAGACTAATGTAATCAATGATGAGATATGAATAAAGATTGTTGATTTGAGAAAAGTTTGTTATGTGTTTTTACATTCTTTTTGTTCACAAATTAGATTAGTTTACTTTTCTCACGTACATCCTTAACAAAAGGTCAAACTTCTCAAATATCACACTTGTTGTCGAGGTTTGAGGTCAACATTTGGTGTTTGATCCCAAATTTCTTTTGTTGAGTGGATGTTAGGAAAAATATCACCACCAGGATATTGGAAACTAGCACTAACAAAAATTGAGGATTGGTGGGAAAATCAAATCGATATATTTGTTAAAGGAGAAGCTAAGAGACTTAAAGCATCATAGAAAACAAATGAGGAAGAAGTACGTGGGGAATACGGAGAAGAATTTTGGTCCTAGTTTCCACATTTATTGTGGCCTTGCATACCAGCCTACGCCAAGAGAACATAGTGGTCAAGATTGCATTTAAGGAAACCATCTGAGTGTACACCAGAAAAGCTAAATATTCTTAGAAATCTTGATGAGCCTTGGACTAGAGAAATTGATTATTGGTACGAGACTACTTTAGATTCATACATAATTACTTGGGCCATACAGGGTTGGACCAAGCTTGACTATAAGAAAGGTGAAGTTTTAAGTGGAGCAAGAGGTTGATTTCTTAAATTAGTTCCATTTTAATAAGCGTTTTGATGGTAGAAAAATGTTTAATCAGAAGTGTGGAAAAGTTCCTTTAGGGGACAAGCCTTTGCGAGGATGGTGTACATGAAGGGGGCCGATCAAGAGACATAAACGATCAAGATTAATGGGGTGATGGTTGGGGTAGCAAGAAATAGGACAACATGAAGAAAAAAAAAATCAAGAAAATTACATAGTTGATAGGGACATGTTTAAGAGTATTAAGGAGAGTTAGCATTTTAATAAAAATAATTAAAATGAGGAGGATGAAAGAGAGAGCAAGGATAACTACAAAGAAGGAGTTAGAGAAGACGATATAGAGAAACAAAGGATAACAAGGAGGAAATAGCGAAGAAATTGAATTAGAGAATAAAAATTGAATAAAATTCAGAAAGGAGAAAAGAAAGAAACACCCACTTCAAGTGGAGGCCAACAATTGGCTAACTCAAAAATGAAGGCAAACACACGAGTATTTTATAATACCCACAGTGAGCGAGAGACCAACTGTTTGGTTACCCCACGGAACCCCGTGGTATGATATTCCATAGACAATCTAATCCAACAATCGATAACAAGGCAAGGCTATCCTAATGAGAGATTTATAATAGTTAGTAGGAGGTTTAGAACCAAATTTTAAAAGAGTAATAGAAGCAAAAAATTGGGAAGGAGAAGAAAGAGAAGTCCCATTATTGATCAAAGAAAGAGGTGAAGAGGAAGAAGAAGTTACTGATATGAAAGAATTGATTGAAAAGTTTTGAGAGAGAAAAAAATAGTAGATGAAGAAAATAAAGAAAAGGCGAGAGAAAGAGGAAGAGAGGGAAAAACAAAATAATAAGAGAAGAAGTGATGAAGGATTAGAGGATAATTATAGATTAAGAAATAGTAAAGGAAGGAAGATAGTTGTAGAGAAAGATAATTATGAAGATTCACCAACTAAGGATGCGTCCCTAACCACCACACAAGCCCATAGGAGATGACCCCCATATCGGTCATCATTCCATGTCTTTGCTTGAAAAACAATTCGAAAGATTAAAAAGGGAAATTTTTTGGAAGAAAGATATCATCAATTGCAAGAGGAAAGTCAGAAGAGACAGATTGTAAGAGAATTCAAAGAATTATTAGGAGAGTTATATTTTGATATTGAGTTATCTAGAGACAAAGGAAGAAAGAGTAACTTGAAAAATTTCATAATCAATCAAAGAAGGTAAAAACAATGAAGCAACAACCAGTTAGTCAACCCCGAGTACATTCTCAACCAATTAGAAATATGGCCCAAAAGATTAAGTTACCAGTGTTTGAAAAAGATACAAGTGATGTTGTGGAACATTTGTTTATATTGGATTCACACTGGAAGAGTAAAAACATCATAGATAACACTGTGAAATTATATGATTTCATAGGCACTTTGAGAGACGATGCATTACGATGGTATATGAAGACAAATGCATAAGGAACCAAGGATTGGGATGCCATTGAGAAAGAATTTAGGAAAGATTTTTATTTTCCTAAAGCACCATCATAAGGAGTAAGTAAAATGAGAGATCTTGTTCAAGGAGAAAAAGAAACAGTTAGGTAATTTAGTTACCGATTCAAGAACGTAACTAGGAAGTTGGAAGAACCTCTCACAAACAAGCAACATATTAAATGGCTCACTTCGAGACTCCTCCCTTATATCAGAGCAACATTGGATGGACAACCTTTCAACACTCTCTCAGAGGTGATCGAGATGGCTATTATATTGGAGGCCCAACCATAACGTAGAGAAGGAGAAGCATCATTAAAAAAATAATTGGAGAGAGTACAATTGGAGCTAGCCAAGCTAAAAATCCAACAAGAAATTCAGAGGAATGAAGACCTTAAAAATAGTTCACCTCTAAGAAGGGACGTAAGGCCTAAGATTTGGTGTGTAGTATGTTGTGCAGAAGGTCACGACAAAAAAAGCTGATTGTCCTTACTTACAGAAGGTAAAGAGAGTTGCAACTGTAAGACAACACTCATCACAGAAAGCCTCTTCTAGTACTATAACCCCAATAGAAATAACAAGGTGCATAATTTGTAGATTATGGGACCAACACACTCAGGATACTTGTTCTTTATTAGAGGTAGCACCACCTACTAATCAGTTGATAAACTACATAGCCTATGGATCCTATAACCATTATCACCATACATGCCCCTCGGTAGAGGAAATTGAAGATTTAAAAGATTATAATACTCGCAAGGTTATGGCAATAAGAAATAACACAACACCTACACCTCCCCTCCCTCACAACCAAAACCTACATTGAATCCACCACCTTCACAACCAACAATTACCGCCCTCAATATCCAAATCAACAAGGTGAACAACCTCAATTCAAAGGTGGCTATCAGGGGAATAACTACAATCCTAATTATCAAGGATACAATGATGGAGGATACCACGGAGGTTACAAATGAGGTTGCTTGAGGAGGTTATAAAGGAGGTTACAAAGGGGTTATCATGGTGGATATGATAATTATCAAGGAGGAAGAGGATACCAACGGTATCGTGGATAATAAGAAAGAGATAACTAAGGAGGTGGCTATCAAGATAAAATACCCATGAATTATTATAAGTGTGGGCAAGATGAGCATTTAGCTAGAAATTACAGAGCCTGATCTTTGTGGTTTTTGTCATGAAAGAGGACATGATTCTTTAGTTGTCCCAAAGCATTTCAATTTTATAGGAATGGAAGCACAAAAACAAAAGCATTAGGAAGAGATGCATAGAAGAATGTCCAACATATCACAAAGATACCATGGGATGACGAGGCAATAGAAAAAGACAAGGAGAGAGCGTCTAGCTCAAGGAGTAGACCAGAAAATGAGGATAAGAAGGAGGAAGCTAAAGAAATCTATTTGAGGAGGAAAGCAACCAAATCAGGAAAGAGTGTTGAAGAACCAAAATATAGGGCCATGGTTACTACTAGAAGTGCAACAAGAAATGAATCTACATATGGAAAGAAGAAAATAATCAAACTGCCTCATGAGGAAAGTTCCTCTAGTGGTGAAGAATGGGATTTTAAGGAGATTAGACCAGACCTTCATGGGAAAGAAGTGGAGAAGAGTAGAGAAGTAGTAAAGAAGGCACAAATCCAAGAAGAAACACAAAAGAATTGTTTTATGGAAGATGAGATCACTGCTCTAAAGGAAATAACCAGACTAACAATCAAACATGGTCTTACAAATAAATTGAAAAAATTCAACAAATATTGGAATAAGGAGAATAAAATTTTTAATGTTCAAAGAATTGAAGCAAGACATCACCAAAAGAAAATAAATTTCTTCCGCACACAACGAACATGGCGGAAATCTGCCATCTACTTGGATGTAGATATATTTGACACCACTAAATTACCAAAGTTCTACTTGATCTTGGCGCAGAGATGTCAATATGATGTCAAAACTACTTGGGAGAGACTAGGCAGGCCTCCCTTGGAACCCGCTAGATATTTTATTGGATTAGTAGATGGGTCATCAAAACAACCCTTAGGAGCACTAAAGAATGTTGAAGTTAATTGTATGGGCATCAAGAAGTTAGTAAACTTTGAAGTTGTTGAGAATGTGGCTCTAAAGCCATCTTATAATGCCATTCTAGCTTTAGAGTGGTTTGTTGATTGTAATGAAACACTAAATTCCAAAGAAGAGGAAGTAACATTACAAGTAGACGGAATTTGTGTACATGTACCACTGCATGCAAGGATGAGTGTTGCATGGGCTGAAGAGATTTGGCATGACACTGGAGGAGAATATTTTGATGAGATACAAGGAGTATACACTCTAAATAAAATTTCTAACATCGAGAAGGATTTTGAACCAAATTTAGATGGAGAAATATCATTCAAAACAAAATCCACAACTGAAATTTTAGATAATGTGGTTGAAGCATGGATACATGGTTTCCTAGAGTCAAGAACAAGAAAATTACATTACGCAAGAAGAATATTGTCTCACATAATTACCTTAGATGATGATGACTTCGATACTGCGGATGCCATTTTTTGGCCCACTCGAGACAAATTTGAGGAAGATGACAAATATTACTCCGCAAAAGAAGAAATAAAATATATGTTGATCAAAAGAGCCTATAGACTAAGCCGCGGAGCGTCCCCGCCAAACTTTACCTAAATACTCAAGGTTTGGAGATTTGAAAGGTTATTTAGATCAAATGGAGTGAATATTTCCGAATGAGAAAGCGAGAATGGAAGCATTAGACGACACCCTGACAATTAATGCCACATGATGGTGGGCTACTCACAAACCTAACATATCTCACTTGGAATTCTTTAACTACATTACTCAAAACAAGATATTTGGAGAGTGAAGGTTATTATGCGGCTATACTAGAGTACACCGGTGAAAGTGATCCACAAAAACATATTCAAGTCTGCGAGAGACATTGGAAAATATGTGGTGAGCATTCTCCTTTGGTATGGACACAATTATTTATCTAGTCCTTAGGACCTATACCGCGGTCATGGTACATGCACCAAGAGATAAGACGAGAGACAAGAAGTTGGGACCAAATTGTCAAGGATTTTTGTCATACATTCAATTTTTGGGATGTAAATCTTAATATCCTTCGGGCATTACAGAAGATTAGGACCTTTCTATTCCTAACTATAGAGGAGGTTGTATGTACCCAAAATTATAGAGTGCTTGCATCGTCGGAATGATATTACACATGCCCCAATGATGATACAAGTCTCCTTGCAAGGTGTTCGGAATCTAGAAAGGCTCGCCAAGTATACACTTGTATCTGCATGCCCCGCTCAGCCTCCGCATGCTTTGTTTTCCCTTTTCCCCCTTTTCTTCTTGCATTTTGTCTTGATGATGAAAGCGCCACCCTACAGGTGGCGGTCCCGTGACCACCGCCCAGGACAGGGCAGCGGTCCCGTAACTGCCACCTTGCACAAGGCGGTGGTCTTGTACGCATTTTCTAGATCCTTTTAACGATTGTGTCAGACGTAAATCTTGAGTTTTACATGCTTTCTTCAACCACTTTGGCTTACATTAATGTTTTTGGTCCCTGGTAATAGTGTTTTTCCTTTGTTTATAGTAAAAGAGATCAAATGGGAGTTACCCTCTGGTAAATGCATTGGTTATAAATAGCCATCTTGTTTTCGGGCAAATGGCCCCTCATCTTCTTAATTCTGTTATTCAGTCTTTCAATTTCTTGCTTAGAATTCTATCAATTTCATGTTTTGCTTCCATTGTTGTTCTTTTAGAGGTCATTTGATCTTCTTACTTTAGTCTTGTTCCATTGCTGCTCCATACAATTAGTTTAGCATAGAATAAGCTTCATTTCTAGACTAGAATCCATTAAAGTTGCAGGTTTTGTTTTGTCACAAGGATAGTTTCTGAAACTCTCGATACACTTGTGTTATATTCCCGCAATAAATCCCGCTAGGAATTGCATAGTCAAGCTTTGTTCACTTGCGTTATCTCTCTCCTACTTGCATTGTATTCGGTCTATATCCAAAGCTTCCATTGTTCGAATACCATCTTCTGTTGATACTATCATATACATACTTTCTGGATTCACGAGGACACGAAGGAACGAGGAGATCACACTGAGGGGATGAAATCACACACAACTAGATTTACCACTATTCTGTAAATGCCAGGTTTGAGCTTTCAAAGTTCAGAGTAGTGAATTATTTCATTTCAGTTAAAAGTTTGCTCTCGATATCACTGGGGAAGGCGTGGGGATTGATAGTTTCGAGAAAGCGTGATTCGTTCCCCATTTCGAGGCAAGATCGAGAGCCTTTCAATTTAATAGATTCAGTTGATTAGATATTTAGGATAAAATCACAACTGCACAGGCAAATAGCCATACTAGGCTACTTTGCTTGTTTTTATTCTATTACTAGATTAGTTGTCCATTTTATAAATATACTAGAGTAGCTACTCTTCAATTTCATTGAAATACGTCATTGAAAAATACAAAAATAGAAGGATGCTTGCATAGTGTAAATACCTCTTTTGTAATCAGTTTATTAACTTTAGTTAAAAGTTGAATCATTTTGTATGACAATCACAGGACCTAGAGAGCCTAGAGAGTATATATTTGAACCCATAGTGCCTTAGCCAAATCTACCCACAACATTAGCTGATATAGATCAGGACCTCAAGATACATGTCTTTCAAGCAACAACAAATTTACAAGTAATTAGTGAGCAACTAAGAGGATTAAACATCGAAGATGACAAAGCTTACACATTCTGGTCAAACCATCCAAACTATAGACTGCCTTGATAAAAAATTTGAATGATTGTGCAAGGATTCGAAAGAGAGAAAACATTTGGTTGCGATCCTTTGGTTCCACTGACCTAACGCAGAGACCTCCTCGTTGACATAGACACTAGCTTACGTATTCAAGTTTCCAGAACACCTGTTAGGTACTCCGAGAAAATCATACAACTTCTAGTTCTAAACATAGAGGTTGAAAAGGCATATGATTACTGGATAGTTGGGAGAAGGGATTGATTCTTCACATGACCATAACAGGTCCACAACAACCACGAACTCACGGTTATGATCCCCAAGTCCCACAACCCAATGGGCCTACAAATCAGTTAAGTATTGACACCGGCTTATGAACGCTGGTATTTAGATCCTCACCACTCCTGCCAGATATTATAGTACAATTCTCCGTATTAAACATAGAAGCCAATCAATCTAATATTTTCTGGGCTAGACCAAAAAACCACCCATAGTTAACTGCAAACCCACTAAATCACCCATCACCATTTTATGACCTTATCTGGAGATATATACGAAGCTCCCACAGGTCACTTCCCACGTATCCAACAACCAAGAAACAAGATCTCGGTAGAGCTTGACATTGATTAGAGCCTCCGAGCAGCCATTATATCCGAATGAACCATTACACCAATTCAAGTTAGGAGGGCCTTCTTCGCCTTAGATTCGTAGATTCCATTATTGCGTATTGAGGATATAAGATTACCCGATTAGCTTTTCTGTATCTATTCGCATTCAACATTCACCATTGTCTCGACACGACCTCGGGAGGTCGGGTACGAGGAAGAGGTACTTGTAGATTCCCATGCTCGCATGTCACTTTTCCATCGTAATGCAGAGGCCCCATAACAAAACTCACGAAGGACACCATAAATTAAATAACCTCAACAACAAGAAAATATAAGCAAAATATTGGAGATGGCATACTGCTTTGTAGTTGAAAAACAAGAGAGAGAGAGGAAAAACCGAGAAAATGTGACATATTAAACAATCGGAGAAAGAGAAGTAGTGGAGATAAAAACAGAGGAAAACAAATACTACTACCAGCCTCTGAAGATAAGGAATTGAAACATTGACACCAACGGAGATGAAAAACTTGCTAAGATAGGGGACTACCGGTCGAGGAAGAATAAGTGGAAAAAGTAGTAGAATTTCTTAGGAATTCCAAGATATATTCCTAAAGACTTTAAGGAGTTGAAAGGTATAAAAGAAGAAGTGGGACAATGAAAATTCAAATTAAGGAAGGGTTTAAACCATTGAAGAAGAGATCGTATAGATTAAATCCCAATCTCAAGGTTAAAGTCAAAATAGAGATAGACAAAATGTTTAACGCAGGAATCATTAAACCTGTTGAAGATTCAGATTGGATAAGTCCCATGGTCATTTAAAATAAGAAAACAAGAGAAATATGGGTATGTGTGGACTATATAGAGCTAAATAAAGCTTGTGTACATGACCCATTCCCGATGCCATTTACAGAAGAAGTATTAGAGAATGTTGTAGGAAGAGAAGTCTACTCTTTCACTGATGGTTTCTTTGGTTACCATCAGTCATAATTTCCCCAAAAGACCAACCAAAGACCACTTTTACTACAAAATGGGGTTCATTCATGTACATTGTTATGCCATTTGGGCTTAAGAATGCACCAACGGTCTTTAGTAGAATAATGATTAATGCCTTTAAAGAATTCATTCATGATTTCTTGGAAGTATATTTAGATATTTTGATAAAGTATATGACTTACTAAAGAATCATATTCAAGTGTTGAGACTTATGTTCTAGAGATGTAGGGCATTGCAAATATCTCTTAACTTGAAGAAGTGTATATTTTTGACTCCATTTGGCACATTATTGGGGCATATCATCTAAAAGAGGTGTTATTAATTGATCCAGTAAATACTTCAATGATTATCAATCTACCCCCTCCCAAACACATAAGTGTCACACCCAACAAAACTTAGTTGTGATTGCGAAAGGGTAAGTCGTATCGATGATATCGGTGCTTATCTATACATGTGAAATAATTGATCAAGGTATTAATTTCATTTGCATTTTGATATATATACACACACACACACACACACACACACACGATTGACTAATGTATTGTGTTGATTTTGATCATAGTGCATGTGAGGGTCCTCTTTACTATGTTGGTAAAACTACAAGATAATTGACAAGGTAAAATTAATGGTTTCGATAAACAAATTATATTCTCTGTGTTTGACAATCTTTGACTAGGGTTCTCGGCCATCATAAATGGCATTATTTAAAGGATTTAATTTCAGATTATGTTTGAATTTAAATCTTGGGTATTTAAATCGATGAAGCATGAAGTTAAATAGATTAAGATTATGTTAGGTTAAAATATATGGTTGTTACATTTTGGTATTAGAGCTGAAGGTTGTAGCTATTGGACCTATTGAGTCCTTATGCTTACAAATTTTTGATTTTTATTAACAAGATAAAAAGAATGGGAGAAGGATGTACTATGGATAACGAACCAAACTAAACAATGCTTTAGGTTTGGCGGTAAGCTAGTTAGAAAATACTCTAATAGTCCTTTGTGACTTACAAAACCAAAATGATGTTGGGATCAACTGGTAAGTGTGAATAGGATCAACCAAGGTTAAACAACTTAAGCTAAATGATAATAATCAACAGAGGGTTACTCGACTGATGAACTATCTTAATGACAAATTTGGAACTTAAATCTAATATGAAATAAAAACCGCATAGGGTAGATGAAGTAGATAAGAGAGGACTATTTGTTGTAGTGGTAGTAAACTGAAAGTCTAATGAAGCTATAATGAAATCTATAATAAATAATGACTCAAAAAGAGAGAAAAAAAAGTACACAATAATGTTAGCTCTTCTCCACCTGTAACTTTAGGAAAAGTGGTGGAAATAATATATGGAAGCAAATGTAGACTACCATAATGATTTCAATAAGAAGGACTTCTTTATTTCCAAAGAAGCAATGAGCAACGTTGTGGTGACTAATAAGCTAAGATGAAAGATTAGTTTTTCGAATGACATCAGGTAAGTTAGGAAGAACTTCCTTTTGTTTTTTTAACTGATACTAGTACAACTGAGTTCTTAGTATTTAGTGATTAGCTTAAACAAAATCAGAAATTTGATTTATCCTTTGTATGTAATTTTTTTGAAATCTTACGAATGTCAATGCAACACTGACATTGACGTTGATTGAGCCTCATCACAGAAATTAGAGTTAATGAGTTCTTAAAGGATTTAAGACATAATGAATAACTTTGATTGTTTTGACATAAATCAATGTTGTTACTGATATGGAAGATAACAGGTATCTCAATGAGATATTTGAGAAGGCCATTAGGATGGAGCAGAAGCTCCAAGCCATTTCTTCTCACAAGGATGAGAAGCGTAAACTTAATTACACTCCTTCACCATTGTCACCTAGAAAGACATGGGGAAGAAGGATGATAATAAAACTCATAATGATGGGAGTAATACTGTTGTAAAATTTAAAAGGAATGGACAAGAAAATGTTGTTGGTGGGAATGATAGGTTTGAAAGGAAGAGGCCTTTGTCGGTTGCTTCAAATGTGGTGACAGTGGTCACTATGCTAGATTTCCCCTTGATAAACAAGGAGAACAATCCACAACAGAGAATTCAAGCTGCATTTGCAAATCGACAGGTTGAACAAGAAGCTAAGGACTAAGGATCCTAAAACTGTCATGGTGAGACTAGTAAGAATTGCTTTCGATACTGATCGGGAAGAAATAAAAACAATGGTTTTTCTTGATTTTATGAATGTTAAAAACATTGTTCTTGAGTAATTGACTTAGTATTCTATCAATTATTTGACATATTTGATAGATGAAAAAACCATAAGTATATCTTGTATACACAAACCAAATGATACACTTAGTGTAAGTGCTCGTAAAGAGTGTTGAGGGGGATCGAGTAGGATCTGTATACTCTCATGCAACTGCACATGGTTTATGATTGTTATACGATGGATTGATCTAGATGATGTTAGTTCTAAGTTATGAGAATTTAGAATAATGAAACATGAGATAGAAAATTAAGATTATGTTGAATTTAAATATATGGGTATTTAAATCAATGAAGCATGAAATTAAATTTAAAAAAATCCTAGAACTAAAGTGAAAAAAGTGGTTGTTACAAGAAGGATGTAAGAACAATTCTTGGATACAGGATTCCACAAAAAATTCATCAGGAATCATGCGGAGATTAGTGCACCTTTGGAAGAGATGCTAAATAAAAGAACCAACAAAAAAATACAATGGACAAAACAATGCATGGATGCTGTTGAAGTTTTGAAGGATAAAATTTTACATGCACCTATCTTGATATTTCTTGATTGGAAAGATCCATTCCATGTCCACGTAGACACATCTAGAATTTTCATTGGTGCATTATTAACACAACCTAGAGAAAAAATGGATCAACCAATAGCATTTGTAAGTCGAAAGTTAACCAAGGATGAGAGAAATTATTCAACTACGGAGAGAGAGGAGCTGAGCATGGTCTACACACTACAAAAGTAAAGACAATATCTATTGGCTACATTTTTTTCTACACAGATCATGATCCATTGAAATATTTACTACATAGACAAGTGCTAAAAAGGTGGATATGCCATTGGTTAACACTATTTTAGGAATTTAACTTTACTGATTGATAAGGTTCTTCATCATTTGTTGTCTCGAGGATGAGACAAGGTTTGAAGTCAGGGGATGATGTTGATAGGGTTCTTCATCAAATTTTGAGTAAGTCGCGGACTTCAAGAAGAAACCAACGAAGTTAGGAAGAATCCGTGAAATATTGGAACAAGCCGTGGGAAGCAGGAGGAAATCTACGGGATATTGACAAAGTCGTGGTACACTAGGAAAGCCGTGATACATTGAAGGAATCTATGATATAATAGAAAATATGTGATACATTGTAGGGATTCGTAGAAGGCCGACACAAATCCACAGAACAAAGACAATCCAAGCTAGAATGAGACAAAAGCTGACAGAGGCATGATTCAAAATAAGTGACTCTTAGAATATTTTGTATGAAATGTATTTATTGTAATTAATCTATTATATACGAGTGTGCCAAGAGAAATGTGTATGTGCATCACAAGAAATATATGGGTGAGTTCCATATGAGAGATTTATGATAGAAATGTCTAAGGTGTAAGATATATGAGAAGGCTTGCATATGTAATTGAGACTAATGTAATCAATGATGAGATATGAATAAAGATTGTTGATTTGAGTAGATTACATTATGTCTTTGTTACATTCTTTTTGTTCACAAATTAGATTAGTTTACTTTTCCCGCATACATCCTTAACAAAAGGTTGAACTTCTCAAATCTCACCTTCTTTATCAAGATTTGAGGTCAACATGGTTTCTAACGCAATTTTCACTTGTTGATAGTACAAATTAGCTTGAAGTTGTTTCTTAACTTCTTCCTTAAACTAAGTTATGAGGTCACAATTATGTAAATATGCTTCCTACAACTCAGTGCATTACCACTTGATTTTATTTTCCTTGATGTAACTAATATCAAATTCATATTGGGATATAAATTTCAACCACCTACGCTATCTTGCATTTAAATTGGGATGCGTAAAAATGTATTTCAGACCCAAATGATCTATTTTTAGTTCAAATGGCTTTCCTAACAAATAATGCCTCTAGACTTGTAAGGCATGGACTATGACAGCAAGCTCTAAGTCATGGGGAGCATAGTTCTGCTCATGCACCTTTAGTTTTATACTTTCATATGTAATTATGTGGTCATTTTGAAGAATTATTCCACTCAATCCTTCACCTAAGGCATCAATAAACATGTAAAGTTTCCATTGGGGTCTGAAAACTTTACTATGGGTGCAAATGTAAATTTTTCTTTCAATAAGTTAAATGCACTCTCACGTTTGTTAGTCCATATAAAATTTTTATCTTTTTTTGCAATGAAGTAATTGGTCAACCACTTCTAAAAAGTCTTTAACATTTTTTTGTGATACTCAAACAATACCATATTTTTTTACCTCATGCATTGTTTTAGGTGTTGGTCACTCAATAATAGCTTTGAATTTTGATGGGGTAACAAAAATCTCATCCCTATTTTAGTTATGGCCAAGATATTGTACTTCTCTCGATAAAAGAAACATTTTGAAATATTACCATAGAGTTTCCTTTTTCTCAATACTTCTAACATTATTCTTAAGTGTTCATTGTGTTCATCAACGTTCTTTGAGTAAATCAAAATATCATCAAGAAATACTAGAACAAACTTATCTAAGTATTCTTGAAAAATGTTATTCATAAGGTTCATAAATGTTGTTGGTGCATTAGTGAGTCAAATGGCAAAACAATGAACTCATAATGCCCATAGTGTGTCTTGAATGTTGTTTTGTGAATATCCTCATCTTTTATTCTTAATTGATGATAACCAAATCATAAATCAATCTTAGAGTAAATAGATGCATCTCTCATTTGATCGAAGAGATCATCAATTATTGGAAAAGGATATCTATTATTTATCATTGCTTTGTTAAGCATGCGATAGTCAATGCATAACCTTAATGTTCCATCCTTATTTTTAACAAAAATGACTGGTTCTCCCAAGGAGACACACTAGGTCAAATTAATCCTTTTGACAAGAGTTCATGTAGTTGTGATTTCAGTTCAACTAGCTCTGTTGTCATCATTCTATAAGGTGTTCTTGATATTGGTTTTGTTCCTGGTTTAATGTCAATTGTGAAGTCAAACTCTCTTTTAGGAGGAAGTCCAGGAAATTCTTCCGGAAAGACATCCTTAAACTCATGTAAAAGTGGAAAATATTCCAAAGAAGTCTTACCTTCCTCACTAAAATTTGATATCTTAATAACGTACAACATGCAACCTTTGTTTTTGGCTTTCTTTAGTTGCATTATAGATATTTGTCTAACTTCAAAATATCTCTTAATGCCTTGAATGATGGTTGTTTTTACATGTCATCAAGACATTCTATACGCTTCTCAAAGCAATCCATTATTTCCTTGTGTTTGGACAACCAATTTACTCCTATTATGATGTCATAAGACCCTAAAGGAGTCACATAAAGGTTAAGTTCAGTGGTAAAACTAGGTAATTCCAATGTTGCTTCAAACAGACATTAGTCCACCATATGAATAACATCATTCCTATATTGGACAATCTAAGTGTTTTCCATAAATCTAGCTTTCTAGATAGTTTTCCAACTTACTTGAAATAAAACACTTGGTAGCACTGTGTCAAATAAAATAGTAACTGGAAAACCATAAAGCTTACGACACTTCTATTGGGGTAGCCTATTTTTTTGCTTGGCGATTACCCACTACAACATGAATTATTTTTTGTTGGTTATTCCCCTGATTCTTTTGGGGATAATTGTTTACATAATGATCACCTCTGTATTTGAAACATCCCCAAGTGACCCTTTCCTTCCAAATTTATTTTTTCCAATGATTATCATTGTTATGCTCATTCTTTCTTATGTTTACACTAGGGTTAGTTGTATTCTAGTAGACTTCATTTTATTGCCTTCTTGCTTCCACTAAGTTTTCTTAAGAGCAAGTGGTGCATGCGAGCTAATACTCTTCTTGTGTTTCTCTTCCCTAAAGGCTGAAATGAATTACAATTTATGTTCTTGCCTTATAGCCTTTTCAAACACCGCTTCCATTATAGATGGTCCATGAACATCCACCTCACCTCCTATGTTTGGGTTTAATCCCATGATGAACTTATAAATCCTAAACTTTTCATCTTTTTGGTATTGGGGCATGTATTTTAATAGCTTTGTAAAATGTTCCAATACTCCACAACACTCATTTTCCTTGAGTTAAGTTATGAAATTTTGACATTTTATGATCAAAATAAAGTTGAGGCAACCAACGTTGACGAAAATATACTTTGAACTACTCCCAAGTGATGGAGGCAATATCTACTCCCAATTCCATCTTACTGAGATATCTTGCCATGAAGACACTTCATTAGAGATTGGAAAACACCCGATATTGTTGGGAATTCAGGATCGTAGAATAGTGCTATGATTCAATAACAAACAAAATCATGCACACATGATCTAAACAATTCCCCAAAATCTACAGCGGTGGAAGTATAAACTAGAACAATCCAAATCAAAACAAAGTACACACACATAACACAACATGTACTGTGGTTCACCCAATGTGGGCTACGTCCAACAAAGATAAATATCTCAATATATAACAAACAAGAGTACAAACCAAATCTTCCATACAAGATCACAATGCATCTCTCCAAGAGTATCTTCTCTCCTCTAGATCTCTCGATTGGATATCCATGAGTGTACTACAATCATGCCTCCAACCCACCAAAAGATCTCACATACCAGGAACTACTGTATCTCCCACTGTGCAACCAAGCTCTCATGTGAATTTGTAAACAAGACCTCTCACAAGGTTCTATCAATGTGCAACCATATATGTGCATCAAGACGTAAGTCTCTCCTTCATCTCATTGCATCAAACTGTGCATACCAAAAGACAACCTCCTCTACTATATCTGGATACTATCTGTACCCATAAACTCTCCAACGAGCTACAATACTAGATCTACTATGGACCAACAATACAAGATCTTACAACAACCTATGGATCTAAAAGATGTAAGACTATGTGCTTTGCATACTATGCAAGCCATTACATTGTGATAAGACAATACAAAGGAAATATAGTAGTAGACATAACACTCTTCTCACCATTCATATGTACCTACTATTTGCTTATGTCCAACTTCTCTTCATTAAAGATTTGTCTTCATGCAACCTTTTTCTTCTTTTTCTTCTTCTTGATCTACAACTAAGGAGAATTAACATTCTTCATCTATCCTTTTATTCCAACCATAGTTTTCTAGCTTATATAAGCTTATACAAATGTAGGGCACCTTAGTTATGCATTTATAACCATCCGATCACTTTTATAATCAACCGTCGGATCAAATCCCGTGTCTAAAATAAAAACATAAACACACAGGTAACCAGTGTCAATTCCCGATTGGTGGCAATTCCACGACCGATGTCGGTTCCTCCTAGGTGACCGGCGTGTTCTTATTTAAACCCGTAAACCTCAAATGCATGCCTTTGTGAAGTAATTCAGCTCCACAACCCAATAATATCCCACTTGGAGATAAATTGTTGAACCTGTACTTTTACATCACCGTCCTCTACATATTGTGAAGACCATCTATTATTTACATCAACAATTCTCTCAAATGAAATCAAGAAGATTAAACCATCTTCTAAAACCAAGAAGATAACAAACTCATGACTTACCATATACCTGCACGAAGCTACTATTGATCCGTGATACATGAGCTAACCATACATCAAGCTCCCACTGAATCATAACTCCAAGCCTCTCATGCAACCAAGCCACCATGACTAACATACCTACAAGATCTCCCACTCCAACTGAAGTACTAAGCTTCAATCACAACCATAGCCATACCAACCATGTTCTCTAACCATCTATCCATGTCTCCATGTAATCGACTAAAGACAAGTCAAATTGAAATATGCATAAGTAAAAGACAAGATCCGGGAAAAGACAACCTAAATAAGTTCTACATGCAACCAGTGGGTGATCAATCCACAAACACCTAGCGCATAACTCAAAGAATCCAAACACTGCAATCTACAAATCTAACCCTACATAAATAAACTTGCATGTCCAAGACAACCATATGTAGATAACATATCAATGGAGTAACATAGTAACAAGAGGAAATACAAACATCCCCTAATCATGCTCAAGGCATCTCAACCATGCTCATAGGCATCCATGTGCAAAACAAACATCGCATCATCATAGACTCACAAAATAGAATCTATCCACATGTACAAACTCACCATGTACATCCATCCATATCACCAGACTCTAGAAGCTCCAAGTCTGCCACCGACTAACTCCAAAGCCAAATATGAATCCTGTGCTCATCAATATCAACAACAAACAACCATGCTAACCATGCTACTAATAAATAGTGCAAATACCAACAAACATGTCATCAACATACTGTACAACTATCCAAGATGAAAGCAAACAAGGGCAACATCAATAAACTGTAAATACACACTATTGTCACACTTGTAACTTGACAAACCATGACATATCCACGCCGATCACCTGTCAATCGTAACAAACATATTTTCCTTATTTCACCCTTCAAACTCAAAACATTGCTCTCCCTCTTAACCCAACTGAAAAACCATCAACTGTCATCCCATAAGGATATCCAGGCACCACAAAATAAAACTAGAAGTGATGTCAACATGCACTAAACACAAAATACTGTAAAACCATGACTGTCCTCCAAAACAACTTGTGCCTCATGCCACTCTGAAGGGTAACATACTCCTCTCACTCCACACATGCATATGTGTCCAACCTGCAATGCCAACACCCATGGCTTGCTCCCACTCAACATGAACTCCCCTACACTACCTCTAATCACAAGCTCAAAAGCTCCAATATATATCAGTGAGAAATAAAACTAGATGAAAGAAATATAAACTTGATTCCCTTCTTAACAAAGAATACTTCTACATCATAGAAGTTTGGACTTCTTGTGAAGTAGGTGAATCACCTTCTTTTCATCCATGTGTACTAACATCTCTCATTACTGCAACTGTGTGTCTAATCATGAATTTTCATTGAGGATCTCATCCTTAGACTAGATACCCTTGTCCTCAAGATTCCAACACATCCCAGAAATAAAATTCAAACACACCAAATATCCATGGTGCAAATTTTTACTTGTGCACACAATCCAAACATAATACCAGTTGCTTCAAACAAAAGAAATAAAACATGAACCATATAGAGATACCTGACCCAAAGTCTCATTGGACTAACCAAGCCAACTCTATCCTCTTTTTGATTCAAACATTGAAGTGATCTACACCGCCTTTTCCATGTACACTCTATGCAAGAAATTCGATCCTCCAAAACAGGACATTGAACCATCCATGTCCTCTCCTACTGCAAAAACCCTGTATAGATAAGCCATCATAGAGACCGACCACCGTCAGCTGAATGGTATCGGTTAACCTCTATGATCGACATTGGTTCTATGACCGATGTTGGTGCTTCTAGAATGAACACAATACCAAAAAATTTGGAATAGAACACTGCACAGTGCCTACTCCGACCAAATCCGATAACTGTGTTGAGCCAGTCATTTCAAGAAGCACCCAAATCTTGTACAAAAAAGTTAACAACAAAAATACGTGTAAATAAATTACACCAAGATGAAATACATCACCTTACCAGCACCAAGATACTCAACCACATCTTCAACTGAAGAACATGCTTCTTTGATGGAAGCCCCGTCTTTGTTCATGCTACTACCGCTCTAAGAAATCCCGTGCATTTGATTGCACCAAGGATGCATAACTGCTCCTCTATCTCATACTCAGATCTGTAATCCCAAACCATGCATGTGCATCCAAAACATACAAGCACTACAATACCAATATAAAACCATACCTCTATAACCCGGATCTACAATCTGACCACCATGCTTGTGCCTCCAAGAACTAGGGACACCTTAGCAAACAAGACACATTCCACACATCTCTAAATTTATTCAGATATGTGATTTTCTATTTAAAAACTAGTTTTCTCAATAACCGATCACACTCATCGTGTAATCGACCAAGGTCACACCATGACATCGCTTGCCTACTAATCGACCACGATCACCATAGTGTCAAAATTAGTATAGCATGCCGACATTGGTCACCTGTATTTTCATGTAACCTTATATTTCTAGCTCCCACTTGATTTTAAATCTCTTTGCGATTTATACATCAGGAAAAACAAACCCTACTCTCATACACCGTCATTAAACCACTAACAATATATCTTTGAAGCAAAACCTTTCTTTGAAATAACCAAGCTCGATACCGGCTTGTTGGGAATTTGGGACTACATAATAGTACTTATGAGTTAATAACAAACAAAATCATGCACACAAGATCTAAACAATTCCCCAAAATATACAATGTGGAAGTATAAACTAGAACAATCCAAATCAAAACAAAGTACACACACATAACAAAATATGTACCATGTTTCACCTAATGCAAAGCTACGTCCACCAAATATAGAGATTTCAATATTTAATAAACAAGAGTACAAACCAAATCTTCCATACAAGAGCAAAATACAACTCTCCAAGAGTATCTCCTCTCCTCCGGATCTCCAAATGGATCTCCATGAGTGCACTACAACCGTGCCTCCAAACCACTAGCGAGATATCACATACCAAGAACTACTGCATCTCCCACTATGCAACCAAGCTCTCTATGAATATGAAAACAAGACCTCTCACAAGGGTCTACCAATGTGCAACCATATATGTGCACCAAGAAGTAAGTCTCTCCTCCATCTCACTGCATCAACCTGTGCATACAAGAAGACAACCTCCTCTACTATATTTGGATACTATTTGTACCCACAAGCTCTCCAACAAGCTACAATACTAGATCTCCTATGGACCAACAATACAACATGATCTCATGGATCTACAATACAAGATCTCACAACAACATGTGGATCTACAAGATGAAAGACTATGTGCTTTGCATACTATGCAAGCCATTACATTGAGACAAGACAATACAAAGGAAATACAGTAGAAGACATAACACTCTTCTCACCATTCAGATGTACCTACTATTTCCTTCTGTCCAACTTCTCTTCATTGAAGCTCTGTCTTCATGCAACTTCTTTTTCTTCTTCATCTTCAACCAAGGAGAATTAACATTCTTCCTCTATCATTTTATTCTAACCCTAGTTTTCTAGCTTATACAAACTTAGGGCACCTTAGCTATGCATTTACAACCATCTAATCACTTTTATAATCAACCGTTAGATCAAATCCCGTGTCTAAAATAAAAACATAAACGCATATGTAACCAAGGTGCCGGCCCCTGATCGATCCCGGTTCACTGGCGATGCGCAGTTTCTCCCAAGTGATCGATGTTGGTTATTGTGTAAACCAGTAAACCTCAAATGCACGCCTTTGTGAAGCAATTCAGCGCCACAACCCAACATATATTAGTTTACTTTCCTCAGAAAAATACCTTATTTCAAAGTACTTCTCCATCTCACTTAACCAATTTTCAACACCATCCCCAAGGTAGTTCCATCAAATTTGGGTGGGATGATCCTTTTTATATCTTTAGATAGTTCAATAGCCAAGTAAGCTCTTTTATCCCCTCACTCATTGTCATCATCATGTTGTTCAAGTTGTTCTTCCTCATGTTTTTAGGTTGTTCTTCCTCATGTTCTTCATTTTCACCCCTATCTACTTCTCAAAGGTAACTATCCAGATTCTGGGGTGTCCTGAAGGACTGTGAGAATTTCATCTAACTTATCAACTGTCAAACCTCCAACATTAGCTGAATTGGTTCCAGCTTCATGTTTCACCCTTCTTTTAACCATTGTATCTTGTTAATGAAGGGATAAGTTGTTTGTTAGCATTAAGAACCCATTGAGTCCAAGAGCTGATAAACCCATAACTCTGATACCAAATTGTAACACCCTTGTTATGATAAACCAATTTAAGTGATTTTTTTAAAACACACCCTTAATATAGAATTAATGCTACTTATTGTTTAACATTATTATTTAGCTTATTGCTAAATAATCCAACATATTTAAATATTCACAATCCATCTAATAACATATAATAACCATGTGCAACTGTAAGGGTATATCCAGATCTCCATGATCTCCCTTAAGTCACTCTAACCGAGTGTATACACTTTTGTATACTTGGTTTAACCTTTTATAGGTTATGAGAACTATGTGTATCTCCTAAGTGCCTACATGTAAGACATTCATGTAACTTCCATCCAATATCCGACACTATTTATTTAAGGGATTGGTGATCGACAATGTAGTCAACAATTACATTACTTTGGCCAAATTTTTAAGCATTTCTTTGCAAGATTAGTTTTGAGACCACACACTAGCCTACAAAACTCATCTTCCATCACCACACAACCATCTTAATATAGTTATCTAGATTCCTTGTTGTTTAAGAAGGTGAATTAGTTCGGAAGAGTAAGAGTCATTCACATTGCGGCTCATTTCATAAATGTAAAGAATCACATCCGTACCATCTTAGGATTCTTAAGGGAAACACAGGGCCGATGTAATGATTACCCATCATTACATGCTCACTACCCTTTCGGTAGCCATCCTAAGTTGATGCTAAGCTCAAATTTTAGTAAGATGACATAGGAACATTACACCCCATGCTCCTTATATCTAGGTTACCTTAGTTGATTAATGTAACTAAGTTATCCTTAACAAATCATTTTAAAAGTAATATTTCACATTACTCAATATATTTCCATAAGAGGGTTATAGTAACTCAACGAGTTACTAACTAATATTAGTTCCTCTTATCGTAATTTTAAAAACTAAGTATATGTCATTAGGTGTAGGTTAATTATTCATTTCCACACCGATTTATTTAAGTACATTTACTCGTCATGATTAGTCCATAAGTACATAAACATATTTATTTCATTCCCTCTGTTATCCTTTCGATTTATGTGTCAATGTTTAATTTACTTTGACTATTCTATCTCGAATTAATGAAATAAAAATAATCACATAACTTGTGAAGTTATCGACTTAATTAATAAATCAACTTATTACGTAAAATATCTAAATTTTCAGTTCAAATAAGATGAGTAATAAGGCCATATTTAAAAAAAGGGACAAATATCTTAATCCTCATTTATAATGATTTACAATAATCAATAAGAATTATACATCGGGACATAATGCCCTTTTTAAAGATGAGATAATATTTCAATCACATAATCAAATTGATTACAAATAATCCTTTTGGATTTACTTCCAAATAAAATCACGTCGTAAAAACAATCACATAATCTAATCCAAACAGTTACTTCAATTATGTTGGCACTTCCTACAAAATCAGTAATTGTAATGAAATAAATAGATATGGATCAATTCATAAGAACTAACACGAGTCTCCATACTCTTATTCTATATTGTAATTATAATGAAATAACAAAATAAAAAACCAGCTAAGAACTATTCTCGTAAATCCCATAGTTTATATTATGAAATCTACCTTAGAAACATATCTTAATGAAACCTCTTAATTAAATAAAAACATTGTGTCCATTGTTACTGTATACAACCAACCAACATAACTTAGACATTTAGACAATAATGGGTCATATACTACATCACAAAACCTCAATTAAAAATGTAATAAATCACAATATTTTCCAACTTTCTTGCTATTAATAACAACTAGAAAGTTCATAATGTAGGCAATCATTAACGACAATGGACTTTCTACCAACTCATATTTCAATAGAGTTAAACTTCATAAGGTTGCAACAATCAATCACAATCCAAATAGAGCTTCTATCAACTAAAAACTTAATAAATAATTCTATTTCAGAAACCCTATTTAAGTTGACTACACATATATATAATTGTTGTTTACCAGAACATCAAAAATTCTATGTAAGGACTCATTTAATCGTAACCGAAGTTAACTAGAATATCGAGTTCCAAGAAGGGAAATAAAGAGTTCGTCAATAATAAACAAATAATCATTAAATGTATTCCACATATTAGAATTAAATAAAGAAAGATTCATAAACCTTTATCCCCTTCTTAATATTTTCCAAACTAACTCAAATAGTCATGCTTAGCTATCTCAAAATTCAAGCCAATATTTATATATATCAACAACAATATTCCACAAATTTCCTGTGATCGAAATCATATACATTCAAACAGTAAAAGTTTGTTTTCCTTGGTTATTATCAACAATTAATGGAGTTGAACGTTGTTCCAAAATTACCATATTCAAAATTGAAAACAACAATCAACTAAAACGTAAGTTCAATTTACGTTTTCCAAAACCTTCATCTTTTCAAGTTTCTCATTCACCCAACAAAATACTACCAGATTTAGGACTGAAACCATTTAACTGTTCCCAAATAGAAAACAAATGTACAACAATAAACCCATAACTCCCAACAACTATTTTCCTAAATTAAAAACCCACACAAAAACATAATCGATTAACTCAATACGTTTAGGAGGGAGATAATGACATGAAATAACAAAACAATCCTTACTTTTATATAACCAAATTTCCCCAAAATCGAACCCGCTTTTTTAAAACAATAACCAAAAACCCATTTAATCCTTATAATTAGTAGGTTTTTTCTTCCATCATTTTTTCATAATAAAAAAGAATGATAATAACAATGTGTTGGTTCCCGTTTACACCCCTAGGACATGAAAATAATTTTGAAGAGTAATGTGGCTTAGAGAATGATAGATTGAGAGTATGTCATTTGTAGCCAAGGATATATTTAAAATTTTCTTTTGTACCAAGTTTTTGGGTTGAATAGGAGGCACATATAAAGGGGATGATCTAATCCTGCTACTTTTGGTTTTGCCTAAACCATGGTGAGAGAACCCATAGGGTAACTTGAATGAAGGAATAATATTTTTATATTTGATTTCCCTCAATTTATTGGTGGTTCAATCTGAGTTGAGTATGGCCATGAATGCAATATCTACTTACAAGAGTTGTCACAAAGATATCACACATACTCAATATGTCAGACACAAGTTACTAAAGGCAGTGGAATATGATTTTCATACATCATTCATGAATGATAGTTTAAGTGAAAAAAGGCTTTCATGATTCTTGGAATGCTAACCTTTATTTATCGGGAAAAATGCATTCTTAGTGAGTGAAGGATGATGCAATAATTCTAATGAAATTTTCATTTCCTCCATTTTCATATGCCAAAGATACACTCAAAGGCAAACAAAAATCATTCAACAGAAGATTACAACAAGGATTTTATGACTACATCAAATCAAGAGCAAGTGTCTGAAAACAATATCGATCTAGTAACCAAAGAGATGCAATAACTAGAGATTGATCTAGTGTACTAGATATATATGAAATGAACAAAGAGATTGCAATAAAAGTTATAATTCATTAATAAAACATTCAACATACAAAAATCAAAGTATGGACTAGATCAAAACATACATGTTTTATTTGAATCTTAGTTTCTTGACAAGGGACTGAATTACTTGCTCTCAATGCCTCGCCAATGGTCAGACAACACAACCCACCTTGGCACTATAACTTTAAAACTCAAATCTTAAACACTTTCCCAAAAATGAAAATTTGGAGCTACATAAATTAACATTCAACTTGCCAAAATCCACCCCCTCTTAGTGTGAGGATAGACCCTCATACTTATACAAAAATTATCGAAGGAATATACCCAATTCCCACCAAAGCTGTTCTAGAAAGATCAAAGACGCGAAACAAAGGGGCTCGAGCCTACCAAAATGGAATATAATTATTTCCTAACTGAAAAGATTATGTATCCAACTACCTATCTTTGGAACCGCTCCATTTTTCAGTTGGAGACATAAACGTGCATAGGATATTATCCCTTTTGCCAACAAATTACTTTATCCTTTCCACCTTTTCATCGTCACACATGTGCCTAGTAATAGAAAATGGTTTGCCTCTTGCGCAATCACTCCATTTGATTTGATGTTTGCCTTTTGGAGAATCACTTTTGGAGGGTAGAAAACCCCGATGATTTATTTAGATATAACATCTCCCTTATGCAAGCTTTTAGTCAAGCCAAGAGAGAATCCTTTTAGTAGGAATGATTCGGCCTCCTTTTTCTTAGTCCGTGCCAAGCATTTGGATAAGATATGCAATTGAATTTGACATGATGTTTTACAGGCCCCTTCAAGGATCATCATCCTATAAAATCCCACCCTTTTTCTCATGAACATGTAAGTATTTCATAAGTGTCGCAAGTAAAGCCTTCGCGAGATAATTTTCAAATTTCCCTTTGAGTGATGATGACATTAGAATTGAGAAACAACTTGTTCGAGCTTTCTTCCAAAACTCTATAAGCAATTTGTAATCTCTCGTGTCTAGATGAAGATTTTGTTAGGATGTTGTTCAAGATTGAAGACTAGGTCAAGCCTATTAGAGCTGTGACTCCCAACATGGTGTGACATGCTCTTATGAGAAAGCCTATCGGGATGACCCCTTTCTTCTCTACCTTCCATATCTTGTTTCACTATCTCTTTCATCCGAAAGACCACGTTCAACCGTGATAATTTGAATTTTTGGCTTCATTACAAACCTGTTATCAATGATAAGTCAATAATTATATCAAAGACATTCTTTACTCTTTAGATAACTAAATGTGAGATTCCATAAGATGAGCCCGTAGTGCTCGTGGATGAGTGTTAAGGGTATAATTTTAGTTTCCCATTGATTGGATGAACTGGAGAAGAGACTTAGTATGCTTAAAAAGATGTCAGTAAAATCATTTTGCAAAGAAAATCCTATGACGTACAACCTCTAAATTTTTTTGAATAAATCCATTAGCCTAGTTGATGTACCCAAATTAACTCAAACTCTCAAGTCCTTTGTCTGTCGCGGTACCAAAACATATATCTCTGGAGGAGCTAACCTTTTAGAGTGGGAAATATCTCTTGAGAATAAAATTTAATTGATTAAAATTTTGGAGGGTGCGAGGGAGAGCATAGCAGAGATTATGGCCAAAGTAATGTCTTGAAGGTGACAGTGATTTGCAATATGTTTATGACACCCCGAACAACAAGTAATTTGAACACATGAAGAAAAAACTCTTGGCTCCCCCATTTTGTAGGGGAGTTTGTAAATATAAACTAGTAATATGATAGTCATAAGATCCTTTTGCATATATCAAAATTTTGATTTACAAAATTGCAAGGGTCTGGAGCCCTTATAGAATCCCCATTTTTTTTTATTTACAATTTTTTTGTGTTTTTCTATATAATTATGAAAGATCTAATTTGATTGGTCTTCCCTATCTTGTTTCTCTAAATTTACTTGTGTAAATATCCAATCTCTTAAACATATCAATAAGAAACTCGTCATCTAGACCGACACGAAAAACACACATAAGTTCTTTCTCTCTCAAAACCTTTTCAAATTCACTTGTGATAACTCTCTTTTTCTTTACCCTTTTGGTTAGTTTATTCACACTCCCTTCCGAGTGAATGAGTCTTTGAATTGAAGCCTAATTGAAATTTAAAGAAGCAAGATTCTACCCTCCCTTGATGTTGTTGAAAATTTGTTATCAAATTTTCCGCATTTGTATCTCCTGGTGTGAGTTTTTTTGGAACTAACATCATCTTTTCAAGTTTGGAATATAGGTCATCAATTTAACTTACAACCTTATCTCTCATTGGATTGAGTTTTCCAATGCATTCTATCAAAGTATTTGTCCTTAACATAATGGTTCCTTCATACATATGTTGTTTTCCTTTGCAATTAGTGGGCACAATGCCTTATCCTCCACCAATTGATCATCTAGTTGTGTTATTGTCTTGAGCTTGGGTAATAGCCCATCCCAATAGTTGATTTCATCCTATAATTTTTCATTTTTCCCACTAGCTACTTCTATTTGCTCAAATATCTACTTGTAACCCTCCACCGTACTTCTTATATCCACAAGGGTTTTTAACAACACCCTTGCCTTCTTTAAGGCCCTAGGATACCTAGACAATATATCATTTTCTATATTGATAACCTCCAACTAAATCTTCACCTTTTCCTCTTTTGGGAGTGTAACTCTCAACCATCCTATTGTAGGGGCATTCCCTTATTTATGAGCTTGGGGTACTTGCTGAGATGGGCTAGGGATGGTCACGATATCCTTAAAAGTAGTAAGAGATACTTCTAAAATGGGAACGTAAATTTTAGGAACCTCTACCTCTGTTACTACCCCTTTTGGTTCAGGTCGTGAGGTGCTTGCCCCCTCTTTCCTAACTTCTTATTTACTAGTTCCATGCTCTCAGGTGAGACAATTATATGGGTTGGATCTTGAATTTCTTCATGAGTATGCTCCTCCTCTTTATCTTTGGTAACTCCAAGAGTTGTTAGCCCCTTATCAACCACTTCTAGTGCTTCATCCATATGATCACTTAAAATATCGTCCTTTCTAGCTCATGATACCTAGTCCATCTTGAGGCTACCAATTTTTTGGTACAGCTGTCTCTTTTGGTAATACCTCTCAAATACTTACTTCAATTGATGATACTTTGATTGCATGAATTATAATACCAGGTTGTTGTGTTACTTTGGTAGATGCATCGGCTCATCAACATGCACCTCCGGTGGTTTCCAATGGCTTGTTGTCAATGGAGGGATGTTAGCCCCTTCATCTTTTGCGAGGCCTTGCAAAAAAATCATCAAAGGAATGTGTTTGGGACACTTCTTCTTCAATATCCACTATTTCAACCTCTCGAAGCTGATTTCTCCCGAGTCACTACCGCAACAAAATTTTCATGTGCTTTAATGGGTGGAGTCATGTCTATTACTTTGGGAATTTCCATATCTTTATCACATGTTCCAACAATTGCAACATTTCTATTAAATGTGCACCTACAATACCCCTTACCAAAGGGTATACAACCTTAGCTCTTTCAAAATATTTAAGACTAGGTTCTTCCTCTCCCCCTCTCCTTGCATTATTCTCATTGTTGATTCGAGCTTTGGATCTGCATGTGGTAGGGATCATCTCATTTGTTTTCCTTTGTTGGAGGGTCCCTAAATATTTATTGTAGTTATCCTAGGTATTGAAGCATGTGGGATCCTAGCTTGTAATGGGACTACTAGGGTAATTGGTTCTTCCTTCATAGTTTCTATTAATATTTCTTCAACCTTTGAGTTAAAAGGGATACAAAAGTACTTGTTTTACTTGTAGAAGTGGTCCATTCTTCTACTATACATGAAGTAGGTATTTTAGAGGGGAGTTGAGGTGCCTTTCCCTTTAAAGGGTCCATTGTAATTACACCTTCCTTCAATAGAGGGAGATCACCACCGAGAGTTCGTGAAGTCCTCAATTCTCTCAATATCACAAGTGTTTTGTAATGACATGTCCATTCCTTTTCTCGTATCAACCATGTTAAGGTCCTCCTCATCACATATGTGGTCCTGATATGTAATTGTGGTGGTTTGGCCTTGTCCTAATCCACTTGGTTCCATGGGTTGTCCATCCAATTTCATGTCAATACAAATCTTGCTAACTACTTGAATATCATCTGTAAAGCTTTAAGGGATAACTTACACTTTGAAATCAATTATTTGTTGCAAGGTCATTTTTGATAAATCCCTTAATCCGACTTCTTCCCCATCCTTGCAATCCATCCAAAAATCCTCATAATGAGGTTCATGTTCGTATGAGCTTCTTAGGATTGTGTTCATTACCCATTTGATGTCATAATTAGGCCTTGACTGAAATTTATCCATTTCTAACCTATTCATTTCTTTATCTAGGATTATAGCCTTGACAACTGTGGAGCATGTATATATCCCAGTGGAAATGGGGAATTCAATGTTGGTTTTATGCTTTCCTAAAATCAATCTATTTACCTCAGCTAGCTACCTAGATAATTCAAGAAGTGCCCATTTATCATCTAAGTGCTTGGGAAACGTATAAGGGTACCTTAAAAACCACTTATCCTTATATAGGTGAAAAATATAAACTGTATGAATTAAAGCAACCATATTCACTAATCACCTTTCTTATAACTACAAATATCCTAAATTTCTCCCACTTTGGTTTGAATAGACAAGTTATTGGCGTAAAGAAGACATCATGTGACCATCTCGAAATTTCCTTTTTGACTCTCTAGGTTTAGCCGAGGATAAACATCATATATTATGGAGTCTAAAAATTCTTGCATTCTCGAATTCTAGGAAGGGATTTGTGACATGCAATGTTGTAGATAAGGTAAGAGGTCATATAGAATTCACACCTTAGTGTAGATCCTCACGAATTTTTACAACCATTTTTATAAGTTGGTCATGAATAAACTTTCTCATGAGATCATCCCAACAAATTTTATCTTTGCTAAAGAGGATAATCCGGATATAACTGAACATCCATTCTTGGAAAATATAAATAGAACTCAAACCTTCCATTCTACTTAACAAGGTAATGATTTCCTCAACCTCCTCCACAAAATCTGACTTGGTTAGCTTTGTAGGGATTCTTGTATAAGAGCTCCTAAATCTATGTAACATATGATTATTCATGATTTTGGAGAAATCAAGATGATGAGTATTCCATGAATTTTTTGCTACCTCGATGATAATGTTTACTACCTTCTTTATCCCAAGTAACCCTAACATTACTTTGAATGTTTTAGGTGTTAGTGAAAGAACCTTAACACCACTGCCATCCAAAACATCCATGGTCTCTGGGACATAATTTTCCACACATGCCCATACCAATTTTGGGCATTAAATAGAAGAAGGAAGGTGGAGACCAAGAAAATGCCACTGGCATTAATTAATGTCATGAAATTACTTTTATTGGGGGCATGGAGTCTTTGAAGGAAGCCAATTAAGTTTACATTTCCCAAATTCATGTTTGTTACCTCATCCAAGTTACTTGTGATGTGGGAGTTAGCTTGAGTACTTGACCAGTTTGATCTTTGTTTTTGAAATATGGAGTGAAAAAATACTCTAGGTACACAAAAAGTAGGAAAAAACCCATGCACATGAGAGAAAATGTGTGCTTCAAATTTACCTAAAAACCTAAGAGTGTTGAAAACCTATAAGGGTCAAGTTTGAAACTTACCCATGTATGCATAGCTCGAGGCTTCTATTACGGACCAAATGCATACACGGAAAACTCAATTTTTCTCACAATACCACTCCTTGTAACTTATTATTTAATCGATAGCTCTAGTTTACTTCTCGAGGTCTCTAGAATACTCAATTATGTCACAATATAATAGCAATGTGATGGATTTTAAACAAGAATTTGACCATATAGTCATTCACACAAAAGACATTAATGGTGGAGGCTTTAATTGCACTTACTCAATGTGGCCACCAATTTTTACCTCCCGTTTCAACGTGAGCCATCCATGTGTACCTCTTTGGTGAGAATCAGGGCTGAGGGAACATTTTACATTTTCACAACAACTGTGAAAATGCAAAGTGCATAGTGTGATGGGATGCCTGATATTAAGTAGTGTTATCGTGATGCCATGTGTCCATCCTTGGGACTTAGACATCGGATGCACCCCATGCTCACGCCAACTATTGAAAATGTAAAGTGCAAATATACATGAGATGCTCACTTGTCTAAGATGCACCGGTGGAGTGACATGTGTCCTCTTCAAGTTCTGAGGCTTTGGGTACTTTTGCATGATATACAAATTTGTAAAGTGCAATGATGCAAGGTATGCCCCTTTGTTCCTTATAATATTCTATGGAATATTCCCTTTATTGGGTTCTGAGGATTAACTATCATATAACAATTTTGCATAAATTTCAAATAGGCTTGAGAGGCTTGCAAGGGCAAAGATATCTCAAATATGTCATTTTGTTGGGCGGAGAGATGGATTTACATTTTGTAAATGTGCATCGATTGCAAACTTGCAAATTCAGACCAACAAAATTTGTGAAGGTAAAAAAGCCTTCTTTCAAAGGTTTGAACATACCAAATGGATCCCCACAAGATCACCCATGTGTTCATACACATGTAGATCACTAACATACCATAAATCATGCAAAATGTTAAGGTGTTAGTTAAAAATGATATAGTGGACTGTATTTGACACAAATTTCTTCCACCTCAATGAAGAGGGTGACAGGAAAAACTTCAAATATTAGTTAACTATGCAAAGGAAAAACACTGCAAGAGTTAAGGACATTGGAAATACACAAGGAGGTTAATGTTAAAGTACAATATCAAAATGGGCACCAATGAATGCTCAAGAAGTAGTTGTAAATCAAATCAAGTCTATTTTTATTCTCACACTAATCCCTTTTTTATCTTCCATACTTCAGAACAATCCAAAACCAAAACCGATTCAGCTACAAGATCTCATAATAAATCAAAACCAAAAATGTATTTAGTTATTTCATCAAAATAAAAACAAATATTAAGAGTAGAAAAACACATGCATGTGTTTTTGCCTCCAAACTTCTCGGTAATTTTTTTCCAAGTTGAAACTTCAAAACACCATCATTTCCATTAAATCCTTCAACAAATTATTTAAACAATAAAAATGCCATAATATCTGGAAATAACAACAATGAAATCTCCATGCAACAGTCATCAAAAAAACTTCCCCCAAAAACTCCATGGACAACTCACAAACATAGCTCTAAAAACAACCGAATGAAATGAAACAATGAGTATCTTGCATGCGTTAACTTCTCAAGGAAGCTACCATTTCCCAAGGCATATACATTTAATTACTACCAAACTCCTTAATTTCCATTCCACTTTGTGGCTTATCAACCTGTTTAAACCATTCATTTAAACTTATTTAAAATTAATTACCATTTGCCATGAAACTTAGGCTTTATTCTAAGTTTTATTAACTTTAAAAACCACATAGATCACATGGTGGGGTGGGTGGAATTTCCACCTCACCCAATTTCATTAAACAATTAACATTGCCATGTAACAAACAAACTCAACTCTATATGCATAACATAGATGCCAAAACAACACACACACACACACACACACACACACACACACACACACACACACACACACACACACACACACACACACACACACACACACACACACACACTATTAATTCATTAAAGCATCCCCAATCACTCAAATAATAATGCAAACTCGTTAAAATTTCATAACAATGATCTTAATAATTTCATACATGAATTTAATTAAATCTAGGATGTTACAAAGCTAACACCTATCATCGTGTGTCATCCTATGCATGTCTTGCATCATGTTCAATATACCTCATGAGCACATGTGTGTAAAGAGTATATAGAAAAGGAATGTTATCTATCAAACCAATGTGACAAACAACATGTATCAAATAACAAGCTATCCAATCAAACCTTAATACTACTCGATTTTGTATTTTTGCACATATTTGCATGTTTTTGTATTATGTGATTATTTGAATGTTTTTAAATTATTTTGAAAATAACTATGTACAAACAAAATTTTCTAGTGTAATATTGTCATAATTACATGATATTCATGAGGTTTTTGGTAGGGTTTCCTTCAAGAGGGGTTAAATGGTAAACACTAGAGTCGAGTCTTTTAGTAACCACATATGGGCCAAACCATTAGGATTAAGCTTACCTTTGAGAGATGTCTTGGAGTTTATATATATTTTATTTTCTTTGAGGACAAGATCACCAATGTGAAATTTATGAGTACGAACCTTCTTTTTGAATGCAAATTTAATGCATTTTAGTACATGCAAAGGTGTCCAAGGGCTTGGATCTTTCTAGAATCAAACAATTCATGTTCACATAATTAATTTTCACAATAATTTGGGTGAGACTCATAGTGAGGAACTTTCTAGTTGATTTAATAAAATCAAATCAAAGATAAGGACATTATTGATCAGATAGATGAAATAATAAATAAACAAGATCAAGTAAAGGAAACACAAGTAAGAGTGATCGATGGGGTTTGTAGAATGACTCAACTTATATATGTAGGTCTGGACCAATTTTGGACTAGTGGATGATTTGGAAGGGAAAATTATGGGTTGTGCGAGCTCTGTACTAGAAACTAGACTATAAAAATCTCGGGGATAGGAGTGTCTGGATTGGGATAGGGTCACCGGGTGCTAGTTTCGATTTGGGCGCTGGTGTATGTGGAAATAATCAGATTTGATTCTTTTTGTGTCACTTAGTATCACTCCTTATTTGTTTTAGGTCACATCAAATTCGTTGTGTCACACTTGTACCTACAAAATAAACCCTAGCTACCTACACAATACTCAAGCACACATTAGATGAATAAAAATATGCATATTCTTGAGTTAGACTGACCTCGATGGTCATCCCAATGTGATTTTCATCGAGCATTGCATTATATTTCAGACTTAATGTAATTCTAGTGTGTGTGTGATTGGAATAATGTCCCTTGAGCTAGGTTTCCTAGTGTCACCACACAAATAGATATTTAACTACAACTAATTTGTCCCAAATGAAAATGTGTGGTATGGAATTAATAATGAACCCTCCTATGAAGTGAAGTATGCGGTGCCAAAATACAGTCCTTGGTGTAGAAGATAGAGAATATTATCTCTTTGTAATAGTACGTGCCTCTTAAATGCTTGCCCCTTAATGAGGTTAAATAAGACATGTATATATGATTCCTTTACTTAAGTTTCATCAATAACAAGTGAAAGATCAATGAAGGGTGATAAAAGAAGACAAAAAAAAGTAACATTCAAAGATCAAAAAAAGAGATAAGGAGGATAGAGGTTCCCAGAGGGGATAATAAAGCCCGAGTGCTCATGTCCCTAATGGGAGTTCCTATACAAGGTGCTTAAAAGGTGAGACAGTGAAATCAAAGTTGAGTAGGATGTCAAATGGTATGTAAAACTGTAAGTTACAAATCAGAAACAATAAGTAATAAAGAATAAAAGGATAAAATCAATGTCAAAACAAAGTAAAAAGGGTTGTTAATGACTAGTTCTCTTATTTAGGAATCATACATATAAATGAAGTATTTAGAGGCTAGATGTACATAGTAAGTGCATGATTTAGTGACTACATTTTTCCCTAATTTATGTTGGTGAATAAGGATTTGATAGCATAAAGTAGAAAAGAAAAGTGTACCTTGGAGAGTCGAATGAAGATTATGCCTAATAGCACGTCGAATGAGTGTTGTAGCATGCTGAATGGAATAATGCAAAATGTTTATTGTGAAATTATAATGAGGGGGAAGGATAAATATCCTGGGGTGAATTTTACGTGCATGGAGTGATAATGATGTGTGTATAGTTCCTTGGAGTTTCGTCTTTACGAGCATGCTTGAGATTTTTTTATGGTTACTTGTGTGATTTACCTTCATTGGTATAAGACAATACTGTAAAAGAAAACAAGTGTAGTCAATTCTCTAGGTAAATGCAATTGAACTTTAACTTGAAAATAGGTAAAATGGAAATGCGTATTTGGAAAAAATTAAACCTAGGGGTTAGAATACACCTGGAGTGTTGAAAGAGAAAGGGATATAAATTTATTCCTACTTGTAGCCTTGATGCCTAAGAGTTGGTTGGGAGAGTCAAGAGTGATCAATTATCGACTTGATTCAATCATACTAAAGATTTGGGTGTCCTGTCGCCAAACTTGGGATTTCGGTCCCCGGCACTAAACTTAAGATTTTAGCATCATGTCGCCACTAAGTGAAAGTGTATTGGGAGAGCAATCTAATTTTCCTCCAACCATTAATTCTTCCCCATGGATAAGTGCCACTAAAAATGATCACAAACCCAATTTATAATCGGCTCTGGGTGACACAATGTTCCGTCATATTGTTGTCTTGCATATTTCGTAGGTGATACCTCTTTGTTTGGTTCTGCTTTGGTTCGTGAACTAGTAGTTAGTTCATAATAGTAACTAATTGCAATTTCAAAATTGTTGCATAAGCATAATCGCTGAAATCAAAAAATATGACCGTGCAATCTGTTGAAACTGCTCTATAACTATTTTTACCACAAGGTAGGAGTGCCCATGCGGGACATCAATGCATAAGCATTCTTGTCTAGTCTCAGGTGCTTCTATCAAAGATGTGAATTTTGGCCAAGTGTGTTTTCAGTCTTGTTTTGTAATCGATTTATGTTCTTCTCATGTTGTCTATGTTTCTATAACTATTGAGAGGGTGAAAAGGTTTACCCAATGTTTTCCCTCACTTGTTTGGGGTGTGTGAGATTAATGAAAGTGAATGAAGCCCAAATGAGGAAGGATGGAACCGATGTGCACATCGGTACATGAATCATGTTATCCATTTTTGCACCCCTGCAAAATGGAAAACTTAAAAGGTCCGAACGCGTTGGTGATTGATGGGTGCAACACTTTGAAATTTGACAGGAGGGTAGATCATGAGTTTTTCTCATGACGAAGGTCTAGGCTGAGCGAAGTAAGAAAGGTGGCGGAAAAAAAGTAGTTGGTAACATAAAAATGCTATATGTTATCATCGGAGCAGTATTGACTTTACCACCGGTAACAGTAGGTTGGTGTGAGCCACAAAGGGAAAACAACACAGAGGCACCCAGAAGCACTCAAAATGCTACCATTTGGTAGCATGTATGGATGCTAAGAAACTTGAAGAATGGACAATGATGGTGGCATCACCGGTAGATGGTTAAGGGTATTTGGTAGCATTTGTATGGATGCTACCGAAAAAAATATTTTAAGCTAATTGGTTGGTAGTGAGGAAAGTATGTTACCATCCAGTTGTATTTATGCAACCGATCGACACCTGGGGGAAAATTATGCAACCGACCGAATGCAATGGATGAACTATGTATTAATAGAAGTAGTAAAAAGTGGTTTAACCACCAGTTTAATGAGGTATGGCACCCATGACTGCCCATGCAAGAAAAGTACCAATTTTTATGGCCTCCCATACCTCTTTAATTAATGTAAAGGAACTCATCAAAATTTTCCAACACTTTTGTGAGTTGTAGGCCTCAAATTTATGCATTTTGTAAAAGGATTTTTTCCTTGTGCCTATATTGTAATGGATTGTGCATCATTTTAAGCAATAAAATCAGTGTTTTGTGGCTTTTATTTCCCTAGCTCGAGTTGTATTGTGTTCTTTTCCTTCCATTATATTTTGCAGTATATTGTGCATATTGTGTTCTTTTGTAGGATCAAAATTTGTTGTGCTCCATGAGGATGGAGATGTAAATGTTGTTTTAGACTGTGGCACTTTTTCTACCCTCTCCCACTTTGTTCACTCCCCATTTTCACTCACTTAGAATATCTCCACCCCTTGTTCTTGGTGTTATCACCTCCCTTAGTTTAGGAATTTCATTTTATGCATATCTCTCTTCCTTGGTCCCTTGGAATTCTAGGTTAGTGTTAGAATAGTTGTTTTTCCTTTCTAGGAGTAGTTTTAGCATTAGAATAGGTAGAGGAACCAACCTTCTCTAGAGGTTTGTCTCAAATTGCAAGGGTCCCACACCTTGAGACAATCCCATGTTAGTCAAAAGTAGGTTTTGTAATGTGTAAATCCTAGGGTGCTACTTTTTTGACATAACAATTTTGGCATGCCCGGTGGGACCAAGAAGTCAATATTTCAGTTTCATCAAGTTTGGATGTGTATCTTGGTGAGATTCTATCCTTTGGAGGCTTTGCAACAACACATCTGGTGACTCCAATAATAAAATCAACTGGTTTCAAGTAGTGCAAGTGCTCAAGTTCATGAGAAGAATTCAAACAAGGTCAAAAACAAAGGAGGGAGATTTTGAGTACTTACAGTTATCACTGGAAGGGAAGAAGAGGAAGATAGTTCAAAGGTCACCTTCACCACCAAACATGAATCTCTTTCCACTCACCTCCTAGTAGGCCTTTCTTGTAGTCTACTAGAGTTCTCAGACCTATTACAATGACAACACAACAAAATTTGGGATTTGTCAATTTTACAGTAGTAGTCCTCTTTCTCTTAATGCCAACAATCCCATCCAACATATGCTCTTAAGAGCATCCCTTTCTTCACTGGGGAGAATCAGACTACTCCAATTGACCACATTCAAGATATTGCCAATGTCTGTGTTATCCATCAGATCATTGAACAAGATGTGGCTATTAGGTTGTTAGCTTCTTCATTCAAAGGAAGAGATTTGCAATGGTTTAGGAGTCTGACAACAAGGTCAATTGCAAATTGGAATGCATTTGTGCACAAACTCTATAATCAATTTGGAGAGAAGGTGGATAATCTTTCCTTGCTTGAACAACTAACTACCATCAAGAGAGCACCAAATGAGCAGATGGTTAACTTCAATTTCAGATTCCAAAGAACATGGGACAAGATTCCCAATTTCCATAAGACTAGCTACTAAAGGTGCATTTCTCTATTTCCTTAAAGCTTTAAATTTATGATATATCTATTATGATACAATCTATGGGAGGGATAACCTTACCAAGGAGCTTATGCCATAGCCATTAGAGATGAGAATTTCCTAATTCAAGTGGTAAAACTTGCACCTAGGCCACCTATGCCTATTTATCTAGAAATGGGAATCCTAGTTCTAGTCAAACTCCTACATTAGCCCCTATTCCTGCCCCTAGAAATTAGAGTTCCAATGAGGCTTCTACCTCTTCTTCTAGTACCTCAACTGAACTCCAAGAGGTTATGAAACAATTGTAAAACCTAGGGAATGAATTGGTAACCCTCAAGAGTAGAAAGATGCCCAAAATTTTAGACCTTATCAACCTCAATCCCAACCAAATAGGCCTCCATATCATCCTAATAGACCTCTTGTTCAAGTCTACAAACAAAAATCAAGGAAAACCCCAACTGCTAGACCATTTCAACCATACAATCCTAATACACCTTCAACATCAAGCCTTGGTTCTAGTCCAAAATAACATCACACAGAATATGAATGGTGTTTCCTTGTAATCAACCCCATAATCAAGAAACATGTTTCAATGGTATGCTAAACTAGAGGCCTTGATGGTACAAACTATTGGTGTGTCTCAAGAAAAAAGAAGAGAAAATCAAAAAAACAACTACTCAAGAGGCACCTTCAAGTGAGACCACACTTGTGAATTAACAAATAGAGGATTTTTGTGGTATAAATCAACCTCCTTCTCAAGGGGTAGCAGCCAACACAAGGTCTAAGAAAATAAATATAGAGGGAGGAAAATCATCAAATGTAGGTGTTTCTCAACCTTCTATCACACCCCAAGGAGTTGGTAGCTCAAATCCAGTCCCAAGCTCACAAAATCAGCCTAGAGTACCTGTTGTAGTAGCTCATGTGCAAGAGAAGGTATGCCAAGAAAAGGGAAGTAGAAAGACATCCCATATTCATTCAACATCATTGACCACATGAAGAAAACAAATGTAAGCATCTCTATGTGGGAATATTTGAAAATTCCAGACAAAGGGATCTTTTGCAAAAGTAGCCATAAGCTAACTTGCCCATCTCAAATGAGTCACCCAAGGAATCAAGAGAAGGTCCTCACCAATACAATGCAAAAAAGGAGGTCAACCAAGTAAAAAATATGAAGCCTCCACCATTTTATGTGTCCTTGATTATTGGGAATAATCTTGTACACAATTGCATGATTGATTCGGGAGAAAATAGCTCAGTGATGCCAAAACAAATTACAGATCAATTGGGTCTCAAGTATGAACCTATTTCAAAAGGAGTGGTAATTAGATGGGACAATAGTGGGAATATTTGGAATCATCAAGGGTTTGAATCTAACATTGCATGCATGCCCAAATGTCACAGATTCTTGCAAGACATATAGTCATTGATTGACTTACCACCACTCTTTTGCTTTGTGTTTATCAAGGATTTCATGACTAAAAATTGAGGGCTACTATTACTGATTGATTGGTCCCACATGATTTTAGAACAAGATATGGAGCTAAAGCTACAATCAGATCTAAACCAATTGCAAAATATCACATTGAGCCTTACATGCCAAGTCCAATCAATGCAAATTGCTCAACTTTTGATCAAGAAGATTTCCCAAGCACTCATGAAAAGATACTAAGTTTGAGGCATTCTAGATTTAACTTGATGAATGGGAAAAAAAAAGGCATGCTTTTGATCCATACAAGGAGATGGAAGAGGTTGAGTTGGGAATCTATTTGCTTTACATGAAGAAAATCCACCTCTCCCTAGCATCACCAAACCAGATGAAAAGATGATAATGAAGTTTGGAACTTTTTTTTGATGGTTCAAGGAGTAGATAAGGTGTTGGAGGAGGAGAAATGTTTGTGTCACCTCAAGGTATAAAATACTACTCAACTTTTCACTTTTCAATTCAGTTGTTCAAACAACACAGCTGAGTATGAAGCATTGATCCATGGATTGCATTGGGAAAGGAAAAGAGGTATAAGAACTTGCAAGGTTTTGAGAGATAGTGAGTTAATTGTCAATCAAGTCAGGTTAGAGGGTAGAAATTGCTAAAAATGATCTTCTCAAGAGCTATAAGAACTAGGTATGGGATCTCATTAAGGATTTGAAAGCATTTAATATTGTTTCCATCCCAAGAGGAAGAAGAATGAGGCTGTGGATAGACTTGCAGCAATTGGAGCAACATTTGATGTGGTTGATAGTATCAAGAGAGATAAAACACAACCTCATATCAAGGTGGTTGTGAGACCAACAGTTCCAGACAACAACACAAGTTGGAAAGTGTTTGAGAATGATCAACAAATCATCAATTTCTACAAGAAGAAGTTGAGTTCTCTACAAGAACCAGGAGACAAATGGAGAGCAAAGTATGGTGATCAAGTGGTTCAATTAAGGACAAACAATCTCCTAAAAGGCTAGTGACTCTAGAGTCAATCTTCAATCCAAATGATTATTTTGGAAAGAGAAAGCAAACATTCAAGTCAAAGGGGAAGATTCAGAGCCCATTTCGGTTGGAGAGGGAAAAGTACTCCAAATTGGAAAGGTGAGTATTGATCAAGAAAATATGATTTCATACAACTTTTCAAGAATTCCTAGATGTCTTTTCTTGGAGCTATGAGGACTTGAGAGGATTTAATCCAAAGTTAGCACAACACACTATTAAATTGGATCTAGAAGCTAAGCCCATTAGAAAAAAAAGGCTAGTGAACCTCATATTGAGCCTCTAATGAAGAAGGAACTAAACAAGCTCATTGAGGAAAACATCATCTTTCCAATCAAACACTCTTCATGGGTAGAAAATATGGTGCCGAGTTAGAAAAATAAATGGAGAAATCAGATTGTGTGTGGATTTTTGAGACTTGAACAAGGGCCTCTCTCAAGGACCACTATCACTTCCTTCTATGGAGAAAATCTTACAAGTAGTAGCTGGTTTAAAAAGGTTCTCACTTCTAGATGGATACTCGAGCTATAATCAAATCATGGTGAAAGAGGAAGACCAATTCAAAACAACCTTCACCACAAAATGGGGCACTTATGCCTATAGGAAAATGCCATTTGGATTATCAAATGTCAGAGCTACATTCCAAAGGGCTATGGACATGGTGTTCAAGGGTTGATAAACAAGATAGTTCTTGTATACTTAGATGATATCTATATTTTCCAAGAATGCAACAAGTCACCTCTTTTCACCTCAGATAAGTGTTCCAAAGATGCAGGAGATTCAAAGTGTCTTTAAATCCGAAGAAGTGCATTTTCTAGCTCATGAAGGAAAGATCTTAGGCCACATTGTGTCTAAAGAGGGGTTGAAAATTGATCCAAAAGAGGGTAGAATCTATTTGAGCATTTCCATTTCCAAGTCACAAGAAGGCTCTCCAAAGTTTCTTGGGGAAAATCAATTTTGTTAGGAGGTTTGTTCCTAACTTTGCTAATCTTGTCAAGCCACTAACATTGATGTTGAAAAAAACATGGATTTTAAAATGGACTATCTGAAGGAAAAGAATATTTGAAGCTATAAAGCAGGCCATTGCACAAGCTCCAACCCTCATAAATCCATATTTTTCAAAGGACTTCACTCTCTATATGCTTTTGGTGGTGACAGATGCAATATCTATAATACTAGTACAACTAAATCAAGAAGGACTAGAGTAACCTATTGCATTCTTCATCTAAGGCCTTGAAGATTATGAGGTGAGGTATTCATTCATTGAAAAACATGTCCTTTTTGTGATAGAAGTTTAAAGAAATTTAGGCATCTAGTGTCAAATAATAAAATTCATTTACTAGTTTCACATGCGGGTGTGAAAGATTTTCTTTTGAACAAGGACCTCAATGAGAAAAGGGTTGGTTGGATAACCAAGGTCATGGAGTATGACATTGATATTAAGGTGACCAAACTGGTTAGGGGAAAAGGGTTGTGTGAACAACTAGTTTCAAGTCAACATGCAGATGAAGAGGCCACCCTTGTAGTTCAAGATGATCAAGAGAAAGAAATCAACCAATGCCTTACCCAATCCTTGTTGGACTTAGGATATAGTCCACTTCCTTCAAACAAGTCAAAGTCCTCAAAGGTTTGAGTAAGGCCAAGAGAAGGTATTTCAGGTTACAAACTATACCATATGTGCTTATAGATAATATTTTATTCAAAAGGGATGTGAATGGTGTCCTCCTAAGATGCATTAAAATAGATCAGATAGAGAGGTATTACATGAGTTTCATGATGGAGAAACAGGTGGTCATTTTTCCCCAAAAGCAATAGCTCTTAGAATCATGACTTGTTATTATTGGCCTAACCTCTTTAATGATTGTTATGCATGGATTAGAAAATGTAAGAAGTGTGCCTTCTTCATAGGTAAAGAGAAGCTAGCAGCCCTCCCATTACACCCCATCTCTGTAAATGAACCATTCATGCAATGGGGTTTGGAATTTATTGGGGTGATCAACCCAAATTCTAGCCTAGGTCACAAATGGATCTTGACAGCTACAGATTACTTCACAAAGTGGACAGAGGCAATTGCACTCAAGGAAGCAAATGAAACCAACATTCTAGATTTTTATGAAGGTATTGTGACAAGATTTGGTGTCCCTTCCACTATAATATTAGATAATGCCTTGGATTTTCTTGGGAAAATATATCTGAATGGGGAAGTGAAAAATGGCATCTATTTGAGCACATCTTCAAATTATTACCCTCAGGGTAATGGGCAAGTTGAGTCCACCAACAAAAACTTTTGAAAATTATAAGGAGAACTCTAGATGAGAACAAGAGGACTTGGCATACCAAATTGAAATCAGCCTTGTGGGATAGAATCACTCCTAAGAAGTCAACTGGTTATTCTCCTTTCAAGTTGGTTTATGGCAGGGAAGAAAGGCTACCAATATCCCTAGAGTTACCAACATTGGAGCTTATCAAGTAGTTGGAATTGTTTGAGTTTGAGCCATGGAAATTCAGGTATGCAGAGCTCATGGAGCTAGAGGAGATGAGAACAAGGCCATGAAAACAATGGAGAAAGACAAGCTCAAATCAAGATGAGCTTTGATAGAAAGGCCAAAAATATAACCTTCCAAGAAGGGGACTTGGTCCTAAAATGGGATGTAGATAGAGCCAAACTAGGAAGACACTCAAGTTTGATGCAATATGGAGTGGCCCTTACATGATTTTAGGATGTAAGAAAACAATGCTTTCCAATTATCAAGTTGGATGGAGAAGAATTACAGATTCCAGTCAATGGAATCTATCTCAAGCATTGTTACTAAAGTGAAGTATCTTCCTTGTAAATATTAGATTAGTTCATTTCCTCCAAGTGCTTGTAGCACATTGCTTTGTTGTAGTATAGGGTTTCTTTTTGTAATAAGTCTTGTGCACTCTGCATGTTCCATTTGGGATGTGTATGATTTTTTTTGTATATAGTTGTGCCTTGTTGTTTTTCTTTTGCACTTTCTAGTTTTAGGTAGGTCTTTGATGAGAAAACAAAGTCCAACTCAAGGTTTAAGCAATGATAGGCCCTAACAGTGTTTCCAAGGTTTAAAGGGATGAATTCTCAAGTTTTAGACTAGTTTCAACAATTAGGATGACTCCATGCCCAATGGATCCTCAAGGTCACTGGTCTTTTAGATCTAGTAGGAAGATCACCCCACAAGTCACCAATTGTTATCCATTTTTACACCCTACAAAATGGACAACTTAACAAACAAAGTCTAAATTGGTGGTTTGATGTGTGCAAAACTTTTGAAATTTGGTATAGATCATGAGTTTCTTATCTGCAGAGTGAGTGGTGAGAGCTAGCTCACCAAGGCGAAGGTTTGAGCCAATTATCAAAAGAAAAGGCAATGGTAGAAATCCCATCAGTAGATAAAAAATTATGGACCGATAGCATGTAGCACAGCATATTATTAATGTACCGGTAGAATTTAATGAGTGTTAAATGTTACCAGTAGAAGTAGAAGAGGGTAGTAAGAGCTAAATAGGAAAAAACACAAATAGATCAAAATGTTGGGTAAGCAATACGTATGCTACTATTCTAATCGCTCGGGTATGGGACAATCAATGGTGGCATCACGACGGTGGATGGTTAAGGAAATTTGTGAAAATAGCTCAAGAGTAATATGAATGCTACCAGTTGACAATAGATTTTAAGCTATGAATCGGTAGTAGCATAGGGAAACATGTTTAACAAATCATGTTTACATTTATACAATATCGACAAAATAGGGAAAATTATGCAACTAGCCAAATGCAGGAATGGACCAAGCATTAATGGAAGTAGTACAAAGTGGTTCAACCACTAAGTTTAATGAGGTATGATGCCCATGACTACCCGTGTGCAAAAAGTACCAAATTTTTATGGCCTCCCATACCTCTTTAATGAAATATGTTGGTTGGTGAGGCAATTTTGAGGATCTTCTTCTATATATTGTAAAATTTCACCTCATTTTTGAGGGAGACATTTTGGAATGTAAAGGAACTCTATCAAAATTGTTCTAGCACTTTTGTGAGTTATAGCCTCGAATTTGGGCATTTTGTAAAGGATTTTTCCTTGCCTATATTGTAATGGATTGTGCATCATTTTAAGCAATAAAATTGGTGTTTTGTGGTTTTCTCTCCCTATCTTGAGTTGTATTGTTTTTTCCTTCCATTATATTTGTAGGTATATTGTGCATATCGTGTTCTTTCACAGATTCAAAATTTTTGTGCCCACGAGGATGGAGATGTGAATGTTGTTTCAGACTGTGGAACTTTTTTCTACCCTCTCCCACTTTTTTCTCCCCATTTTCACTCACTTAGAATCTCTCCACTCCCTTGTTTCTTGGTGTTATCACCTCCTTAGTTTAGGACTTTCATTTTATGCATCTTTCTCTTCCTGGTCCCTTGGAATTCTAGGTTAGTGTTATAATAGTTGCATTTTCCTTTCTAGGAGTAGTTTTAGCATTAGAATAGGTAGAGGAACCAACCTTCTCTGGAGGTTTGTCTAAAATTGTAAGGGTCCCACACCTTGATACAATCCCATAAAATCCTAGGTGATACTTTTTGACATAAAAATCCTATAAGGGGAGTAGGGATTATGCATGGTAGCTACCATGGTGCAAGCAAAACAATGGGAAAATGCTAGCATACAAGTGTTAGTGACAAACAAGCAATGCACACAAAAATAACAACTAGGAAAGAGCATATAGGAAAACAAAAAATAAGGACACAATGAGTAGTTGGTTGCATACATGGGACACCACTCAGGATGTCACAAGATAATATGATCCGTCAAGGCTTGTTCAAACAAGATAATAAGCAAACATAGGGCATAATCAGTAAATAATGGAAAATACGGTACAAATAAATGGACAACCATGATTAGGAGTCATGCAAGGTAAATGATACACACAAAGTACTCATTAACATGTTAGGAAATATAAATAGTATACAAAAATGTAATATCTAAATAGAGGGGATGAAAATGTCCAATATTGTAATGATAAAACCTGATAGTAAGTGAGAAAAGGTAGATTCCCCTAGGAGCCTCAGTGGGAATGGTAATGGATAGGAACAAACATCATACATTGTGGAATAACCTATAAGTGGCCTGTATTCACCTCAAGATACCATGTGAATGTGCATGTGTGTATGAAAAATGATAAAGCATACTATGAACCATAGTAACATGATAAGAAAAGGTGCAACATATAGTAGTATAAGGAAGAAAGATTACATCCAATCAAGATCTAAGAAAACATGTTTTTGTATTTTTAAATGCATATATGTTAAAGAGAATAGTTAGAAGGGATGAATAAGTATGCCCCCATGTGTGTGTGTGTGTGTGTGTGTGTGTGTGTGTGTGTGTGTGTGTGTGTGTGTGTGTGTGTGTGTGTGTGTAAAGTTAGGTTCATGTAGGAATTCCCTCAATAATCAAGTATGAACCAAGAACAAGAGTGCATCATCGGGTGGCATGGGAAAATTAGGTTGCTCCCCAAATGTGAATTCCAAAAGGATCTATTCAATAAGAGAACTAGGCTAGGGCCCATGATCGGTTTATGTGAAAAAACTACACATGTGTACATGATCTAAGACTCAATGGTAAAGGGAGGGTACATGAGGCCAAGTATATGAGATAGGTCTAGATCGAGCATGTGGAGAAATAGAGTGTGAAATATGTCTAGATGAAGCATGTGACCAATGTGAAGAGCTGCCCCCATGAGGTGGGATATGGGATCTATAAATGCGACAAGGCCTATGAGTAGTAGCCATGTGTGAAGGAAATTTAAATGGATGTGTAAAAGGTGCTACAAGAGGAGAAAGGGCTCCAGATACCATAAGAGGTGTTAAGGCTAATGAGCCATCATGAATAGGAGAAGATGCACTAGGAGTAGGAGAAACTAAATATGGGATGGCTGGAGGATCCAAGGATAAAGGTATTTATGATCTGTAAATGTAAAAAGATGAACATATGTGAACATGAGGTAAGGACCTAGTGTCACGTGAAAGTGCATGTACCATAGTATGTGGAATCATGCATGTAGAGAAACTAGAATATGTGTAACATTAAGAAGCATAAGAGCTACCAGAGAATGATGGAAACATAGTGAGGGGAAACCCTATAGATTCCAAGATCCCAATGGCATGAGTATGAAATGTATAAGAAATAAGAGTGTGTCTATTAGGATAAAATAGAATAGATGTAACTTTGGAAATGTTGACAATAATAGGAGTAAGTGCAAACATAAGGATCAAGATGTGAGTCAAAAGATGTGTAACATATGTAATGCTAGGAGGCTCATCAATATCAATGACAAGTAATATGTGTAATTTGGGAAGATTAGAAGCAATAAAGCAATATGAACTAGCCCCTATGATCATAGACAAAAATGTAGAAAGAGGGGAATGGATGGCCCCCATGAATATAACAAGATAAGGTGTAACCATAGTAAATGAATCATGCACAAGATCTTATAAAGCATGAGTATTAGGAATATTTTTAAAATCATGTATGATGCTCTAACTCATGACAAGGAAGGTTTGGAGAGAGATGTAACACCTGGAAGCTCTAAATGTATGATCAATAGAGGTGCATCGAGAGTGAGATATAATGGAAGAAGTATCATGAGTTCCAATAGAAAATTGATCATGTAAATCAATAGCACTAGGGTGCATCCTAAGAGGATAAGGATGTGTAATGTAGGTAATATCATGAGCATCATGTATGAGAGGAATATCACAAGGAGTAGCAACATGAGGTGTGGAATCTACTATAGTAGTATCCATGGAAGGTGTAACAAGGGCATTATGTGCTATGACATGGGTAGAAATAAGTGTATGTATAATATGTAACCAAGGATGGCCTAAAAGGATAGTATAAGGAACATCATGAGGCATAATGTGACATAGAACATCAAGAGTGTAAGATCCCATAGTAAGGGGAAGAGAGATTGTACCCAACACTTGCTTAGGTGTATTATCAAAGCCATATATACAAAGAGTAGATGGATTGAGATGAGTAGCAAAAAGTCCTATTTGATGGAGAAAGGAAAGATTGCATACATTAAGACCAGATCCAAGATCAACTAGGACACACTTAACAAGGAGATTACGAAGTTGAACTTGGGTATAGAATGGGGAAGCATTGGAATCAAAGGTATGGGAAGCCATGAAAGATCCGATAATGGGAATGTAAGGAGTAGGTTCACCAAATGATTTAATAAAATTAAATATAAGATAAGGACATTCTTGATCATATAGATAAAAAATAAATAAACAAGATCAAGTAAAGGAAACACAAGCAAAAGTGATAGATGGGGTCAGAGAATGACCCAACTTGTATCTGCGCAGGTATGAATTAATTCTAGACGGAGGTTGATTTGAAAGGGTATATTTTTTTGTGTGTAAGTTATGTATCGAAAATGGACTATAACAATCTTAGTGACATGAGTTCTGGATCGGGACATGGCTACCTGTGTGCTAAGCATATGATCTCGGGTGCTAGTGTCTATGGTAATACTCAAGATCTCGATTCTCTATTTCTATTTCACTTAGTGTCGCTCTTTATTCTTTATATGTCAGATTAGATTCGTTGTGCCACACCTATCCCCAAAAAATAAACCCTAGCTATCTACACAATACTTAAGCGCATATTAGATGAATAAAAATATGCATAATATTGAGTCAAGTTGACCTCAATGGTCACCCCAATGTGATTGTCATTGATTGCTATAATACATTTTAGACTCAATATAATTCTAGTGTGCGTGTGTGATTAGAATAATGTCCCTTTAGCTAGGTTTCCCTAGTTTCATTCACAAAAATAGATAGTGATTACAACTACTTTATCCCATATGTATTTGTGTGGTATTGAATTTAGAATAAACCCTCCTATGCAGTGAAGTATGCAGTCCCAAAATGCATTCCTTGGTGTAGTAGATAGAAAATATTAGCTCCTTGCTATAATATGCACCTCTTAAATACTTTCCCCTTTAATGAGGTTAAATAATACATGTATATATATATATAATTCCTTTACTTAAGTTTCGTCATTAACAAGTGAAAGGCCAACTCAGGGTTATAAAAGAAGATAAGAAATAAATAGCATTCAAAAGATCGAGAAAAGAGATAAGGAGGATAAAGGTGCCCAAAGGGGACAATAGCGACCAGTGCTCTTGTTCCTAATGGAAAGTTCTGTACAAGGTGCACAAAAGTTGGACATTGAAATCAAAGTTGAGTAACATGTCACCTACTATGTAAAATTGCAAGTTTCAAATAAAAACATTAAGAAATAAAGATGAAAAGGATAAAAACAATCTCAATGAAAACTAAAAAGGGTGTTAATGATTAATTATCTTTCTTAGGAATCATGCACATAAATGAAGTATTTAGAGGCTATATATACATATTAAGTGTGTGATTTAGTGACTACACTAGTTTGATTGAGATAAAAACTTCTACCCATAGAATAAAGAAAAAGGGGTGACATTTATAGGTGTGAAAACACTAGTACGATAAGCTTAGAGGGCATATATAATTTGATTAAGCCAATCAGTTCCATGTTTTTTAGCTGTCTTATACAAAATCTTGATGATGGTCATTTCCTTATAGGCAGTAAGGAATGGAAAATGTATGATTAATTTTTAACTTGACACAAAAACTCTTAACCATCCAAATTTTTAAAGGGAGACCTATTATCGGTAATAATTTTTGAAGGCACCCCAAAATGTGTGATAATATTTGTGAGTAAGAAATTGCAGATGTCTTCGCCATGAGTTGACTCTAAAGGGACAACTTAAACCCATTTAGTGAAGTATTATGTGGTGATAATAATGAATTTATGTCTTTAAGTATCTTCCAGATTGAGTTTGCTTAACGAGGTCAAAGGCCCATGATGAGAATGGCCATGAGGAACTAATAGGTTCAACACATGAGATAAATAATTATTGAGATTGTTATGATTTTAACATTGATCACATCATTTGGCATATTCATGACACTCTTGTTCCATTTTAGATTAATAATAGCCTTAACAAAGTAGCTTTTGAGACAAATTTACCACTAAAATTATCGATACATTTTTATCATCTATTTGGGAATAAGATAATTGTGCATCATCAACCCCTAAACATCAAAATAATTTTCCAACCAAGGATCGTTTGAATAGATAACCACTAATAAGTGTAGAATACATGGCTTTATATCGTAATCAACGTTCCTCTTGTGGTGACACATTTACTGATAGTACTTATTGATAGAGGAAATTGTAAATGTCGGTATACCATTCAGGTGGTTATTGACACTTTGTGTAACAACAAAAACATGCATATTATTAACATTATTAGGGGTAATAGAGGCGTTACATAGCTGTAAAATTGTTAAGGTGGAATAATCATGTACTATATCAAGAGGAATAAACAAAGTTACACTATCCATTGCATCCATATGTCGATTATCCTTTCGAGGAATATTAAAATATACTACGAATCAAAGGTAGATGGAAATTGTTTAGCCAATTTTTGTATGGAACTAATTGAACCTCATTTGTGTGGTAAACATAGTATACTTGATGGAAAATTAACAAGGAGTCCCTAAAGATGTGTAAATGGTGAATTTGTAGTGTTCGTATAATGTAGAGGCCTAATATTAAAGCCTCATATTTGGCAATATTATTTATACATGAAAATCCAAGTTGATATGAAAAGGGCATGGTTTCACTACAGAGTGTAATGAAAATAATTCCCTTGGTGTCAATAACACATTTGGATTCGTTAGCGTAGATAGTCCAAGCTTCTATGTCAATGTTATATGTAGTGAACTCATCTCAAAACTCATCATGGATTGGAGAAGATTCAAAAATGGGTGCATCAATGAGTTGATCGAATAACAATTGTCCTATAATGGAATTTTGATTGATAAAATTTAGGTTAAATTTAGTCAAAAGCATGACCCATTGAGCTATATGACCAAACAAAGCGATTGTAAGAGAGTAAATATCATAATGGATTAAATTAGTGATAACGTTGGCCTCTATATTTAACATATAATGTTGTAATTTATTGGTAAAAAAACCAAGGCTAAGAATAGTTTTCTAGTAGAACTATTTATGTTCATAGGGTAACAAAGTGTAATTTATATAAAACATTACGTGTTCTCGATTAGTATCATCATATTGCACAAGAAAATCTCCAAGTGCAAGATCAAAAGTAGATATGTATAGGAGAAGAGGTTTATCTAGTACAAGTGGTACGAGCATAGGGGAATTAAGAAAATATTGTTTGATATCATTAAATGCCTTTTGACAAGTTGCGTTCCTTTCATAAGAGGGACCTTTTTAAGTGACCATGTAAAGGGTTGTGTCTTATTGGCCAACCGAGTAATGAAAAGATGAATAACTTGAACCTTGCCTTAAAGAGACCTTATTATTTTGATAACTATGTGTGATCTATAGGAATGATTAGGGAGTTATGAGACATTGCTACAAAATGTTATTAAAGGTCGCAATATAGCAGAATATATCAAAATTGGTCGAAAAGTTGTCGAAAATGGTCATAATGTACTATGAAGTATTTATGGGGTGATTTCGGAGATTTAGAATGCATAATACGATATTTTAGGGTGTCTAGACTAACATATTATTTTACAAGTGGAAAAGTGTATTATTTTCTTAATAAAATGTACTTATGAAGGACTTAGTAGTAATGAAATAAGTTAATGTGGTTAATTATGCAATGAAAAAAATGAAGCATGTGAATTCTATGGTTGACACTTGAATCATTATAGAAGGAGGAATTTGTAAACTTGTTAACAAACTAATGTACTTGTTTAAAGTATTAGAGGAAGATAAGCAAATAAATTTGCATAAAGTATGTTTTATATTTTATTTGATGAGAAGTTGTGAACGAATCTCTTGAGTATTTACTATGGTATTTGAGAAGGACTGGGTACCCATGGATTTACAAATGGATTAATGACTTAGTTGTGAATAATAAATGTGTTTGATTATAAGTATGGTATTTTGTGTGTATTGTACATTGGTTGTTAGTAAGCTTAAACACTTAAATATTGGAAAACTTAACGAGTTTCTCTCAACCTAACTTGTGACCTAATAATCTCGTGTCTACATAAGTGTATATAAAACCAAATTATAAGGATGATGTCTATGGTAAACTCTCTTGACCAGTCTAGAAAACACATTTGGTTTTAGCTTAGATTGTAATATATTAGTACCCCAACTTTGCAAGTGGATCTTTGGAACCCATTTTAGGTAAGGGTGTATTTTCATTGATTGAGGGAACCTTAAAGTTCCTTTATATTTATGTTTGTATCCCCTTGGGCATGATAATCCAATGTACCTATGTTTGTTTTGAATAATAAATCCTCATAAACATGGAGGTCATACTTCTAAAATCATTGAGATTGGTTCGTTAAGATTTTGGTGTATTGTTATATATAGTTAATGTCTCGGTGGCCCTCCTATGAAGATATCCTTGAGTATAACTTGAACCTTTCCTTGAGAGACCTTAGTATTTTGTATTTCCTTTTTAAGCATAAAAAACAATGTGAGGGTGCATTTTACAAATTCTTTTTGTATAGTGTTGGCATGATTATACAAGACAATGTTACACATGGCAATGGAGGGATCAATGCCAAGAATACCATTGTAATTTCAAGTATAAAGGTCAATAAAATAATGTAACACTTGTTGAATAACCTCCATATCTTGATTGCTAAGAGAATATGCAAGGAGAACGAGTTGAGGATATGTATCAGTCCCAAATTGAAGGAAGTAATTAATTTATTAAGTAACATAGTTTAGTCTTCTATATAAGGACATGTAGGAATAGTTTCAAAGGTATCTTATATCAGAATAATCACCCTCTTAAAAATATGTGTGGGCATTTAAAATGTGAGGAAGACTATTATTATGAATGAAAGAAGGGATATCCTCACATGTACCCAAAAATTCAAGAAACGACTCTTCATTAGTGAATTCATCCAGAGTGGGGATATCAAGAGATGTAATATTGTCAATGAGATCAAGGTGGATAAGTGTGATGGGTGTGACATGATTTACTATACCAACCTATTGGGAATGAAATTGTGATGTTGGTAGAAACATTAGATATAATATTAGTTTACACAATGATTGTGTAATATAACTTATAACTTGTCGAGGGGTGTGTATTAAGTAATATAAGCTCATTGATTTCTGTCTACATAGAGGCCAAGTATTTGTATAGTAAAATTGTTGCATAATAAGTATTGATAACCCATTCCATTTTGATGGTAAGTAGCAAATTTTTTTGAGTGTATTTGATTAACCATGGAGTAGGAAAAATTGTAAGTGGGTAATAGATAAATCATTAGTAGTAGTATTGACACAATGTTTAAAAGGGGTGGGGTCAAAAGGTGCGATGTTGTATGTACACATCCTTGTTGAGAGTATTTAAGACAAGCATGAAGGGTAAAAGGAATAACATGTATGACATGTATCCATGGATGTCTTAAGAGTATGTTGCAACAAATATTATTAGGAATAACATGAAAAATTATATCGACATGGAGTTCACCTTTGATAATTGATAAGATAATTTACCCAAGTACTTGATGCGAGATATTATCAAATCCATGGATATGTATGGTGCAAGGATTAAGTTTTGTAGAAAAAGGCATAACTGATGTAAAAGGAGATGTTACAAATATTAAGTCTCCAGCCATTACATCAACAAGAACACACTTAACCTAAATATGATGCAACTCAACTTGAACATATAAAAGAATATCAATGTTAATGATTTCATGTGATGGAAGTTCATCAAGGCTAAAGGAGATATTCTCAATAATAAAGAAGAAGTTAAATTTGAGAACAAATGCTACATATACGAGAGAGGTATCATTATAAAGTTGTGTAGTATCATAGAGTTCCTCAAGGATATATAGAAATGGGGGATGAAGATGGATATACTTGTGGAGAGAAACAAGATGAAACTTAATACTAGTCATGATAAATCCCTAGGTGAGAATTCCTAAGGCTTAGAATGGTTTGAGTAAGAGATTAATAAACATAAATCATATGTAAACTAAAAATAATAAAACCCTAGAGTCCCTAGGGTTTGAACTATACATTTGATTTAATATTCATGTTCACTAAATGTTTATACCCTAATTAAATCTATGCTATGGAAAGTACATAATAATAAATAGGATGTGAAGGTTTATAAGAGGGTATTATTCTAATCTACTTAATTCACCGTTAACCATTCATAACCATATATAGTCACTAAATCACACACTTTCTACTAATATCACATCTCTAAGCATTTCATTATATACATGATTCCTAAGCAAGAAGTTATCCTGCAAAATTGTCAAGGGCAATTTGCAGGTAACCATACCCAAAAATTTTGTTTTGGCCCCAAGGAAGTTTGACAACGTTTGAAAGAAGTCCAAAATTCTCTTCCGAAAATCAAGTTTTAAGGACTTAGCCATTTTCGATCTTTTTTGAAAGGTATACGACATTGTCGTGGCCGACATTCAAGATGCGCCAAAGGGCGCTGATAATGTCGTGTCGACATGCTGATAGGTGCGCCAAAGGGCGCTGATAAGTTCATGTTGACACGATGAATGGTGCGCCAAAGGGCGCTGATAAATTCCTGTCGACATGCTGAATGGTGCGCCAAAGGGCGCTGACAAGTTCATGCTGACACGATGAAAAGGCGCAAGTAAGTTCATGCTGACACGCCGAAAGGTGCGCCAAAGGGCGCTGATAAGTTCATGTCGACATGCTGATAAGTGCGCCCATTTCCAAAGGCGCTGATAATGTGGTGTTGACATGCTAATATGTGCGCCCATTTCAAAAGGCGCTGATAAGTTCCTGCTGACACAATGAAAAGTGCGCCCTTTTGTAAATATCTTTGTAAATAGGTTGTTGGCTCCTTTTTGCCTTCTTTTCTCTCCTTCTTCTATAAATACCCCAATACTTGTTGTATTATGAGGAGGTGAACATTTTTCAGATAGAAATAGAAGTGAGGAGAGAAAGACTTTGAGCTTTCTTGTAACAGAAAAGAACAGTAATACAATTATTCAGACTTTGTGCTCAATAGCTGTGTTATACATTAGATCTTTCTTACGTTAGATCTGTATGTGTTTAATCTGTTGGATTCATATCTACTTTTCCGTCATTTGTTTATCAGTATTGCTTTGTTTATTTATGCAAGTAGGTTTGGCTCTGTTTACTACCAAACTAAAAGCATAGATCTTCTGACCCTTCTGCTTTGGAATTCATTTCTTTTCTCCCTTCGGATGATTCTTTCTCTTCTCTCTCTTTCATTCCTTTCTTTTCGGCACTGGAACACTCTTGGGATGAGATCCCAACCCCGGCGTAATCATGAGACTTGCATGATTCTGCTAAGTAGAAATAGCAATAAACCGGGCCACATTGCCTCAAAGAGGGGCTAAGCCTCTAACACCTGTTGGCTCGTCTATCCATAGATCCGCCCACGCGGATGCATTTTGGACCAACAGCTTTTGGCGACTCTACTGGGAACGAGATCTATCAGATCTATGGTGGTGGTATAATATAAAATCGAAAATATAAGAAAATCACCGCTTTTTATAAATGCACTTTTGTTGAAAATCCAAAAATTTGCAAAAGTGCTCAAATCAAAAAAATTTCTTCCGAGAGTCATAGATCGGGCCTAGTTACAGATCTTTAGTTCACTGAGTTTTTATCAAAATCATTATTTTTCCGTAGATCTCGAGTTTCATTGTTTTAAAAAAATTTAAAACCCTTTGAAAAAGTAAAAATCAGATCTGAAAATCAGCTTACTATCTTCCCTGCCATCTTATCCTCGTTATTATTTGTCATTAACCGCAATCGGTTTTTCGAAGAGGATAGTTTTTAAATATTCAGAAAAGTGCATGCTGCTGGTTTTGTGAGAAAAACCAGAAAATCAGCAAGTACACCCAAAAATAAAGTTTAAATGCTTGTAATATTGCAGATCCTGAAAGGTACACTCATGAGTGAACCTTTTACGCGCAGCAGGAGAGCCCGTGGAGAAGTTGATCCTACTTTCGATCTGCTTCAAAGGCACAATTTCAGCGTAACACCGGCACGTTTTTCAGCGTTAAGCTCGGCTAGGTGGTCATCCAGGAGTGTCTCACCTCCACGAAGAAAAAGTCTGTTACAAGGAGCATCTACATCCCTTTGTAGTGCTTGCTTTCAGTGGAACCACCCTTAAGGCGTGTGCTTTTTCCAGCCTTTCAAATGGCAGTACCATGGGGAAATGCTATGGGTCCTCTCGCACTGCCACATCCAGTTCACGCGCTCCCTCATGGGAACCGAAAGAATTTTCCTAAATTTGACGGGAGCGGAAATCAAAGCACGGATTCCCACATATCTGCTTTCATTATGTCATGCAGTATTTTGGACGTGACTCACGAAGATGTGTCGGTTCGCCTTTTTCTGGAAACTCTACAAGGGCCCGCAGCTGAATGGTTTCAGCATTTGCCGGGCCTGGATCTATCACCGGTTAGGCAACCTTGGGAAGCTTTTGAAAGACACGATACAAGCCTTGAGAGGATGCATTTGCATTGTTATCACGAATCACTCACGAAGAAGGAGGCAAATGAGACCATGCGATTTTGTCGCCGGTTCAATGCACTAATCAACCGTGTCCCGGTTGCCATGCTCCAACGCCGAAAATCAAGTGTTTCTTCAGAAACGCCATGAGCTCAAAAGTCGGCTTTGCTCCTTCAAGAGCGAGTAGCTACTCTACCTCTTACTCAGTGCTGCGCCATCCGGATAGAAGACAATTTGATAATATCTGGCGAGTTGAAAAGGAATCATCAAGGTCCAAATCTTCAGATCCCTCGCCTACTACTTCGTCTGATCCAGCATTCCAAAAGATGGCGAATGATCTGCTCGCATTAAAGAAGCAGCTGGCCCAGGCCTCTCCTAGTTCCTCGTACCGGGATGCCCCGCGGAGGAATTTTGTTCCTAACAATGCTTCACAAAGGCCGCGCTTACCTGCAACCGCTCCACGGTTGGCGCTTGAAGCTCCTCCGGTCAATGCTTTGGCCGAAATTGAAGAGGAAGAGCAGTACTATGAAGAATCTTCGCCTCAAGACGAAGATGATCAAGATGTCGGTGAGCCGACTGGCGACTCCACAATTGGATATATGGAATTTGATGAGGATGAATCTGATGAAGAAGAGAGTACTCGGGGCTATGCAAGCTGACAATCATATGTTGTTTTCACCCGCTCGCAAGGAAAAGAAGCAGAAGTTGCTGCCCATGTGCAGAAGGAGAAGGTCGTGTCAAACGTGCCTCCAACCATTGTTAGAAGAGGTAATCCTCTTCCTACTCAATTCCCTGTTAAGTCTTTTGCAAAGAAGTCTTTTCCGCCCATCTCTCCTCCGAATCAGCCCCCTCATATTCCTATCAAGATCAGTAACCCTATTCCATCATCGCGAAGTGAAGGACTCATTCCCTCACCAACGCAACCCTTGGCCGCGTTCGATATAATAGATCATGCAAAAAAGACCAAGATTCAAATGTCCAAGTGAGTATCTTGATCAAACCCTAATGACTTGTAAGATTGACTAAGTATATCCAAGGCCAAGCTGTTATATCTAATCAGGCTTCCCCTAAAGGAATCCTTTCCACTCCCCCTGAATCCCATATAAATGTTGCTTCAACGTCTGCGTCATGCAAGATAGAACCTTTCTATCTCTCCCTGCTGATCAATGGGCACAAGCTGAGTAATTGCATAATTGATTCCGGAGCTTCTGACAATGTCATGCCGGCAAAAGTCGCCCATGCTTTGGGCCTCACTCTTACCAAGCCTTTCGGCAGGTGTTACTCATTAGAGACCAAGCAAGTGCCATTGATTGGCCAAATCAAAGACGCGCAATTTGCGTTTGCAGCCTTCCCGGATAAAAGAGTAAAAATGACCGTCCTTGTCGCTGACATTCCGGTGATTTATGGAATTCTTTGGGAAGGAGCTTTTGCAGCGAAGTTGGTGGAGAAATTCACATGGACTGGTCTAAAGCTAGAATTCCAGTCAAAGGCGTAATGCAAACTTTGGAGCCAGAATCCCAAAAGAAATACTTGGTCACTAGCTCTGAAGACCCCAAAGCCCAAATCCTTTTTGAATCATCAGGGATGGGGAACTACTTCTTATCCACCGAGGCGGATACAAAGGATGTTTTCGTTCAAGAAAAGGATCTTAATGAGGTCTGGACCTTGCAATTTGATGGCAGCTGCGCAACTAGTGGATGTGGCGCTGGGGTTGTGCTGATATCTCCTGAGGAAGAAGTCATTCCTCTCTCTTTCAAATTGCAGTTTTTCAACACTAACAATACTGCTGAGTATGAGTCTCTCTTGCTCGGTATGCAAGCTGCGAAGGAAAGAGGAATTAAAAATCTAAAGGTACAAGGCGATGCTGAGCTAGTTGTAAATCAGGTCAAAAGGATTTACCAAGTGAAAAATGAAAGGCTCAGGCACTACCGTAATGCAGTATGGGACAGCATCGAAGAATTTGATGCTTTTTCAATAGGAACAATTCCAAGAGCTCAAAATGATATGGCCGATTCATTCAAGCGTTTAAAGATCTCTCATGCTCCCGCACTGGGTTTGAAAACGAACAAATACACCATTGAAGTGGTTTTCCGCTTGGAAGCGCTGCACAACTCTCAAAGATTGGCGGTATTCAACGATGATAATCACCTCATTGCCTTTCTAGAAAAATCAGAAAATTTTGATGAGTTGTATTTTGAAGGATCCACCTCGACATGCCGTGAATCAATCAACGGTCAAAACCATGAATCGAGAGGAGAAAGACGGCATATATCGGCTCACCAAAGGAAATAAAATTACAAGGGCCTGGTTTCTCTGGAGCGCTTGTTTGTGACAGCACGATCTGTTTTATGAAAAAGAAGAAGCGGAACGATCCTTGCTCATCCCCAGAGACAGAACCAGTCAATATAGGTTCTGAGGCACATCCGCAATTTGTAAACATCGGGAAATGTTGCACGCCAAGAAAAACGGAAATTTGTCAAGTTGCTGAAAAGATATATGGATGTATTGGCATGGTCCTATGCCGATTTAAAGTCCTTCAAGCCAAAGGACGTTCAGCATGATATACCGAAAGAAGATGCCAAAGCCTTCCGTCAGAAGCAAAGGCATTATAATCCCAAGATTTCGGGCACCATTCAAGCCGAAATTCAGAAGATGCTGGACGCAAGAATCATCTTCCCTATCCATCACAGCACTTGGGTGGCGAACATTGTGCCGACGCAAGAAAAACGGTGAAATACGCATCTGCGTAGACTTTCGAAACTTGAATCAAGCTTCGCTGAAAGACAACTACCCTCTTCCCATAATGGATCAAGTTCTGCAAGCGGTGACTGGATCGGAAATGCTGTCTATGCTTGATGGTTTTTCAGGCTATAATCAGATTGAAGTCTCGCCTGAAGATCAATTCAAAACAGCATTCACTACTCCATGGGGTACATTTGCCTATAACAGGATGCCTTTTGGCCTAACTAACGCTGGTGCCACTTTTCAGCGGGCCATGGACTTTGCATTCAAAGGCATGATGGGAAAAGTCATCGTAGTTTATCTAGATGACTTAACCGTGTTCTCTAAACTACGAAGTGATCATTGTGATCACTTGGAGCAAGTATTGGCCAGGTGCCGAGAACATGGAATTTCCCTAAATCCCAAAAAGTCTGTTTTTGGGGTTACAGAAGGGAAATTGCTAGGCCATGTGGTTAGCAAAGAAGGAACGAAGATTGATGCCGAAAGAGTTAAGGCTATCCAAAGCCTTACTCTGCCTACAAGCAAGAATGGTGTTCATTCTTTCTTCGGAAAGGTGAACTTTCTTAGGCGTTTTGTCCCTGATTTTGCTGAGAAGACCCGCCACATACTGAACATGATGAAAGGGTCACCCTCTTTCAGATGGAGTGAAGAGGGGAAGAGGTCGTTTGAGGAGATAAAACTACATTTGCTCATGCACCGGTCCTGGTATGTCCTGGATTTCCAAGAACTTCATTATGTATAGTTACACCTCCGAACATACCGTGTGTCCGTAATCCTAATGCAAAAGAACTCGGAGGATATTGAATCTCCAATCGCATTCATGAGTTCTCCTCTCAAGCCTCACGAGTTGAAAATGACTCACTGGAAAACACGCCTTTGTTGTCAAAGCGGTGAAGAATTTCAGGTATTACATTCGAACTCGCATACGGTGGTCTTGGTTCGACACCACGGTGAAATCAATTCTAACTCAGCAGGAGTTAGGAAGTTTGAGAGGGAATTGGATCGCAAAAGTCCAGGAATATGACCTGGATATTAAACCCACCAAGCTGGTAAGGGGTAAAGGCCTGTGTCAGCTAATGTCTGAGAACAGGGGTTCAGAAAATCCTGATGAAAGAGAGAATTATACCGACAAAGAGCAAAGCCCTCTAGAGGAGCCTGATTCTCTGCCTCTGGTTCTATTTATTGCGACCAGTGATGAGTGGTACTCCGACATTGCTTTCTTCCTTACCTACGGCGAATGCCCGATGCACCTAACTGCAAAGGAGAAGCGTGCTATAAAGCTCAGGGCAGCTAAGTATGTCATCTGGGATGACGGTTTATATAAGCGCGGGATAGACGGTGTCTTCCTGCGATGTGTTGACAAGCCCCAGCAAGTAAAACTGCTGGAAAGTTTTCACAATTCAGCCTGTGGAGGCCATTTTTCTTCTTCCGTGACAGCACACAAGATCATTCGAGCCAGGTACTACTGGCCAACGCTCTTTCAAGATGCGGCTACCTGGGTGGCAAAGTGTGAACCCTGTCAACAATTCGTCGGCAAGCCCAAGTTGGCTGCCCTTCCCCTTAGGCCGGTCATTATCAATGAACCATTCAGGCAATGGGGAATTGATTTTATTGGTGCACTCAATCCTCAATCGAGTGCTGGACATAGCTATGTCCTCACAGCAACGGATTACTTCACTAAATGGGTGGAAGCCATACCTGTCAAGCACGCCACTTCTGAGGTAGTTTGCAGTTTTATCAAAGAAAATATCATCGTCAGGTTCGGTGTTCCAGACAAAATCGTTGCTGATAACGCTTCTAACTTCTCTTCGCGGGAAGTTATTAGTTTTTGCTATGAATATGGAATAACTTTAGCACATGCCTCGGATTATTACCCTCAGGGAAATGGTCAGGCGGAATCCAGTAATAAGAACTTGGTGACCATCATACGGAAATTAGTAGATGAAAATCAGCGGATGTGGCACAAGTCTTTGTACGATGCTTTGTGGGCGGACCGCATTACTCCTAAGAGATCTCTCGGCATGTCACCTTTTCAAGTGTTATATGGCACTGATGCCGAACTTCCCATTTCTGCGGAACTTCCTGCTCTACGCTTGGCACGAGCAATCGAAGATGAAACTTTTCAGAGTTCTCTAGAAAAGAGAATCATGTATTTGGCAGAACTTGAAGAAAAGAGAGTAAAGGTGGTCGACAGGATCACTGAACATCAGAATCAAGTGAAGAGGCTTTTTGACAAGAAGGCCAAGCAGAGAGATTTTCTAGTAGGAGATCTCGTCCTTCTTTGGGACAAGCGAAGAGAACCAAAGGGCATGCACGGAAAATTTGATTCCCTATGGAGAGGGCCCTTCAAAATCAAGCAACTCAATGGAGAGAATAGTTTCTATCTCTCATATCTGGATGGAGTTGAGCTCCCGCTTCCCTATAGCGGGCAACATCTCAAGATCTTCAGGAAGTAGAGCTTGCTCTCTTCTTTGTACAGTTTATTTTAGTTGTGTGTTTGCTTTTGTCGTGAGTTTACTTTCAGTTTGTTGTGTGTTTCCTTTGTTCTCCCTCCGGTCCCCCTTGTTTTTGACTCCGTACCCAATGGATAGGCACATGAAGATCTGGGATTCTCTACCCTTAAGTTTCACTCAAAGATAGTCCCCAGAAAGAGCCAGCTGTTATCCTGCAAAATTGTCAAGGGCAATTTGCAGGTAACCATACCCAAAAATTTTGTTTTGGCCCCAAGGAAGTTTGACAACGTTCGAAAGAAGTCCAAAATTCTCTTCCGAAAATCAAGTTTTAAGGACTTAGCCATTTTTCAGTCTTTTTGAGCAGGGCGCTGACATTGTCGTGCTGACATTCAAAAAGATGCGCCAAAGGGCGCTGATAAAGTCCTGTCGACATGCTGATAGGTGCGCCAAAGGGCGCTGATAAGTTCGTGCTGACACGATGAATGGTGCGCCAAAGGGCGCTGATAAATTCCTGTCGACATGCTGAATGGTGCGCCAGAGGGCGCTGACAAGTTCATGCTGACACGATGAAAAGGCGCAAGTAAGTTCATGCTGACACGCCGAAAGGTGCGCCAAAGGGCGCTGATAAGTTCATGTCGACATGCTGATAAGTGCGCCCATTTCCAAAGGCGCTGATAATGTGGTGTTGACATGCTAATATGTGCGCCCATTTCAAAAGGCGCTGATAAGTTCCTGCTGACACAATGAAAAGTGCGCCCTTTTGTAAATATCTTTGTAAATAGGTTGTTGGCTCCTTTTTGCCTTCTTTTCTCTCCTTCTTCTATAAATACCTCAATACTTGTTGTATTATGAGGAGGTGAACATTTTCAGATAGAAATAGAAGTGAGGAGAGAAAGACTTTGAGCTTTCTCAGAATGTAAAAGAACAAGAATACAATTATTCGGACTTTGTGCTCATATTTGTGTTATACATTAGATCTTTCTTACGTTAGATCTCGTATGTGTTTGATCTGTTAGATTCATATCTACTTTTCCGTCATTTGTTTATCAAGCATTGCTTTGTTTATTTATGCAAGTAGGTTTGGCTGTTTACTACCAAACTAAAAGCATAGATCTTCCGACCTTTCGCTTTGGAATTCATTTCTTTTCTCCCTTCGGATCTGTTCTTTCTCTTCTCTCTCTTTCATTCCTTTCTTTTCGCACTGAACACTCTCTCTTTGGGGATGAGATCCCAACCCCGAAGGTAGAATCTGTGAGACTTGCATAGATTCCGCTAAGTAGAAATAGAATAAACCAGTTTCACTTCTTTGCTCAAAGAGGGGCTAAGCCCCCTGACACTTTGTTGGCTCGTCATCCATAGATCTGCCCACGCCAGCATGATTTTCTGGACCAACAAAGACTTAACATTAACAACACTTATTTTACTCTTTCATTTCTTTTATCTTTCCCAAACTCTTGTTATTTTATTTTCTAGAATGACCACTTTACTTTTGGATACTAAATGACACATGACCCAACTTTGTATTGACCATTATATCTTGAGCATCCGGACACTCACGCCCATTAGGGACAGGAGCAACCCAGGTGATATTATCCCCTTTAGGAACTTTTGTCCCTTTCCCTCCTTTTCTTGATTTTGAATTGCCACATCATTTGGTGTCTTTTCTAGAGTCTCTTTTATCACTTTGGGTTGTATTTTTAGTTATTAATGATGAAATTAAAATAAGGGAATTGTATATATATACATGACTTACTCACTACTATTAGAGGTGGGAAATTGGGAGCTAATACTTACTATTTACTACTTGGGTAAAGACATTCAAGGACTGCATTTAAGATGCATTATTCACTTTATATGAGGGCTTATTATAAATTTCATCTCACACATTTATCTTGGGAAAAAATAGTTGTAGCCCGCTATCTTGGTGCGACTAACACAAGGGAAACCTAGTTTAAAGGGACAAAATTCAAACCACACACTCACAAGAACTACATAGAGTCTAAAATATAGAGAAACACTTGATGACAATCACATTGGGTTGACCATCGAGGTCATTCTAACTCAAACATGCATTATCTGTTTCATATAATGTTTTCTTGATATTTTTATAGGTAGTTAGGGTTTGTTTTTTAGGAATAGATGTGATACAAAACCCTAGGATAGATCCAGAGTGATAAACATCGAAAGGAAAGAATCAAGTTCAAACCCTAAAAATACCAGTAATAGAGTTGCTACAAGGACACTTACACCCATATCGGACACTAACACCGATCGATCCTTTTTGAAGAAGTCTCAGATCCTAGTTTCTCAAATAGAGCTTGCATAGTCTAGATCAAGCCTGTTCTAGTCAATTTCAACCCAAAATAAACCCAAACACCCGATACAAGATAATTCAACCTTATCTCCTAGCTTGCACACTTTGTTTGTTTTTGCATGATATTTGTTGTTTGTTATTATTATACTCATTTGATCTTATCCCTCTTATAAAGATTTAATTTTTTGTAAATCATTTTGTGAACCCTATTATTGAGCGAGCCCTCGATCACCACATGATCCTTCATTTTTTTACTTCATCATAGCCCTAACCCTAGCACCCTTAGGGATTCTTACTTTTGTTGTGGATTTCAATATATATCATTCATCATGTTGACTCTCAGGGATAATTATCATTATCTGTCTAGGTTTCCCACATCTCCTAGCTATCATATCTCCTATGCATCTTCATCTAACACACAAGATCTTAAGACTCTTGTTCATTCCCAAATAATTGTTGGTAATGCTCCTCCATTATATATTCAAGTTCAAATTCATAATGTACTTGTTAAGTGTGCTTTAGTTGATAATGGATTTGGTCTTAATATATGCAACATTTCCTTTCTCCATCAAATAGGATTTTCTACTGCTGATCTAACTCCATCTACTCTCTATATCCATGGCTTTGATAACACACCTAAGAAAGTGTTGGGAGAAATCTTTTTACCTATTACTGTGGGGCCTTACACTCTTAATGTTCTATGTCACGTTATGCCTAATAGTCTTAGTTATAATATCCTTCTAGGTCATCCTTGGTTACATACTATGCATGCAATCCTTTCTACCCATGCCATAACATACAATTCCCTTGTAACACCTTCTTCCATGGATAATGCTACAATAGATTTCACACCTCATGTTTCTAATCTTTTTATACCCCCTCATACATGATCATGAAGACACTACTTACATTACACATCATTCTCCTCTTATGATGGAATATAGTGCTATTGATTTACATGATAAACTTTCTATTGGCACCCCCTCCCATTATGTATCACTCTTGATGCACTTATAATGATCATATGCTTATTGATTCCAATGTTACATCACTCTTTGTACCTTCCTCATCACAAGTTAGAACACAATGTGTTGATTTGATAATGATTCCTAATGCTCTCACTTTCCAAGCTTCTATACATGACTCATTTACTATGGCTACACCTCATCTTGTTACATCTATGTGGCAAATCCATTCCATTATTTCCACATTTATGTCTATGGTCATAGGGACTCGTTCATACAACTTTAATGCTTCCAATCTTCCCAAATTACACCTATTACTTATGAAGAGTCTTGTATTTCTCCCTCCATTGCTTGAAGTTGATATTGATTAGCCTCTTAGCATTACATATTGTTGCCATGCTAAATTTATAGCATGTAAAATTATAAATTTTGGTCATGACAACCAACCCCACAATTGAAAATTCCCTTCCTGGTCAATGTAAACCTTTCCTCCGACTAGCCTATCAACTATGTCACCCTCATTTTAGACAAGAGGAACATACTAACATGATTTCAAGTTTTTTTATGTTCATGGAAGTTTATCTAGATGAGTCATGAGGTTATGAAGATCCAAAGAAAGAACAATGTTCCCAGAGGCTCCAAAAAGGCTATTTTTGGTCATTTTACAACCGAAAGACACCCGTAAAAGATAAATGTAAGGGAAAAACCCATATATAGGTTATGAAGTAGATTAATAACATGATATAGGATATATTATGAAGTTTTTGAGAAGTTTGGTGAAGTTGGGAAACTTTCAAGCAAAACTGTATTTTTGGGCAAGGCACTGGGAAATGCATTTTCAAAGGAGCTAGTCACCTTGTACGAAATGTTTTGGGAGCCTCATGAAGTTTTGGGAGCTAATATAATAGGAATTAGAAAGGTAAAAAAGCCAACTTCAGGGTAAAATAATCAAGGAAGAATTATGGGAGTATAAAATATAGAAACCTTCCCACCAATATGACATAGGGTCATTTTACAAGGTGGAACTTGCTCAAAGGGTTTCTTACACCTTGGGAATATTTATGAGTCTCAAAAAGGTCAAAGAGGGGTACATTATAACCTCTTCATGTTTCGTGTGTTAGAATATTTCATACTCATTTCGGACTTCAAGAAAACTCAAGTTACTAGAGTACACATATCGGCAAAAGTGGAAAGTGGGATGAAAAGAAAAATTTAAAGTTGAACTAGGTCTTGAAAATGGTGGTAATGAATTATGTGGGCCCTTTAGAGCCAAATTAATATAAGTCTAGCCATTTGAACTACATGTCTTGCTCCTGGGCCCGAAAACTCACTCCTTAGTCTATTTTCACATTTTAATTGATGAAATCAACATTACAAGAAGCTTAAGCGAGGTTTATGAGGCATGATGTCCATTTTTATATTTTCCCCAACATTAAAGGGGACATAGGGGACACCAAATTTAACTCCCCATTGGGTGTGATGGTCACATCATGTAAATCATCACTTGAGGTGTTAGAAACAAGTTTTCAACTAATGATAACTCATTTTTGGCCCGTTTTTCATGTGAGATGGAACCTTGGAGGAATTTTACAACCTTGATGCCCATTTTTCCCCTTTTCCCAAGTGTAAGTTGACATGGAGGACACTAAAGTGCACTCCTACTATGGAGGATAAGTTTTAACACTTGAAAACAAAACCGGGGTGTTAGGGAGATGTTTTCAACTCATAATTTTCGGCCCCATCCTCATTAGACCTTCACCCATGAAACATTTTGGAGGGGGTGATGTCCCTTTTCCCATTTTCCACTATTTTTTATGGTATAACCACACCTCCAACCACCACTAGACCTTGGTTAACTTATTTGGGTTTAATGCGGCTTAATGTGTGCAAATGGGAGGGAAAACAAGTTTGAAAGGGGGTAAGTGATTCAAATACAATACTTAGTCATTTTTCATTGCACTTAATTGTTATTTACCCTCCTCCATTTCTTATGGTATGTTGCCAAAATTAGTTAGACATCCTCTATACCCAAAAACCCATTTTTTTTATCATAACTTGTAAACCCCATGCTTGTTTTTCATAAAAATATCATGAACACCTTTAAGATGGATTCCATTGATGGTATAAACTTTTATTTACAACCACATGAGGTTTTCGGCCAATTTTTTTTTTTATCAGATCTATGGAAACTCAACAAGCCAAATTTCTCGAAAGTTGCAGCAAATGATCCCCATAAAACTAGCCTCCATTTGAGCCTTTGTTTACATCATGAAGTTGAGTATTCTTGAAGATATGATTAAGGATTCTTCATCCTTATTCATTCAAGCTTGGAGCTTCACTTATGTATCTTCATTCTTCCTCCATTATCTCTCTTATTTTCTCTTTCCACTTTCTAATTCTCCATTGTAAATGTACTTTATGACTATTTCATCCTATTCACTTAAGTGACTATGTAATATTTGTATTATAAAAGTTCCCTTTCCATTAATAAGAAAGGGGATTATTTTTCACTCCTAGTGGAATGTGAATAGTCACAAGTGATAGGAATTTTGAAAGGTCATGTGGGGGTAGATGAAGAGTCTCATTGTGAGAGCTATAAATTGGAATGGCTTCTCCATTCTAAAGGGTTAGATTTTCTTGGTTGATAGCTCCCATTGTCTTACTACAAACAAGAAAATATAATTCTTATATCTCCTTGTCTTATGTTTTCCTCTCCATCTCAAATTTAATCCATGAGCATGGTTACTTGTGTAATATTATGCAAATGAACTTTGATTTACTTGTGTTTTGTTCCTTGACATGGTGTCTTCTCATTGATAACTTGGAAATATTATGGTTTTATGTCAATAAACTCAGCTTGCTATTTATTAAGTAAAACCTGCTTGTTTGTTTCTCCCCTCTCTCCATACACATACCTTTCCTCCACCTCCTTTTTGCACATGGGTTTAGTAAAATATTCCTGTGTGATCCCTAGTCAAAAGGCCACCCATGATGGTTAGAGTTGTGTACATATTTCTGTTTTCCAAAATGGAGTTGCCCCATTAAACATTGATCCTTATGTTTACACTTACTCTTTCCATTATTAATAACAAGCCCAATATCCCACCTATTCTAGTTTCTTCTAATGGCCACATCCTTATTGTTTATGTCATTGCACTTACTCATCATACATTTGGGATCTTAGACTCCATAGGATTTTTCCTCAATATGTTGAAATTATTCTTTGGTAGCTCTTGTGTGTAGTCTTTTATTTTAGCAAACAACCCAAGGCATGCTTTGGAACTTCACTCGGAGTAGACTTGAGTGCTCACCCAAAGTGTGCAAGGGTATCAGGTCCCTCTTTTATGACAAATTTGTCAACGAGTTAGCATGATAAACACACATAGAATCCATATCCACAATAACCATTCAACATTAAAGAATAAACATATCTAGATCACAACCATATGTAAGAATGAACTAAATAAGAATCAAGATCAAGTTTACCATGCAAAAACTAGTATCAGAGGTATCAAGAACAAGAATCCATCCACATAACTCCATTGTATTAATCACCATAAAACAAAGAAGCTAAATACATACATAAGAGTATCATCATAGGTCATGCACGCTCATAAACCAACAACATAACTCTACTACAAATCATGCTCACTCTAAACCGTGGAAATCAATACATATTTATAGGTAGTGGGGACTTTCCCTTCACTACCCATGCATTCTCCAAAAATAACCCGCATGCTAGAAATAACCATGCATGCATTACAAGACAACTACAAGAATATGTAAAGCTCACTAATAATAGATTATATTTTAATATAAACTATAGATATAATCCTATTAATAGCCTAAGCCCTACATGATGTTTTAACTTCCTTCACATGAGATCTATCTCAAAATAGACTTTTCTTGAACTGCAAGTCTTCATGTTCTATTCTTATCTCCAAAACCTTGCTTGGCCGCTACTCAACCCTTTATTCTTCCAATTTTCTCATGGCTCAAAATGTGGCTAAGTTATGGAATACAATAATATCAGGGTGAGAATTCACACGTTTTTTGTCTTACTTTCATGCCTAACTCCCGCGTGTCAAAATCCTCGCACCACTTATACTTAGTATCCTTTTTAGGGGTCCAACATTACCCCACACTAGTTAGATTTCCTGCCCCCAGAAATTATTTGACCACCAAGTACAAAAATCTTCATGGAGGAAAAATTTCTAGAAGTAAAAAATGTACATCATCCCAAAAACCCTTAAGGTGCCTGGAGGAGCTCAGGGAACTCTGCATCCACTTCATCCTTCAACTTCTTCCACTCCTCCAACCCTTCAACGCCTTCCCTAGTGCTACCTCCACAATATCAAGTGTACTTGATCTGGTGTTATCTCCTCAACTCTACTCTTCAGCTCCTAGATGACCACCACTAGCTCTATGCAAGCTCCCTCAAAAACATCCATGTGTTCTAGTATGGAATTATGGAACTCACCAATCCTAAACTCAAGCTTCTCACACTTTATCTTGATTTTTTCCTTCTCGCACAAAGTGGTGTCTTAATAATCACCGAGTGCACTCAAGTTTTTTTGGTGGGGACCTTCTCTTGTATTTACTTTTAGATAATCCTCCTCATCCATCATTCTAGCCTCAATAAATGGCTCACACTTTTTGCATCGGTTGAAGCCCATATCCGCTAGTGTATTTTCTTCCTTGAGTTGGGTGAACAAGTCTTCCAACTTAGTGATCTAGGCTTCAACTGCTATCTTGTTGTTCTCCTTTTCCTTGGTGATCTCTTCAGCAGATGGTCTCATACCCTTTTGAATGTTAACCAATAACATTCCCACCAAGTCCTCAAGATACTCCATCTCATCACCATAATATGTTTGTGCCTGACTAACTAAGGATGGACATTGTGCCAAAATATTCTTAACTTGTGCCAACCCTATCATATGCTTCCTTTATCCCGAATTTTCACCTTTAATCCCTTGCAATATTCAATCTATTTATTTTTCCTTCTCCTTTTTTATCCACTACAAGGGTGTGAACAGTGGCACTTGAGTCCAAATTTATCCTTACCACTTCAAAGGAAAATTTGTGCAAATGCATTGCACACTTTCTCATCAGTCAGGTGGTTAGGGTCACCACTTTGTATGTAACTCCATGTTTACTCTTCAAGTAAATAGTATTAATTACATGATCATTTACCTCAAACTCTAGCTCCTCGGAGTGATTGTGTAGGTTCCAACTCAACATATTCTTTATTTTGGATACCCTCCATCTTGATCTAGTATCTCCCACACATGTAGTTTTTCAGTGGCTACTGTGCTCTAGAAGCATGTGTGAAGAACCTTTGAAGGATCATCAATATAGTCCATATGTGGGGACCTTGGGGTCCACCACTTCCTTTTGCCTTTCCTTTTGTTCTCTGTTTCTTTGGGGGTAGAGGTGTTGGTACCTGTTCCAAATCCCCTTGTCCTCCTTGATCACAAAAGTATCACCTTTTTCTTCCTCCCCATGCTCACATAGGGTGCATAGGAGTATTCCCTCACTTGACTCTTATATATTTTTTTCATTCATGGGCGATTTATTCTTCTCGTGCACCACAACCTCTACTTTTTCCTTAGCCCACTTCTTCTACTCTTCAAATTCTTTCTCTAACTCCTCACACAAGGAAGTACCCACCTTCTCCAAATATTCTTCTTCTCATTGGTCTCTGTCTCTAAAACTAGAGACCACTTGTGCCTTAGCGTGCTTATCCTTTTCTTGCTCCATGCTACCTTGTTGAGAGGTCCTAGCACCCCCACTGCTATTCCTACGAGTATATAATTTTTCTTACTTGGAAGAAGTCAAGCTTTCCTCTCTTCTTCCTCTCTTCTTCTTCCTCCTGTGCCTCTTCTTCCTCATGGACTACCTTGATGGGAGGCACTGGTTTTCCCCTTGGCTATGGAAAAGTGGAGTCTATGACCTCCACTTTGACCCCTCCTTGAGTCTTTGGGTGCAGTTGTAAAAATACCTTGTGAATAAACCCTCTAATTGTCACATTTATTTGTGGGTGCAGATCCAAAAATTTTGGCTCCAAGACCTCCAAGTATGTGGGTCTGGAGTCATATCTATATGTGGTGCACGAGGTGTGTAAGTTAGAATCCACCTTATCCATGTCATATGTTAATTTTTGTGCATCCTTCAATCTATTGATGGAGCACTTCAAATACTTGGCTATGAATGCAAATGGGAGTTTTACACCATGGCCCCATCTCTCCATTCACCATTTTAAACTTTACAAGACTGAAGTGTTGCATTACTGCAAACTTCACTTGGTCCCCAAAACTATGGGAAACTCATGTAGAATGCACCATTCATTCTCAAAGGCTCCCATGTAGTCTATCATACCATTTTTTAATCCTTTCCTTATAAGTACTTGTGATGGAGCCATCACAAGTGAACCCTGTGAATTGAACTATGGGTGATGGATCTACTAGTGGGTAAACCCACATATTCTTGTCAAGCCCATCTGGAACACCTACTTCCTAGAAAACATGATCAAGAGAAGGATGAAACCCCATGTAATTTTTTCTCCTTCCTTTTTCTGCACTTCACCTCCTCTATAATACTATCTCTACAACATACTTGGCCAAATTGTAGTGTGCCCTCTTTGAGATTCTATAGGCCACGTACAAGAACCTCTTATTTATATCAGTCCAACACTTCGAAGCACCCAATTTATAGCTCATGAGTTGAGAAGTGACCCTAAGTGCTGGATCATCCAAGTCCATGATGGTTTGTGCCCTACCTCCCTTCTCATAGCATAATTTCTTCATGAGCTCTTCAATCTTCCATGTACACACAAATCTAGGGCCATGTCTTCTCATGTACTCTCTAACCTCATGTAAACATTTCAATCAATTACTATGTGAGACATCCTTCCTTCCCACAAAGTAGAAGAAGTCTTCATGCACCCATGACATTAGCCACTGAAATAGATGTGGGTTTTGTGAAGAATGGAAGCTCCCATAATTGTAAAACACCTATTTTTTGCTATCTCTCTACATAGAGTCATCAATTCGAGGGTTTCTAGCCTTGTCTTCTCTGGGATTACCTTTACCAAGTCTGCCCTCATATTCTTTTCATTTTCCTCCATGTGGTGGTTAAACTCACTAATTTTACAATGAGTGAGCTTTGATTTCACAATTCCACCCATAAAACACCAAGGAGGGTATACTGCATTTCAAAATATATCTCTTCTAATGGCTCCTCTGTCTCACAACCTTGAGGTCTCTTTGTTCCAAACTTCTTGGCTTTGGTGCCATCTTGTTGTTATTATGACAACGTGCCCTAGGTGTTCGACCTTCAAATTCCTTTAACCCTTCTCTACCCAAGCCCATAACTTCTAACCACTTCATCGCACGCAACCCTTCCACTTCTCGCGCCAACTCCAACTCACCTCTCCGCAAGGATCTCTACATAGCTCCCAAAACTTCTGGTTTCAAAAAACTCCATCACTTAAATTCTTTTCATTCTTCTTGATCCACTCGGTAGCACTCTAATTTCTTCAAAAAAAGGAACCAAATGACTACCCTAACCCCCTTATTTATACTTTTTCATGACCTTCTTGTCCCTTTGACCCACACATTTTAAGTTACTTTTTTCAACCAAGTACTTTTTCCATTTAATGTTAACTTTCACGACTTCACCTCTCGTATGCTATAGTCATAACCTTTATGGTGCGTTAAACTACTTCTTAGCCAAATACCTCCTTCACATGCGTGCCTCCTGCACCAAAGTACAAAACTCTACTGTGCCATATCCCAAGTAGTTTCACATGCGAGCTTCCTACCACATGTTACACTTGTGATGATCACTTTTCCCCGTGTGGTCTTCAATCATCTCAACCTTCCTTATAACACCTTATGCACAAACACTTATCTTATCTCATCCACTTCATGCTAACATTCCAAAGGGATCCTTTAACCAAGCCAACTGTAATAAAGGGCACCAATAATTTTTATCTCTATACTTCAATCCACCCCACACTAAGGTATGCATAGTCCTTTTTGCATGAAATCACTTAATATAGTAATCATCTACTCGTGCGTGCAAACACACTTATTACAATAAAACACATAACTAAATTGACAAAACATAACAACAATGAAAGGAAACACATATAAAGAAATGCATTAAATGAAATCTAATCTAAATGGCAATATTGCCTTATTACAAACACCAAGAAGACTTATTTATAGTAGGGCTTCAACCTACTCCCATTGAAATAACTAGGAAACCATGTCCCATCTAGTGCTGAATAGAAACACCTGAATCAAGTATATAAGTCACAACATATGGTCCCAACCAATGCACTTGGAACTTTCCAGGATGGGCAAAACTTTGAATCATATAGAAGAACCATCTATCCAACTTCAATCTTCTTATTCTTAATATGTCTATCATGTCATGCCTTCTACTTGGCCTTTTCTATCTTTTGACTCCACCTAGAAATAACATGCATTTCATCCAACTGCATCAGTTTATCAATGTGCTCTTCAAGTGCTTTCTCATCATCCAATCCCACCTACATGCAATACACAAGGAAGGTAACATGAATTCCACTGGTAAAAACAACCTCCACCATGCCAAACACCAACTAAAAGGGTGTGGCCTTATTTCAACCTCTTATAGTTTTCTATATGCCCAAAGTACAATAGAGACTTTATCATCCCAATCCTTCCTTCCAACATCACAAATATTTGTCAATGTATGTCCCAATATCTTGTTGAAATGCCTTAATAGTTCCATTTTCTTGTGGGTGATAGGGTGTTGTTTTATGGTGTGCTACCATAAATTTTTCCAATAGTATCTTGATAGTCTCATTAAGAAAATGAGTTCCCCTATCACTTTTCAAACTCAATGGACATCCATACCTGTTGATTATGTTCTCCCATAGAAACCTTGTTGTGTAGCTATTTTCATGTAATCCTTTATAGGCTACTTTTTACCCACCTTGTAAGATAATTTGTACAAGTTATAATGTAGTGTGATCTAGTCCTGCACACGGGTGGGGAAATAGGACCCACAAAGTCAATTTCACCCATTTTCAAAAAGGTTATACACTAGTAATAGGCCTTAAAGGCATTTCATCTCTATGCCAAGATTTCCAAGGTGTTGATAATGGTCACAAGCCTTACAATATTCTATACAATCCTTGTAAATCATTTCCCACCAAAGGCTGCCAATAAAATCTTACGCATGGTAGCATTTCCTGCATAATGTCCACCTGTAATCCCACCATGAGCTTCCTCCATAATGGTAGTACGCTCATGCTCAAGTACACACTGGCGCAAAACCTCATCTCGACCTAACTTGTATAAATCTCCACTAATTAACATGTAAGGCATGGTACATATAACAAGTTGTTTCTTTTCAAAGCCTTCATCCCTTAGGTGCCACACATGTACGAAAAAAATACAACAATATCCTCTAAGTCAAGAGGGTGTGGTTCAATTTAAAAAAAATGTGCATCGACATTGTGTCCTTAATGCTCTACGTGTCCTCACCGAATTAATCCTTGATAAATGATTTGGTCCTGAGTTACTCTTTTACGGCTTCACCACAATCAGTAAAGTCAAATTCTGGAACAAAAAAATCCAATGACATATGCACCCTACTAAAAATGGGCTTATTCACCAATACTTAAGTGCCATGTGATCTGTATATAAAATAAAAGAGTTTCAACAAGTATTTTGAAACTTATGTAGTGCATAAATCATGGACAACACTTCATGCTCTATAGTTGTATAATTATGTTTAGTTGGGGTCAATTTCCGCTTGAAAAAAAAATAGGATGATCAAAAATACCTTCTCCAGGATGGGCTAATATTGCCAATGGCCATGTAGAAGGCATCCACATGCACATGGAATGGTTTGGTCCATGAAGGAAAGCATATAATAGGTGCAAAAGTAAGCCTTTCCTTCAATGTCTCAAACACATGTTGTTGCACCTCACCCCAATGGAACTTTCCCTTACTCTTCAACAATTCCTCAAGGGCATGGCAATCCTAGCATAACCTTTGATAAAATTCCTGTAATAAATTGTGTGCCCCAAGAATCATGCACCTTGCTTTAGTTAGTAGGTTCCTCTAAGCCCAAAATAACAACAACCTTAGCAAGATCTACCAACAAGCCTTCTTTACATATGATATGTCCCAACAGAGTTCCAAAGGGTGTAGCAAAAACACACTTCTTAATGTTTAAAGAGATGCTCAACTTCGACACCTCTCAAACATAAGTCTTAAATTATCACAATGATCTTTTACTAGCCCATAAATAGTCCAATCATCCAAGTAAACCTACAAAACTTATGAATGAAGTCCTAAAATGCTTGCACAACAATGCATGAAAATGAAAAGATGCAGTGCATTCTTCAATCCAAAAGGCATAACTATGTATGCAAAACTTCCCCACTTAGTGGTGAAAGTTGTCTTTTCCTGATCTTCTTTAGCAATCTTCACCTGATGATATCTAGAAAATCCATCAGTGAAGGAGTAGATCTTGCCCTGCCTGTAACACCTTCCAAATCTCCTCAATAAATGGTGTGGGAAAGGGATCTATTACACAAGCAACATTCAACTCCCTATAATCCACACAAATCCTTATCCTTCCATATTTCTTTATGCTTATCACCATAGGGCTAACCCACTTTGACTCCTCAATGGGCTCAATGATCCAGACTTCAACATCTTATCAATCTCTTCCTTTACCTTGACACATGTAGATTAGGATTCATCCTATAAGGCCTCTTCCTAACCGAGTGTGCACCTTCCTTTAACTTGATCCTCATCTCACCCAAAGAGTGATGTACCCCTTTCAACTCATGATAGCCTCTAGGAAATAAGTCCTGGAAGTCATGCAATAACTCAATTATTTTGCAAACCTCGAGTCGACCAATAATCACCAATGATGGCCTCCTTAGGTTCTACATTTGTCCCAATGTTGACCTTCTTCATTTTTCAGGCTCATGATATGTGCACGCCTTTCTCATCTACACTATCTAAGACCTCATGCATATACCCATAATATGATCAACATATAGATTCTCCACTTCCTCATCATCAATCATGTAAACCATTTTACCTTTTTTTTTTTTCTAACCAGTGCACCCAAGTTTTCTTCATCATCTATCTTCTTCTTTAAAGCACACCTCTAGATTTGAACTCACCTAGTAATTCCTGAATAAGCTCCTAGCCTTTGCACTATCTCCCATAGTCAAGTGCTTCATAATCTGTAATGCCTCATTCATGGAGGTTTAGTAGAAAAATAGTCAAAGGTATGAATCATACCTGTAATCAATTTGCCAATTCCCTGTTTCTCTATTCAATTCCACATAAACATACCATGTGTGCACATAGCCTCACAAAGTGAAGTAGAAATTTTGTGCACCCATAGTGAAGGTGGTAAGGCCTCCTACCCCTCTAGAGTCTCTCACACTTTTCGAATGTGTGTGTGAAAATAATCCTTCCCATGAAATTCACATGTCTTGGTAGGTGCATTGCTCCTAAGAAATCTAGTAGAGAAGGTGATTCTCACTCTCGCCACTCCAAAATACTATCTCTGTGTGTAGTCCACCAACAAAATGTTGTCCCATGCAAGGTATATATCAACATATTCCTTCTTTCCACTTGATCTATCCATTGGGCTTCCATAGCACATAGAAATACATCAGGATTTCCTTTTCCAGTGTACCTTGGTACTTGGTTATTGCCAAATGCCTAACACAAGCACAACCTACTTACATGAGTAACTGCACTCTTCATCTCACGCCCAACCATTTCATAAGTCCATGTGCCTAGTTGTCACAAGAAACACTAGTTGTATCACTCATAGATTGTGCATCATCCCATTGAATAACACCTTCTTTTGATGGCTCAAGCACTTCAAGGATCTCTAATGGTGTGCACACATAATTCTATTAAGATCTTCCTCACTTAATGGCTCCACATAAGGTGTAAATTTTTCGTTTGTCAAATGGATGATCACATGCTTCTCTTTGTTCTCAAAACTTATATATCCCTTATTAAAACTCATATCAACATTGTTCACATAGCACCAAGGGGCACCCAAGTAAAGGATGGAAAACTATCTCTTCTGCAAAGTGTCCAAGACCTCAAAGTCCCCAGTAAACTTGGCCCCTTGTATAGTAATAGTGGCATCCTTCAAAACTCTAATGGTGTGGCTTTAGTCCTATTTGCCATATACAACACATTTGAAGATGGCTATAATGGTGGCCTCCCCATCTGATTCCATGCATCCAAGGTGAGTACATTCACTTAAACATGTATCAATCAATATATTACTCAACAACCATCCATCAACAACTACATTCAAAGTGATCTCTTTGTCATAATCAAGACTGTGAGGAGGTAAGTTCACATGTAATATCTATCTCTCACGCTCAACACCTACGCATGGTATCTTCTCCCTTAACCATTCCCCTAACAAAGGAATGATGTTTTCTTAACATAACAACTTATAAACCTCCTTTAAGTCATCAACATATTTATGAGGAATCTCAACTATTTTAGCTTTCTCTAGCTTTTCACATGACTCTCTATTTCAAGCATTGTATCTCACCCTGCAAGTTTCTAATAACCTCCATAGTTCTCTTGATAAAATTCCTTTTGATGAGAAGGATCTTGATACTTTGCATGCAATACCTCTATTTTTAATGACATGTTTTCGCTTTGGAGTGTCACATGCACATGTAGCCTCAACGGTGTGTAGTAACTAACAAAAGTATTATCTCAAGGTCAAGTGTTATCTTGGCATCCATTGATCTTCCACGACACACTTTCCTTAACCATTCCTCATGCCCTTATTTTGTTTCTTTCTCATATGCTTCATATAAATATGGGAATTCCTCAAATTTGATGACCCTTTCCTCACTAGGAAAAATAATATTATGAGGGCATTCACACTTATAATGATAAGGGGATCCACATGTATAACAAGTTCCTATGGGAATTCACCTCTTCCATCATTGTGACCTCGGCCTCTAAATCCTCCATGATAACCTCTACCTCTACCACCTCCATTAGAGCGCCCTTCATTGTGATTATGATTATGATGCTCACCTTGTTCCTTAGAATTATTTGCAACACTGGTATGATGTACACCAATTTCAATGGCATCATGAATCTGATCAATCAATTTGTAATTCTCTATATATCATGTGGTAGAATTACAAATCTTACATTAACAAAACATGTTCTTCCTTATCACACGCTGCAATATGGGCACGTACTTAAATCATGATCCATATGACATATCTCACAATCCAACAATATGGTGTGCACTCATTTACAAGGATAACTATCCTTAGTATGTCCTTCTACCTCGCAATCCATACACCAAATACCACTACGCGTCTTATGGGCTGAATTAGCTGACAAATTCTCCAACTATTTTTCCATAGATGCAACTTGAGCTTCCAAAAATGGGCTGATTCCAATCTCCACGCTCCCAACTACCTCAAGCCACGCAGAGTGCCTCAAGTGCCTCACACGGATATTTAAAATTCTTGTGTGAGACTACCCCTTCTCGAAAGGTTTGATCAAACCTTTAACAAACCATTGAATATGTTGACTAGGGTGGATATCATAAGACAAATTTGATATATATATTTTAAAGTGTGCATCATACTCCCTTACACTCTAAACCATGCCCCTGTTTAATGTCCTTCAACATGCCGATGCTCTTCTATTCAAACTTAGGTATATGAAACTCTTTTAAGAAAGCATCACACAATGTGGTATAATATACACAAGTCTGGTTCAGATCATACTTCCTGTACCAACTATGTGTGCACCCTTACAAAATAGTATCAAACTGACTTGCCTTATGCCCAGAGCTATAATCCCCTTAGCATGCCATAGTATCTCATACATATGCACGTGCTTAACCACATCTTCAATTTTGATGTATTTTGGTAGGTGAAGAGACATCTCATAATAAAATTTTTGGGTTTTTTTGGACCGTTCCCACCAAATGTAGAACTTGTATTACCTCTTGTATTCCATCCACCTCTAGAAATGATAGACCTACTAGATCCCGAATGACCTCGATCCTCCTTTTGTGGCGGGCACCGGACCAAAGGATGTGCTACCTTGTGTCCCAATAGTTTTTCTAAACTAAAATCCCATGGTCTGTGAAGTTATGTTACTCCTAGATGTGTTACCAATGTTCTCGCATGCCCACATTTTGTGCCGATGAAGCGCTGAAAAATATACCTCCATCTAGACCCCCAAATAACAAAGATGATGTATGCACCCATCTTTGTAGATGAATGTGTTATCTGATTAACTCCTGAATTTAAGAGAAAATGAAATCTACCTATCACTCTTTTGAAGCACCTATACTATCCCGATTCTCAATAACTGTCTCGAAACTAGAACACCAAGCGCAAGGGCTAGGTCACTAGGTGGGATCGGATGCATGTACTGCGGTTCTTAGTATTTTCTCAAATGCACTCTCATCTAAAATGAAAGAGGTTTCTCTGAAATGCCTACCCAAATGGGGGAGTTACTGGATGCTCGGCTTCAATTCTTCCACGTGAGCTCCAAATCCTTCACAAGCCATCTCTCTTTACAACACCATTAATCCCACAACATCACACTGCTTTGCCAAGTCCCTCTCATGCACTTCATTAAACTTAATCCACCTTTCTTATCTCTACCTTTCTATGCTAGGTCTGTCATATTTCAACACAAATACTCCTACCTTCATGCGTGGTGGGGTTCTAGAGCTAGCCATAGGTCATGCCTCTAAATCCAAAGTTACCATCAAGATCTTAATCGCTAAAGGGATATCGTACAAATAAGATCCTTTGGGTTCTCATAATAATTGGAACTCAACAACCTCTGGACAAGAATAAGTAGAAGCAACATACTCCAAGGTGTAACTCTACAAAACACTTGCTCTATTAATGATCTACAATCTGTAGTACAAGTCAAATCGACATCATGCAAATTAGAGGTGGTAGTCTTCTTACATCCAAACAAGTGCTATATATCTCCAATTCCTCTTTGATGAGTATGCTACCATCCACTGCATACAAATCTATAGGAAAGAGGAAAAGAATGTTATGTTGTGGAGCCTATTGTCATGTGTGGAAGTGTTGAAGAATATACACTAAGAGTACTTATTTCACGATTTCCATAGTTGTCTCGGGAACTGTGCTCTTCTCATATGGGTGAGATATTTGACCCATAGGTTTATGGGACGGTTTTGGCCCATGGTTTTGATACCCACAATATTGTAAAACTACTTAAAAGTTTGTCTACTTATGTGGTTTTGTGCATATGGTAGGGTTGATGTAACATTGCAGATGTGTGTGAGTCAAGTGTGAATCTGTAGAGTTCGATGAGCATATCTAGGTATTGTATTGAGAGAAGAGGTGGTTTGTAATAAAATATGAGAAAGTGATTCTTATGGACGTAGCCCAAATTAGGTAATCCACATTAAATATCACCTCTTGTGTTGTGTTCTTTTTTATTCTACACTTTTATTTCATATCCGTAATAATTTATGCATATTGGTTTTCTACCACAATTGCAATTCTATGAGGGATTGTTCTGCGTATTTTATCTTTTATTCCCTAACAAAGAATGTCTCATAGAGCTCATGATATAGATTCTATTCAACCCACACACGTGCATCAAATTTAGGTCCAATGTTAAATCTGTGAGAAAACTCTTCCTCTAAATTCTCTACCCAAGTCCTCAATACTAGGAGATGTTAACCAATATGTCTTCATCATGCAACATCCTTGTAATATCTTGAAAAGAGGTCCCAAAAAATGGAACCAAAATATACTCTTTTATTTTACCAAACATCCCAAGGTGCGCTAACACATCACTCAGGTAGACTTGAGTGCTCACCCAAAGCATGGAAGGGTACCAGGTCCCTCTTTTATGATAGCTTTGTCAAGGAGTTAGCATGATAAACACATATATAATCCAGATCCATAATAACCATTCAAAAGTAAAGCATAAACAGATCTAGATCACAACCATATGCAAGAATGAACTAAACAAGAATCAAGATTAGGTTTACCATGCAAAATCCAAAGAAAAGAAGTATCAAGAACAAGAATCCATCCACATAAATCCATTGTATTAATCACCATAAAACACATAAGCTGAATACACACATAAGGGTGTCATCATAGGTCATGCGCTCATAAACCAACAACATAAATCTACTACAAGTTTTCTTTGAATGCAGAAATCAATACATATTTATAGGTAGTGGGGACTTTCCCTTCACTACTCATGCATTCTCCAAAATAGCCCGCATGCTAGAAATAGCCATGTGTGCATTACAAGCCAACTACAAGAGCATGAAAGCTTGCTAATAATAGATTATCTTCTAATATAAACTGTAGATCTAATCCTATTAATAGCCTAAGCCCTGCATGACGTTTTAACTTCCTTCGCATGAGATCTATCTCAAAATAGAATTTTCTTGAATTGCAAGTCTTCATGTTCTATTCTTATCTCCAAAACCTTGCTTGGCCATTACTCCAACCCTTTATTCTTCCAATCTTGCTCATGGCTCAAAATGTAGCTAAGTATGGAATACATTTTTTCTAGGGACAAGCCTTCATGCGTTGTCTATCTTACTTTCACGCGTGCTTTCACGCCTAACTCCTGCGTGTCAAAATCCCTCGCGCCACTTATACTTAGTATCCTTTTTAGGGGTCCAACATTGTGTTTCCCAAATTACACTTTTTACTTCCTAATGCTCCACCTATTTTAGTTTTTCCACATGCATGACACAATCCTATTACATATCTTCTCGTGGCCATAGATTCTTTGATCATGTTCACATGCATACCTCCTTCACACTAGTAGATAGCAGGCCCTCGCCCCTATCCTCATTGGATAGATTGTCATAGCATTCAAACTTTGGAGCATATTACTACCCCCTTGCTACCCAATGACACATTTTTGTTCTAGCTCTAAACATGGTTATTGAGGGTGAAATTACCTACATGGACATTAAATTTCACACATAAACTGGGGGAAACCTTGCTCCCCTCTCATATTTACTCTATTTCATGTTCACATATTTACAAAAATAAAAATACTAGCTTAGATCTTGATTGGATGTACTCTTGCTTGCTTCTACTATTATTTGTTGTATGTTGCTTAATCATGTTACCTTGATTCATAGTATGCTCTATATTTTTCCATACACACATGCATGTTCACATGGTAATCTTGAGGTGAATGTATATTACTTACATGATGCATGATACTTGGAACTGTACCTTACTAGTCCCACTGAGGCTCTGGGGGCATCTACCTTTCCTATTTTCTCTATATTCAAGTTATATCATCGCAACATTTAATAATTTCATTCCTATTTCTCCACTATATACATTATGGCATAGTATCTATTTTTCTAATATGTTAATGTGTGATTCATGTGTACCATTTATCTTACAAGCCTACTTCCAATCATGGTTATTTGATTTGCTTATATCATGTCTTCTTTGCTTATGTCTTGATTGTCATTATTTGTAGGCTATGCCCTATGTTCATTTCTTATTTTTCTTGTACCATCTTGAAGGATTTGATTGTATTGCGACATCCTAAGTGGTGTCCCATGTATTCAACTAGCTACTCATTGTGTCTTTTGTAATGTTACTGTGTCTTGTGACTTGTTTCTATTACATCATGTATACTTGTTTGTGACTAACACTTTTGGCTAGCCTTTTTCCCCATTGTTTGCATATGCCATGGTTGTTACCATGTGTATTCCCTATTCCCCTTGTAAGAGTTATATTTTATATGTGCACATCAGTTTCAACTTTACTCATTTGGGCTGTGATTTCCTTGAATCATCCTGACACCCCGAATGAGTGGGGGAAATCATTGGGTGACTATTTCACCCTCTCAGTAGTCCATAGACTAGATACATGTTGACAAAAAGCAAAATCAGGATGAATAAGAGCTAAGAAAGGGGTTCAAAATCATACTTGAGCTAAAAATTAGTGCAAGACTGAAGCACCCAAAGAGAGGAACAATGGGTGCTAGTGTCCCACTTGGAAGCTCTGTCCCATGGATAGAAACAAGGACATTACATGATAAATATGTTTCCAATGACAATTTTCTCCACATCTAGCTTTACAATTAGTTACCAACAGAATAAAATCGTGGCAATTTTTAAGGGAACTAAATAATTTATTTTTCTCTTACTCACACAACCTTCAAATGTCTTGTAATCACCTACAACAATGTGGAAACCCTAGAAACATGTATAACCCTTCATAAAAGAATTAACAAACCAAAAGGAGAAATTATATGTGTGTGGTAAGGCTAGACTAATTTTTTTAGTTAACCTCAATTTTTGAACCAATCCAGGTGTCGCACTACATGCCCTTGTATGAGATCAAGCCTCATGTAGTTCTCCTAGGTGATTGTGCAAGTGTGAGTGCAATCTAGCTCACCTCCTAGGGGTTCCCTTGTGTCTCTTAACACCAAGATAACAGGATAACTATATCATATAGAATATACCCAACATGGTCATATTGTGATTAGGTGTACCTCATCTACATGACCTAACCCTTTGGTAATGTTTGGAGTGATTTTGAATTTTTAATTCATGACTCTATGACCTTTTCATGCTTGGAAATGGAGGAAGCTAGAATCTTTGACCTACCTAAGTTCTTTATACATGTAGTATTGACTACTCTAATTGATGTGTAACTAATTTGGGTAGATTTACAAAACCATTAAGTACTTGTTGGGCCCTAATTTTTTCTTAAAAATAGAAATTTTGGTGAAATAGTGCGTAAGTCACTTCCTCTATGTGTGTGCACCATTTTGCTTCTACCTAGTTTTCACCAATGCATGTGTGGATGAAGAGAGAATTCTAGATCGAGCACATGGAAAACTCAAGTAGGGTGCCACATGAGGGGTCGTTGTAACTTCCAATCATTTAATGAACCTATTCAAGTACTTCGATGTCATTATAGACCAGGTCGTGTTCAAGGCTATGTGCAGAGAAGTTGATATGCAACTTCAAGAACTATGGTGGTTTTCTATTTGGGGTGGGGGTCGTTTGATATCAATTCTCTTGTTTTATATTACTTAACTACTGAAAGCGAGTAAATGTCTAAACTACTTAATATCAAAAGCTTCTAAACTATCGAATGGAAAAACATAATATATAAAATGCATATATTCTACTGAAATAGAGTTACTGAATGAAATGCTTGTTAAAGGAGATGCTTTGCAAAATGAAATGATTTTTTAAAGGAAATGACAAGTAAAGGAAGTTCCCTAAAATAAAGAGATATAAGATTGTGTTCAGATAATCACCAAGTCAAGATATTAAAACTAGAACTTAGTAAATGTAAAGATTTTGCATGAAGTACAGTCCTTCAATCTCCTCAGTCGAGTAGGCCCTTTCTCTACTTCGGGATTGAGAATCTTAACACAAATGTATCCTCAAAATAACATGTATTTTATTGATAAAAAATGAGTCTGTTACATGCTTTAGAGAGCAACTGAAAATAAATTTTATCTATTATTTGTTGTAATACTGAAAATAAATAACTAAGAAACAATCATGAGAAGGTGTCTTATAGACACAATTGGTTACAACACATGCCAAAGCTATAGGCAACCAATTATAAATTCATAAAAGTCCCATAACACCCCATAAATCTACTAGAAATAGGGGTCCTAGTTTGTAGCTTGTTATGGTTCAGTCTTCAAAATGGTGTAGTGGTTGTAGACTCAGTCTCCTTTGACTGTAACTATTCAAAATGGTAGAGAATGCACCTCATCATCCTGCATATGTCACCAAATTACTCAACAAAGTAGTTAGTGGGAGTTTCATTGGTCATTAGTTCACTTAAGATAGAATAAGGGGAAATGCATTACTTTCTACTTTAGATATAACTATTTAGAACATTCTCATGCATTGATTAGTGTTTTTGGAGTAAAGTTTATAGTTATATAGATGTTATGATGAGTCGGTTTATGGACTCATCATCTCCCCGCACTTTACCTTTTACAAGTCCTCTTGCAAACTATCTTTGACCTGATATTTGTTCAAGTTGCTTTGCCATGTCATACTCTTCAAATTGATCTGCATATTGTTTCTTGGTGCCCTTACACCCTTGGTTTTCAAACATAATTCTTTCCCATACCTTAAAGCTTTCATTTGATTGAGGAGCATTGTTTTTCCAAGTAGTCATTGGGATGAGAACCAGAGGAGGCCTAACCTACATCCCAACCCATTCATCATTATACTCATTGTTCTCTTTTTGTGCTAACTGTCGAATAATTTCCACAAGTGCATCTCCCCTTCTCATGCTCCAACTGAGATTCTGAGGAGAAATCACTTCTCTTCAGTGGTAGATTCAAGGTTTCCCATATTTTGTCACAAGCTATCATAGAATGGCCAAATTTTTTTTGACAGTAAGATTCAAACTCTTGGACACATTTTTCCAAGATCTCAGAGGTGTGTTTACCAATTCTGGGTTGGTAATACAAAGACCTAAAATCTTTCTTCATCGAAACATCATTATGATGTTGGGGTCGAATGTAAAAACCAACAGTTTTTGTCGATGTGTAAAGATACCGGTTTTCTCTTCCCACACAATATAATTTCTTAATATAATTTCTTAACAATGAATGAAAAACATTTAAATGAAATTCTCCTACTGACAGATTTATGAAAAATCAGAACATTTGGAACCAAGATGTTATGGAGATAGAATTCACACAATAAGTTTTGTACCTCTAGAGTACAACTTTGATAAATATGTAAAAAGGTTTTTCCATCAGGAGCCTCATGAGGCTCTCCACAACAAATTCTATGCAACTTCCATGAATAAAATTGCTCTTGAAGAAATAGACTATACACTGAAGATGGTTTCCTGCAAGCTAAGATTTTACAAGCTAAAGGATAGACAAACTCAACAACTATTTCCAATTTTGTCTTTGCATTAGAGCTAGATTCAGCCTCTTCCTTGAGTTTTTGATTTTCTTCTACCAGCTCTTTGTTTTTAAGAGAGAGTTGAGTCCAACGAGATGATAAATCATCCCATGCTTTCAAACCAATATCTTTCTGTCTCTTTAAACTAGTAACTTCCATTCTCAAAACATCTTTTTCTATATTATTTTGCACAAACTCATTTTGAAGAGACAAATGAGTTACTTCCATACCTCTCAGTTTTTATTTTAGAGAAGAAATTTCCTCTTGGTGTTGCCTCAAAACCTCATCATTGTGAAGAAGATAATCTCTTTGTGATTCCTCACATCTAATTCATTGTGCAGTAGTTTTTGTATCCACCGTTTGGATTTCTGGAGTTGTATGCATATTTTTGGAGCTTCCAAATGAGTTTCTAGTGCCTTAGCAACAAGGATATGCTCTTTAGGAAGTGTTGTCATGATAGCCTTTTCCCTCAAAGTTCTAGGCTCAGGGAGCTGCTCGGCTTCATTTGCAGATTCTTCAATGAACACAAAGGTAATGAGAAGCGGATTGAATCTTTGGTTGAGAGTTGTGGGCTAGTTTAGTAGAAATTGGTGTAGGAGTCCCTTGATCCTCTTCTTCCTGGAAATTTCTCCTACAATCATCTTTTCTACTTTCCTCTTGGATTTCCTCCAGGCATGGTATGTGCAAATCAACCGAATAAGCCCTGGGTGCTTAATTACAATGTCACCACCTCCATTTTTATACTTCTGCCCCACTTTTATGATGAAATTTGCTAGGTATTCGGGGAGATTGACTTGAGTGGGGTTTTCCCTGCATTTCTTCAAATGGGTCAAAATCTTCAGGGTATCTCCTCCTAATATTGATTGTTTTCCGTCACAGATGAAATACCTATTTACCTAAGAAGCTACCTCCTTCCAATGTCTTGGCAATATTTCTCTTTTAATACCCTTCTAGATCCCCTGGGGATTAACTATTATCTTAGGAAGAGGTTCCCCCTCCTCATGAAAAAGGGATATCAGATCTTTGAGGGGGAGTTAGTGACAACCTTGAGTCCAAAATATAGAAGACCAGAGATTGTGCTAACAATTTGGCTATCTATCTCAATCCTTTTCCTTCCTACTCTAGAACAAATTGCTTCAAAATTCAACAAAAATCTTCAATCAAATATTCATCAAACCCTTCAAAATTTCAAATGAAACTTAACCCACCTACGTCATGAAAGAACTGAGAGATGGTGACATTCCTCGTAGTGATTTTGTAGATTCTGGATTTGAATTCTTCTTCCTCATCGATAAATCTGGTTTGTAATAGGGATGGAAAAGGCAGTGAGGAGGTAGATTTTTAGAAAAATGGTGATGAATTCTTGGAAGAGGTAGAGTAGTTTTATACAATGCCGTAGCTTGAATTTGAACTACCAATGAATTTATAATAGCATCATAGTGGCATGGGATAACATCGAAGATGTCTAGTGTGATTGTTGAAGGTGGGGAGCTTTTAAATCATTAACATGGTTCCCATACTTTTATCCTTGTCACTCATGCCATATGTCATTCTTCGAAAAGAGTGACATCATGCCTTTATTCATTCGTCATTACCTCTTATCTATCGAATTACTCTAGATTTTTTTGTTTTTAATTAAGTGCATTGGGAAGTTCAAATATACTTAAGACCTTTTGAAAAAAAGTAAATACACGTCACCTTACCAGATCAACATCCTTTTGACCATTGGCGCTCCACCTCCTATGTTTGAAAATCAATTATGGTTAGTATACATTTTGATAATTTACACTTCTAGCCTTTATTTGCATGCATAAAAGAAAATATATTTTTGTTTTTTAGATATAGGGGGGAGAAGACTATAACAAAATTATGGTCTTCTTCCTTTATTTGCATATTCCTAACAACTACTCATGGATGGAAGAGTTGAAGTCTTCCACTGAATCAAATTCCTCACACAACTACATGTCCTTAGTGAAGGTTTATTTATCTTGGGGTTGTTGATACAACCTTAGTCTATGGTTGTTCACTAACAAAGTTCTTCTATCACCATCAATTGGCAACAATCTCACAGATCCATTATCATATATCTTTTCAATTTGGTAAGGTCCTAACCATCTTGTCCTCAGTTTCCCTTTGAAGTGCTTGGTATTTTGAGTCAAATAGTAGGGCCCAATCTCCTTCTCTAAATATTTTGGTCTTGATATGAGAATCATGCCGACCTTCCTCTGATGTTGAAGGATCTTAGCTTATTGTTGTGCTTCCATCCACATCTCATCCAGTTCATTCAGTTGCATCACCCCATCTAGTTGAAATTCATACAAGTCAATTTCTATCTTTGGTGGTGTTCTCCAGTTTGAAATTTGAATTCCACTTTGGGGAGCAATAGCTTCTCTCCACATACTAGTTCATATAGGGAGAAACTAGTGGTTTTTCAAGTTGTGTTGTTTTCCTAGACTACTTCGGATAGTCTTGGCACCAAATTCTATCTATATGTATTTACAACTTTAGTTAAGATGTCTTCTAGTTCTCTATTTGTGACTTCCACCTACCCATTGGATTGAGGGTGGTATGGTGATGATTTCCTATGCTTAATATGTTAAATCTACAAAAATCCTCAATCATGTTGGACATGAACTAAGGTCCTTGATAAGATGCTATGACTCTAGGATATCCAAACCTTAACATGATCTTGTGGTACATAAAGTCAGCTATAACTTCTTAATTCGCGGATGTCGGTTGCTTGAACCTCGACCCATTTGGTAACATAGCCAAAGTGCACACCAACATGTACTCTTTTCCATAAGACGGGGTCTATAGGTCCAATGAAATCAATTCCCCATATCTCAAATGGTCTTAAGACCAGTTGAGGATTGAAGGAATTTTAGAAGACATAGTAGGCTTCCCCATTATTTGACATGCATCACATTGCCATACATATTTCTTGACAAATTTTTAGAGAGAGGGATATTAGTACCCACTCTAAGGACCTTCTCGAATTGTACTCTTTCTTGAGTAGTGCCCCTCTAGGTTCATCATGGCACACTCTTAGTATGTCATAAACTTCATCTTCTCGAACAAACTTGTGAAGAATCTGTCAGGACAACATTTAAACAAAATTCTATTGAACCACTTATATGTAGCACCATTTCTCACTAATATTTTTCTTTCTTTACTAGTGTTGTCTCTTCCCCATTATACATTTCCTTTAATCTCTATGGGAAAGGAGTTGCATGCATATTCTTGTCTTTCTCCTGGTCATCCCTAGTTTCTTGTGTTTTTGGAACATGTTTGGTTCTCTCCCTTTCCTTAGGTACCTAAGTAATAACTATTGGAAGATTGTTCATTATTTTTATAGATCTTAGCCACATGTTATTAATGGCATTAACTTGCATTGTCTCACCTTGTCCTGCTTTGCTAATTGGAGTTGTTTATTGATTTTTGGGGTTCGAGATAGGTTGGGCAGGAAGTTGAGTTTGTGTTGCTTACCCTTGCTGGTGATTTTGTTGTGGTGGTGGCATTAAAGCTTGTTGTTATGTAAACCTCCTTGGATGATTATAGTTCTGTTGGGGTGACCATTGTTGGTTTGGCCATGGATGTGCATTGGTTGATGGTGTCCAACCTTGCTGATTATATGGAGGCATCCATGGTTGTGGATTTGGGTAGGCCATCCAGTTTGGTGGTGTCCAATCAGGTTGTCCCCAAGTTGGTGGAGGGGTCTGATTGGGCCATGGCATCATCTAAGGGTTCTGAGTAGGTCTAGGGGCATAAAGCAGATTGATTATTTGATCTTTGAACAAAGTTTACTTCTCCATTTGTTTGAGTCATAGTGTTTAATATTTCTTTCAGCTGAGGTAGGAGAGTACAATGGTTAGTGTCATGTTCAAGGACATCACAGATCAAGCACATTTCTGTGATATCTAGAGGACACTCTTTCAAAGGATGTATTTTCCTACATCTAGGATAATATATGTCTAGAGGTTATTTTGCAACATTGTCCTTAGCTTTCATCCCATTCATGGTTGAAGTTAACTATGTCAAAATGTCTGTTTTCATATTGGCTAACTCCTCTAGAAGTTCTGAGGTACCAAAGGCATGTTTTGATGTTTTATTTCTTCTAATGCCTCCCCTTGTTCTAGAGTAGCTCCTACATAACTCAAAGCGATCTATTCCAGGGTGAATTTTTTTGCATCACCTCCTCCCATGAGATGGAGGGATTATTTGGATTCATTATCAAGTCCTTTAAGGAAGTTTGTCTTGCTTATTTCTGCATTCAACTTGTAATCACTTCTCCTATGGAAAAATAGAAATCTTTCTAATTAATCCTCCATATTTTTATATTTCCTTTTGTCTCATCTGAAAGAATTCTTCCCTCCTATCTCTTCCACTACTGTAGTCTTGATGCTTTTCCAAAAAGTCAGTCTCTATCTTTTCCCTTGAATTAATGGAGTCATGGTCCAATCCCATAAATCACCTCATGACAGAGTCCTTGACGGTGGAAGGAAAGAGCTTGAGTTTTTGGTTATTTGTTTTGTAGTCATATGTTTGGCATAGGACTTTGAATTCAAACAAGAATTGGTCTGGATCTTCTATGGACATTCCTTGAAAGATAGGTAGAATGGATGGGGAAATGTTTTTCATAGGTGCTTCCTCTTCATCATTTAAGACAATAAGGTAGGTAAAGGTTCTACCCAAGGGTCTATCATCATTGTTTCCATTGTTTCCCATGTCTCCCATTTCTGTAAGTTGTTTAGGTTTTGGACAAGTTGATTCAGACTCAGTGTCACTCTTAGGAGTAGTATTATCAGTGTTTACTACAGGTTCTCCTATTGGGGATATTCTTTGAATGTTGCGAGGTATATATCTCCCTTTAGCATCCCTTGGCCTGTGCATCAATATTTATCTTTAAGGAAAGGCTTAGGATATCTACTGGTTGCATAGCTCAACTTCAATAACACCCATAACATAAAATGTGAATATAATGACATGTTTTTCTTATGGTATTCCCTTACAATGACATAAAAATGATGGGTTATTGTAACTTTCAATCATTTAATCAACCTATTCAAGTGCTTATGTCCTTATATACTGGGCTTTGTTCAAGTCTGTGTGTAGAGAAGTTGATATGCAACTCAGTCACTATGGTGGTTCTCTCTTTGGGGGTTTCATTTGGTATCGATTCTCTTGTTCTATATTACTTAACTACTGAAGTGAGTAAATGTCTAAACTACTGAATATCAAAAGCTTCTAAACTATCAAATGGAAAAAAAAGTATATAAAATGCATGTATTCAACTGAAACAAAGTTACTGAATGAAATTATTGTTAAAGGAAATGCTTTTTTGAAATGAAATGCTTGTTTAAAGGAAATGAAAAGTAAAGGAAATTCACTGAAATAAAGAGATATAAGATTGTATTTAGATAATCACCAAGTCAAGATATTAAAACTGGAACTTAGTAAATGTAAATATTTTACATGAAGTACTAGTCCTCCAATCTCCTCAGTTGAGTGGGCCCTTTCTCTACTTTGGGATTGAGACTCTTAACACAAACGTATCCTCAAAATATCATGTATTGTATTGATAAAAAATGAGTTTGTTACATACTTCAGAGAGCAACTGAAAATAACTTCTATTTATTATCTGCTATAATACTTGAAAAGAACTAACTAAGAAACAATCACGAGAAGGTGTCTTATAGACACAGTTGGTTACAACACATGCCAAAGCTATAGGAAACTCGATTAGAAATTCATAAAAGTCCCATAATGCCCCATAACTCTGTTGGAAACAGGGTCCTAGTTTGTAGCTTGTTATGGTTTAGTCTTCAAAATGGCATAGTGGTTGTAGACTCGGTCTCCTTTGATTGTAACTATTCAAAATGGTAGATAATGCACCTCATCATCTTGCATATGTCACCAAATTACTCAACAAATTAGTTAGTGGGAGTTTCATTGGCCATTAGTTCACTTAAGACAGAATAAGGGGAAATGCGTTACTTTCTACTTTAGATATAATTATTTAGAACATTCCCATGCATTAATTAGTATTTTTGGAGTAAATTTTATAGTTATATAAATGTTATGATGATTCGGTTTATGGACTTATCAACACATAGGTGTTTTCATCAACGTATGTGAAATTTTTATAGGAAATTTAATCAAGGTAGATTCATAAAGGAGTGATAAATAAGAATACGATGGAGGAGTCTAGTTAAGAGGAAGTAAAGGAAAAGATAACTACTTAATCAAGCCACATACGTGTCAAAGTACATGATTATTGGTGTGTTTAAACAAGGAAGACATAGTTTAATTATAAGGCATAGTTGGTGCACTACAATGAGATAGAGGAAAAACATCTAAGGAGCATAGTTGTAGGGAATCATAGCCTCCATGTACTATAGAAAGACTAGGAGTGGTGTCATTTTCCCATGCACGCCAACCTCTTAGGTTACAAAAAGAAATTATAACCATGACTTAAGGGCTAGTGCAATTAATTTTGAACTAATGAAAGGTAAGACCACATCAATATAAATTCTCCTTGAAGTATTTTTGTAAAAAAAATGTCGTTATCAATGAAGTGGTACTCAATTGAGCTCATATTGTGATCTTATGAGTAAAAGGACACTAGTATAATGGTAACCAATGTAATGAAAGACATTAAACACTATATAAACATATTGTAATATGTTTATGGTCATTCAATATATATATATATATATATATATATGTATATGTATATGTATATATACATATATGTATATATATACATATACACATATGTATATACATATACACATATGTATATACATATACACATATGTATATACATGTATATACACATATGTATATACATATGTGTATATGTATATATATATATATATATATACATATACACATATGTATATACATATACACATATGTATATACATATGTACACATGTATATGTATATACATATGTGTATATATATATACATATGTGTATATGTATATATATACATATATGTATATATATATATATATATATATATATATCTATATATATATATGTGTGTGTGTGTGTGTGTGTGTGTGTGTGTGTGTGTGTGTGTGTGTGTGTGTGTGTGTGTGTTGTGTAATTCATTGAACAATAGTGTTGTTATGTGTATTTGTGTGTTGATTTAAATACTTCCACTAATCTAATTACTTCCTTATTGAATGAATTCTTAAAATCACAAAAATTAGAATTGGGTGACAACTCATCATTCAAGCCAAACCAAATGGGGATTTGGTTCCTTCCTCGTGCCTTAAATGATCACACTAAAAACAAGCTTAGTGTGATAGGTTAGTGCATGGGTGTTGTAATATCTTGTAGTGTGCTACAATATAAAAGGATCATGCACATAATCCTAGTTTGGAGGAAAACCTTGGACACGTAATATTTTGGTTCCATTTTCGGACATGTTGAATTGTATTTTTATGATGAGGTGGGATAATGATGTTTTGTATCATTTAGGATAATATTTAGGATTGATTGGATATAGTAGAGGAAATATTTTCACAAAAAGCAACCTAATCACCGATACATCTTACTAAGGCCTTGTGTAGAGGAACATCTACAATGCACTTTATGAAACTTTAGTCGGTGAGCTACTTGCTAATCTATACGTTTGGTTCGACAATTATTATTAATTTCACCCTTTTAAGTTTGATTAGGGTTTTGTAATATAATCAAACAAGGAATGGAATAGGAGCTACATAGGGTTATTCTAGCTAATTAACTTCCAACATTAACCATTTAATATAAAAATAAAACTTTAATACTTGTGACACTTATATATAATGGAATAAAAACTCACACATATATGAGATTAAGCACACTTAGCTGATTACAAGTGATTTTGGGAAAATATGGGTGATTTGGATGCTGAAACAGAGGTATATGGAGATGAGAATACTCTGGAACTAAAACTTTGACTTGAGAATCTATTAGGGTAGGACCATATAGTAGGGGTAGGAACATCTGTATGGTCTTGACATATTTGTATGGTTTTACACCTACTCATAACTATGGTTTGTGAATTTTTGGGCTTGTTCCTTGGTTGTTTTTTTTTGTCACTCTCTACCAATCATTGTCGATCAAACTACGAGGGTATCTAAATACTCTTCTCAATCTTTCAAAACCCTAACCATGGATGAAGTTACGTAAAATAAAAATTAGTTGGGTTATGGGCACCCTTGTGCACCACCGACATTGGTACTACTCCAAAGAGGCCTCAAACCATACATTATTCTCCACCTAGCATGTGATATCTAGTTGTAGTGCAATCAAATTTGACATCCTTTCTTTGAAAATGATTGAATTGAGTTTATCTCTTGTAAATCTACTTGAGTGAGTGACTTTGAGTGCTTGAAAATGTGGGAAGTAGTCCCTATACCTAGTGGGAAGATTCAAACCTATAGATAGTTCTTCCCTAATGAATGTGTAGAGGTATTTTTAGAGTATAAGGATCTTTTGATGCCTTTTGTGCTAATTTTTGCAATAGGAGTCCATAAGAGTGCTTGAGAGTGCTAAGTTCTAAATGAGGCAAGTTTCACTTGTTTATATATGCTTTTGAAGGTGTTTCAAGTTATAAAGGCCGATTGAGGAAGAGTAAGTGACCCAAAGAATAATGTGCAATGAGAAGTTTGGGACCAAAGTGAGCAAGGTAAAAATTGTACACTAGGGTCACAACCATACATACATTCCTACCCCTATTGTATATTTTGACCTAATAGGGATAATCTGTAATGTGAAGTTTGGAAGCTAACAAGTGGAGTTTCTTACTGTGTTTCATGCATTCAATTCTCAGAAAATTTTGACATATGAGTGTGTAAGAGAAAGTAAGATAGAAAATATACCTAGAGATGTAATGGATAAGAATGGGTAAAATGCACTTATTTGAACAAGAGATAAATGACAAGAACAATAGTGTTGAAGAGTATAATTACCAAATTTGAGTGTTTACAATTTCTAAGACAAAATTATGAATCTAGTTGTTGGTGAAATAATTTGTCGAAGGAAAATTAGGGGTTACACAAATTATCTCTGGGACTTGGAAACTCTTCTTAGGAATAAGGTAGCTCCTTTTATTGAAAACTAGGAAATATGTACACTACTCTAACCATCATGGGTGGCCTTTCGACTAGGGATCACATAAGAATACTACACTAAAATAGCGCACAAAAAGAGTCATTTCCCACTCCTAGAAATGTTGTATTTCAAAACCTTCTTACCTCCACACCCTCAACTTTTGGAAAATTAGAACCCTTATACTTTTCTTTGTTGATCAATGGATATAAATTGAATAACTATATCATTGATTATGGAGCATCAAATAATGTCATGCCTACAAAAGTTGCATGTGCTCTTAGTCTCACTCTCATTCATGTTGTTTGTTGTTGGCCATTTTTATTCAATAGATATTAAAAGGTACCTCTTGTTGTTGGTCAAGTAAAATATATTCAAGTAGCACTTGTGGAATTTCTTGATAAGAAGATCAATCTCAAGATACTTTTGGCAGACATGCCCGTTGTATACGGGATGTTGCTAAGCCAAAGTTTCTATCAAGATGTTGGTGGAGAGATAAAGTTGGACTGGTCATTTGCCACCATACGGTCAAAAGTACCATGAAATTTTTTTCTTCCAATAAGAAAGATGAAATATAATGTTCAAAGGAAAATGATCCAAGGGCAGACATTGTGTATCAAGATGTTATAAATATTTCATAACTTCCAAAGAAAATGTTAAACTTCCCATCTTGATGGAAGAGTTCTGAAGGTGATGGAACTAGTCAAGGAACATGAGGATGATTTGATGAATCCTGAATTGGAAGGTGTGCCCTTCCCATTCAACATGGATATTAATTATTTCTTTGTTTAAAAATTATGAAGATTAGGTATGCCTTGGCTTGCAAGAAGGAAACCCCAAAATGATAAGAAATGTGGATTATGAGAAAGAGGATGTTTCAAATGAGTTTTGGCCATATGATTTACATGTTTCCAAGCATCTCCCGAGACCGAATGTGAAGGATGTTCAGATGGATATGGAGATGAGTATGGGGTAGATTTGAAGAAGGAATTTGTGTAAGAGATTTTAAAGGTTGCAAAAGGAACTAAAGACCCCCAACTCAGTCTTGAAATACTAACCTATGTTATGAATATGAAAGATAAGTATGAATCTGGTTTTGATTCTTCATTTGATGCAAAAATGTTTAAAAATGAATTAGAATAAACATAAGAGCTTAATGTACTCCTTGAAACATTTGTTAATGGGTTTGAATGCGAGAGACAAGTCCTTCTATTTCTCATTTTATGAATAAGATTGTATTCATGATGAATGGAAGGAAAAGGAAATTCTTGAATCTCCGTTGATGTCTTCATTCATGAGGATAATACTTGCATTAGAGAAGGTGATATCAAGGTCAATGATGAGTCAATATGTGGGAAAGATAAACATATGGAGAAACTATTGAACATAAATAAACAAGAGGTATATGATGATGTTGAAAATTTAAAAGTATTTTCCAAGAACAATTCTATAGAAACAACAACCATGGAGAACATGAAAAATCAACATAATTTTTCCAATGAAGAGCATGAGGCTAGTTGAAAACATGGTAAACCGATAATGATCGAGAATCAATCTTGTGATAGTGACAAAATGAAAAATGGAAAAACAATAATTAGAATGAATTTGGAAATAAATGATTAGATTAAAACAAGATGTTGAAGAAATGAAGGTAATTAGATGTCTAAATGGACCCTCACTTACCAAAACAATCATGTAAAATTTCTCAAGAAATTGAGAAAAGGGTCATACTTCATTGAACCAGTTAATGGGTTCATTGAACAAAATCACTCTATGATACCTACACACGGGTAACATCTAAAGGAGAATAGGTACTGCGGTGAAATTAGGTTGTCCCCTCATGTACCATAGATGATTTAGGTTGTGTTTCGCTTTCGATTATTTTTTCCTATTCTCGTTGTGTTTCCCTTTTTGTCATGTGTTTGTTTTGGTTTTTCTTTTTTATGTTACTTGTTTTTCTTACTTGTGTTGCATGTTACTCTATTTTCCTAATGAATAAGGCATCTGGTCTTCTTTCCATAAGATAACTTAGGTTCATGCTTGCTTAATTTTCCATTCGTCTAATTTGAAACAATTCCCTGAGCTAGAGCCAGTTGTTATTCTAAATGTCTAGCATGGAAAATATAAAATTTTGATCATGATAACCAAACCCACACTTGTAATTTCCTTTCCCGGTTAATGTAAACCTTTCCTCTGGTCAACATTTCAACTGTGTCACCCTCATTATAGTTTAGAGGAATGTGATAACATTATTTTCAAGTGTGTTTCATGTAGAGAAGTTTACCTAGCTTGGTTCTTGAAGTTACTGAGATCTATGAAATAATAGTGCTCCTAAAAGCTTCAAAAGGGATTTTTTTGTCTTTTTGTCATTGGTGAACATCCTCCAAAAGCTTATAGGGAAAATTAAAATCATTTGGGAGTTTTATGGGAGAGAAATGAAGTTGTCCAAGGTAGTTTAGGAAGATTTTGTGGAGATAATTGAGGTATGGAATGAGTTAAGCAAAACCATGTCTTTTTGGGCAAGAAACTAGGGAATGCATGTTCCAAATAAGCTATTCACCTTGTGTGGATACCACTTTTTCACCCCTAGGTGACCCGACATACATTAATAACTATTAGCATTATTATCCTTATGCTAAGTATCTTATAAACTACCATCATAAATCCTAATTTACCCACACAAATCTCATTTACCATCCTCTAACCACTTAAAACCAACCTAGCCTAATTTATCCTACCCATCCCAACCCCCTAACCTCCCATAGTTTATAAAATAACCTAAAACGTCAGATGGTAAGTGGTTTCAACCATTTTCTATCTTTCCTTTGTTGGTTTTCTACATCTACACAAAAATCAACAACGATTTGTGATCACCGACAATCGTTACGGACGCCTTCGATTATATTTAGCGACCATCTTCCTCCATTTTTAATTAGTCAAACACCTTTGGATTGGAGAATGAACTGCTACACCTTTGTATAACATCATTACACTTGGAATCACAAACAACCTATTGCCAAAGTCTTGGAGAACCTCATCAGATCATCAGTTAAGCCTCTTGGAGCTCTATCACCCTTGCACACAACATTCATCTAATTCAATCATATTTTGCATTGATTATAGTATGTAATTAGTCATCTACACCATCCTTTGCACCTGTTTTACATTCAGTTCCCTATTTTCTCATTTGATCCAACTTTTACAATACTTGAAATTCTAACATCATTCATCGTCGATCGGTCCCTTGACCTCTTTTTTCCTTCATTATCCTCCCAAATACATCTGAATCTCTATTTTCTAAATTTCACATGTTTAAGGAATCCTTCTAGCCCATCTTAGTGTTTTCAAAGCTCATCCTATGTCAAAAACAATATGCTTTATCAACATTTTATCAAACTAAGAATTTTGTCCCTAATCACCATCGATTCCTGTCTTTTTAAATAATCTTTAACATTTATCATACTTTAAATAATCTATTTCTAGTTTAATCAGTTGCTTGCAAGATGTATGTTTTGTAGATGAATGTTCCAAGTCCTTCATGCCCTATCACCCACATATGTGATCTCTGATTGTCCAATAACCGTTTGTGTGGGTATAGTTCGATATCACACATAAAAAGAACATGAAGCTATGGATTAGTTTCGGTTTGATTACTTCTATGAATTTAAGATTTCCACATCCCTAGCCTAGGATACATATAATGTAGAGAAAGATATTCTTATCCCTATTGAGTTCTAAATCATTTGAATTTATCTTACCATTATCAAATCACTTAATTATATCAAACGAATTGACACCCTTTAAGGAATCCCTTTGGATTCCTGGGATCGGCCTTTTCTAAGCAATTCATTACATCCTTATCTAATTATCCTTTGTTTAGTTGTCTTTGTATGCATTTATTCTCACTTGGTGAAATGAGGGGTATTTTTCGGTGTTCGTATCCAATCATCTTGATATTACATTTTTCGGCGCAAGTATTGGTAAACCCTACTTTATTTGAGTTTTTGGTATTTCAGCACTCTAACACTTAAACCGAAATTCATGATAAACACCTTGTTTGAAGGGTTTTAAGATCCTCATGAAGTGTTGGTAGCTCATATCCTAGGAATTGGAAAATTGACAAATCCTACTTCATGGAACAATAATCAAGGAATGTCTAGCCGTATTCAACAATCCTTAGATAATCTTGAAACCCACCTTCAAAACATTCCCAACACGATTGAGTAACTCTAATAACCTTCAACAAGTAATAAATAACCCTCACAATCTCATTGTACCCATTCAACCGCATCAAAAATACCATATCCACCTAGCCCATGATTCTTTGATAGTGGTGATCCAGTTTTTATAGAAATTATGGATTCTAACCTAGTGGCCCTTAATGCCTACCTTACTTCCCAAGGTGTTTTCCTCCAGCCAACTAGAACCCGCACAATGACCTCCCATCACTATCTGTCACCTTGACACTTCCGAATTTTGACCCTAATCATATGATGTTTATCCAACAAATTCATCCTTACTCCACTATTGGTGGATTAGGAGCATCATCCTATATTCATCAACCCCTATCATCAGTTTCAACCTTAACGTTGTCTTGTCACAAGACACATCCAACCAACCACTATATTTGTTTTCAAATCCCTCATCAAGCTCAAGGACCTCTCAAAACAACACTAACACATCTCCATCCACATCTAGTTATGTAACCTCCAATGTTTCTCCTACACCTCGTGTGAGCTTGGTTTCCATTCCCCTTATCATGTCTCAACCCATCCCTTCAAAATAACCTACATCCTTAATCTAGAGTCTATTTATGTCTATACCCACATCAATACCCCGTATTAATATGAGTTCTATTACTAGTACTCACCACTCTTCATAACATGCATCCACTTCCCTATCTCACACATCCCTTCTCAGTATATACTGTAGCCATCTCAACTTTTCATCAACACTTCCATCCCATCTCAAGTATATACCACAACCAGATTAACCTCTTATCAAAACTTCTATTCCCATCCCTTATCAAGTACATTCAACCCTCATAACCATTAGTCTCTCAATATCCCTACATGCTACAACATTCCCACGAGTACTCCTCTTCAACACAATGTCTTGTTACCATATCATTTATACCAACAATCAAATCCACATGTCAATAATCACAATCATTTTAAAATATTAATCCTTTCCCTATCACTAATCATATAATAATTAATTATTATATCCCAACTATTTCTATTATCCATTTTAAAATCCTATCCTACCCTTAGTCATATTAATACATTAGTAATATTCCCATTATCCCACTAACTAATCTCCATTAATTACTTTCGAGCAATCTAAAATTACCTACCCACCTTCCACCTAGTATATGCCTATTCTACACCTAGCCTCTTCATCAAATCACCTTACTAAGCATAATTAACTCCACCCAACCACAAACTAAATAACCCTCCAAATCTAGAGGCTTCTATTTCTAGAAGCCTCTCCATTTTTCCCTCTTTTAATTTAAAAATTCAAATATTTCCCCTCCTCCATTGAATTTTTAATTCAATTAAGGATTCTTCCAAAATCTAGAATTCTCTAATTCAGAGAATTCTTCACTCTCGTGCATTTTAAACCATTGATCCATATCCTACATGGATCAATCTCAACCCTCCATTTATCCATCCTTTAGCTATAAATAGTGATGCCACCTCTCATGTACACCACCTTAGAACAATTAAAAGTGCATGCTGTAAAAATATCAAACAAATATCTGAATATCTATAACATCCTATCAAGAAAAAAACATCATTTATGAAGGGCAAGTGTTGCCAAAACTATCCCACAAATCTGAAGCATTCAAGAATTCCATCCAAGAGCACATCTAAGCTATCAAAGAGGAGGATTTCCACATGTAGGTAAGTATAGGTATATGATCTTCTCCCTCTTTCTATCATTGCTCAATCAAAGGTAAGTATATATTTGTGTTAGCATATGATTTAAATCATTTTATTTCCTAGTTTATAAGTTTCATACTAACACCACTTTTTTCGTACATCAACCTAGTTAGTCATCATTCAACCCTCAACAACCATCGAGAAAATAACCCCTTGAAAACACTCATGAATAGGATTAATTTTCTTGAATCCGTTAATATGGGTCCTAAAAATACCCTCTTATGAACAAATCTACAATTAACCCATCCATCCATCAGTACCTTTCGATGCCTATCCCCCACACTAGGAATTTATGAAGTTTATCAAATTCTACAGTAAGGAGAATCTCCACCAACACGTAAAATCTTTCTACCATGCATGTTATTTCATTACACATGACCAAGACCTTATGTTGAGGACATATTCGATGTCCTTAACATGGCTCACACTTGATTGGTCTAATAGTATTCTACAATATTCCCTCTTTTCTTTCACAAAAATTACACAATTGTTCTTAGAACATTTCTCTATCAATATCACCCAGAAGATCTCCATTACAGATCTCGATGCTATCAAATATTTTGAATACAAGTCATTACATACTTTTCTACCCGATGAAGGGGATCATCAATCAATTACCCTTCTCCCTCCTAAAAACCGAGTTGATTGAGTTATTTACTTGATATTACACTAAACACATATCGAAAACACTTGATTCAATATTTCCAAGCATTTGACAAAGCCTTTACCATGGACATCAAATTATAACTTCACGCTCTTGAAGATGGTAAAGTTAAACTCTGATCAAAGAAACCAAAACCCGAGTCCTCATTTAAGCATTCTTCCAGCAATGATATGTACAGAGTCTCAATAAACATGGTCATCGTAAAATTCATGTCTAAAGGTCATTTGGATAACGAACACTTGAAACCAATGTAACTATACACCCATTAGAGAATCGATAGCATGTATTTGACAAAATCCTTACGTCATGTATGATCAAACTTCCTCCTACCCATTCTATTAACACATCCATTTCTAATTCCTCATGGTATCGAGAAAATGACTATTGTAAATATAATCAAGTCTAGGGTCATGGCATTGAAAAGTTTCATTCATTTTGAAAAATCCTCCATGATCTTATGGAATGAGGTGACCTATAACTCGATAATTCGAACACACCTTTGAATAAGAAACTGGATGTCTTTAAAAATCCCTTTGCAAATCATGCCCCAACTACTAGTCAACCCTAATCCAACATTGTCAACTCTCACTACACTATCAAAACCTGTTTAAGACCTCTCACCGACACCTTCAACACCTAGTTCTTTACGCCATAGAAGCCCTAACCCAATCACCCGATTCATGTAGTCTTGCCACCGACAGGATCTGTAGACCTTCCTACACTGTAACATCCTTTTCAAACCTACCTATGGCATCTTCAAAAATTATGGAAAAGAAACCTATCATAGAAATCACAAAACTCTCTTTCAAAGATCATGCCACCCAACATTACATACAAAATCTCAAAAAATGCACTACACAACTCACAAACCACTTATTTAGGAAAATAAAATCTTCTAGAAAATTGTTAAATGACCTCATCACAACATATAAAACCCTAAACCTCAATATTAGGGCCTCATCCTTCATCTAAATTCATAGTCACCATTACCAAATCCAAGGTCGTTCCTCGATTTGGAACTTAAACATGTCACACCAAAATGACCTCATCAATCCCAACCTCCGGATAATGAAACAATGTACAAGTCCCTTCATTCTCATCTCAAATAGCTTTGACATGGTACTACACTAGAACCCTTGAAAATATGATCCAATTATCCATCATAACATTACCTCATATCAAATCATCTATTTCTTGAGCATGGAAACCCTCTTGGTGAAATTTCAAAGCATTATGTGCATATCACCAGACACTATGCCACTCCACTAAGGACTCAGTAAATCCCTCCACACTACAATTCAAAGCCTTGTTAAAATAAAAATTATACTTGCAAATAAAAACATCCATATCAAATCAAAGCAACCCGTCAGACACCTAAACCCACACTTTCTAAACCATCATCCAACACCACATCCACATCCAATAAGAGTGAGGCCTCTTCCAGTAAGAATCCACTCCATCAAATAGATGTTGCTCATATAACCATCAAAACACGCGCACAAGACCCTACGACATCAGATCAAAATAGGCCCAAAATTTCCATATCTCTTTCTCCTTAATTAACTAATCCATCAACCTCTAAGGCTAAGGTCTCCATATTCACCACTCCACACCCAATCTATTACCTTCGTATAAAACACCATCATTAAACAACTTCTCCATATCCTCTTAAGCTTGTTACAACTTCCCCATAACACCGACAAGTGATGATAAAGGATCTCTATTCCATCTTGGTACCATCATATGACCCTTAACCATTCGCCAACCTTTTTTGCACCCTCAAAATGTTCATTGTTATTTCGTTATCACCAAAAACAACACTCTATGATTTTTCATGAATGAATGGATGAGAAATCATTGTTTTTTTGTAACATGGGATTATCTCTCAAGTTGTGGGACTTGCTACTTTTAGACAAACTTCCAAAGAAGACAAGTTCCTCTACTTATTCCTAAGGAAGAAAATGCAACTATATAATCCTAATCTAACAATCCAAGGGACCAAGGAGAGAGAGAGGTGCATAAAAATGGAAATCCTAAGCTAAGGGGAGGTGATAACACTAAGAAAAGGGTGAAGAAACTCTAATGAGGGAAAAGGGAGAAGGAAAATGGAGAAGGGAGAGGCCAAATAGAGGTGACACATACCCAAGACTTCATTTACCATCTATTCTCCATGAAACAAAATAAGATGAACTTGCAAGTGAGAAATACATGCACAAAATACAACAACAAGAATGAAGAGGCAAGGAAATGCAACAAAATATAAGTTAGGGTTGAGAAACACCACAAAACAAAGATTTTATTTCTTTCAAAGTATGCACAGACCATTACATGTGAAGAAAAAGGCACAAGAACACATTTCCAAGATAAAATTAAGGTCACAAAGTTCCTTTAGATTTTAAAACATCCTCCCCCACAAATGAGAGATTTTTACATTATATAGAAGATGAGAAAGAGGGAAGGAGAAAAAGAGGGAAACTTAGATTTCCCCTTCAACCACCAACAACATGCATTAAATTTCTAAAAATAGGCATGTGCACCCTTACAATACCATTCCCCCATGATACTTTGCTTGTAGGAGAAGGAACGGGCACCAGACTTCATCAAATGTGGTGGTTGAGCTACTCGGACTTGTACCTTTTAATTATGGATCATATTCCCTCTTTTTCACCCACATACCATCACTTAAATTAAGAAATATAGTTTTTATGGTATAGTTCATGCTTTGTGAGCTTTCAAACGGTACCAAGTTTGTGAAATTTTGAGCTACTCATGAATTTTTTTGGGCATTTTAAGTTCGGGGGTGTTAGGATGGTCGACATGGTTCCTTGTGTGACTCAAAGCATTCCACATTAATCTACTTTGTTCTGGTGCGGGTGGATTGAATGATCAGTCGCAAATGGAGGAAGGATGGAATATTTCAGTTGTTTACCATGTTCCTCGCTTTGTATGCCATACCGCAAGTCCTTTGCACTCTTCTTACTTCATTGTCGGCTCGATCGGAAATACGGGAACTCATGGAACTATGGAACCATTTCGCCTATTCCCCAAAGACCCATAATACCCACAACGCTTTCCTCTCCTAGTTCCTCTATTCCATTAGTTGGTCACATGGCCAATTTGGAGAACCAACAAAACAAAACAAATGTTCCATCCATTCCATTGAAATCTACTTTAGCTACAACAACGTCCAAATTCCCTTTTTTCATGGGTTTTGAATATCTGAATGTTCTAGTGTCCCACAAAATTCTTACATGTTGGAAGGTTCAAGAGTGTCCCATGGATTTATTCCCCCATTCCACGGATTTTTGAAATCTATGGAATAGTGGCTTTAAAAAACCGGTGGAACACTAAATTAGTTTCCCACAATTTTCGATTTAGCCACACTTTGATGAATTCTCCTTAAAGCAACCTCGTGGCCTCTAGAATCTCTGTTGGTAAATCAATATCTTCCCAATTCATATCCTTCTCACCTCATTCCACAGGTTGGGAGAATTCATAGAATGCCATGTTTCTATAGATCCGTGGTAGTTTGAGTTAGACCTCGCGGATTGGTTAGGTCATAGGAATGGTGACATACATCTAATGAGATATTCAAATTTGCGGGGGTGCAAATTTGGATAAAAATTGCCTTTGACGATTATGAGATCCCCTCCTTACAACTAGAAGATCACAATCTCCCACTCTTTATCACCCCTCAAATTGATAATACTCTTGTCAAGAGATTCATGATCGATAACGATGTTAACATTAACATCGTATCTTCTCATGCCTTTAGCCAAATCCAACTACCTAACACCATCATTGCCCAGTCACCTATAGTACACAATCATCTTACCCATCAAATTTTTCATTAAGAACCTTCACGAACTCTTCTATCTTATAGAAGGAGAGTTTCAAGACAACATACTTTTAGGAAGTCCTTGGATATGCGCTATGCATTGTATCCCATCCACCTTACATCACTATCTAAAGTATGAACATGAAGGTTAAACCTTTACTATTCTAGTTGATCGAATCCTTTCAAAGCATGTCACATGACCTATCAATCTAATGACATGGTCATTCTAAGACAACCTCGGGTTCCTATGACAAAGCCTATACCAAATCTTCCATCTCCACATCAAAACTACAGATGACAACTCCTTCAAATATGTTATGCAACGGAGTACCAACTTCTAGCCCTTAACTCACTCCCCACACTAAAAACATTTGGAAGACCTGAAAAACAACCCATTTATGAAACCAACATTGGATATGTCATCTCCTTTGGTCCTACCCATCTTAAAACTAATGTCGCTCTACAAAGGGATCAAACTTCCTTCCCCACATCACAACAATCAACACCATGTTAAACCATTTATATCCAATTTTTCATTTCTATATAACCAATCCTTCACATAAATCTATCTTCATCATTGTTCCTAGAAAGTTTTTGGTTTAAGATGCTACAAATAGGGTGTACATGACTCGGTATTTAACCAGTCCTACAAACCTCATGAGAAATACGGATTAGGTTTTGACAAACCATCCTTGGACACCTCCGCAATCACCGCATCTGGATCCATAGTAGAACCAGAACCATCCTCTTCATTTTCACATGACCACTCTATTAAAATAGATGATGCCATTTTCATCCCCCATGACTTTATTTCAATCAACATGATCACCTTAAGACCACTCACTTATCAAACTAATGGTGGTACTAAGACCATTCCACTAGTATTACCTAAAATGATAGAGGAAGACTCCCCTACCATTGACATTCTTCAATACCATGATGATCAATCCATATTATCCTATATGGGGGAAGAGGACCATTACCTTTAAAAAACTCTACCACTAGACACATCGACACTTCTTAACGAATCTACTATCGACGTCAACATAGGGACTTTGGAAGACCATCACATACTTAAGGTTGGCCAATCTCTAGATTCGAAATAATTATACCACTTCATCACCTTCCTTTCCAAACATAGTCAAGCCTTTACATGGTCATATACTGACATGCTAGATATTGACCCTAATATCATCATCCACAACATTTTCACAATCCATAATAGTAAGCATGTCAAACGAAAAACTACGTAGGATGCACCCTCATGTAGCACTACTCATCAAAAAGGAGTTACACATCTTCTCTCTGCTAATGTTATCCTACCCATTGATTATCAACAATGGGTTTCTAATATTGTACCCATACCAAAAGCCTTAGGAAATTTACGCATTTGTACAGACTTCTAAGATCTCAATCTCACTTGTCCAAAAGACGATTTCCCTCTTCCTAACATCGACCATCTCATCAAACTCACCGCTGGCCATGAAATGATATCCCTTATGGATGGATTCTCTAGCTCCCTTATTGCAACCAATGAATAAAATAAAGCCTCCTTCATTACTCCTTGGGGCACTTTTTGGTAACGTGTTATTTACTTCAAACTCAAGAACATGTGGGCATCTTATCAACACGCTATGAAATACATATTCCATGACCTTATCCATACAACCGTAGATGATTATGTCGATGACCTCTCGAGTAAATCTAAGCACCAAGGAGACCATCTTGTTGTCCTTGACATTATCTTCACCCGACTTATTCAATAATTTATCCACCTTAACCCAACCAAGTATGTATTTAGCATCCTCATTGGTAAAATCATAGGTTTCATCATTTCTATCAAGGGTATTGAAGTAAACCCTTCCAAAATCAAAGCCATCATCGAGATGCCCCTACCTCTAATATTAAAAAACTTCATAGTCTTCAAGCTAGGCTCCAATTAGTTAGCCATTTCATCTCTCAACTTTGAGATTGTTGTCATCCTTTCCATCATCTCCTTCAAAAAGATGTCCATTTCAAATGGGATCACAATTGTCAAAAGGCCTTTAATGACCTAAAATATCTTTTATCACCACCCGTGCTCACACTTCCAAAAAGGGGGAGTCATTACACACACACACACACACACACACACACACACACACACACACACACACACACACACACACACACACACACACACTTGGGTGCATGCCTGGGTACTATACTAACACATATAATCGAGTAGGGTAGAGAGTAGGTTTTCTATTATGTAAGCCACATTGTTCACGAATATGAAACTCATTATACTGATGCCGAAAATTTGTGTTGTGCCATGTACTTCACAAATTCCAAACTTCTTCACTACCTCCTTAATCATAAGAATTATGTCATCACTAATTTCAATCCTCTCAAAGTTATGCATTTTAAACCATACCACAATGATCGTATCACTTGATGGCTCATGCTTATGACTGAATTTGACCTTGTATTCATGTTGCATAATTCTATTAAGGGACAAGCCATCAATGATCAACTTGTAGAAACTCCCCTTCCTAGTAATCAATTACCTCATGAACAATTTCCTAACGAATCCATGAACACCTTCAAACAAGAATACACTCCCTAAAAATGACATTATGCTTTGACGGTTCTAAATGTCAACAGGGGGAGGTTCTTGTATGATCATCATACCTCCTTGGGGGACTCCTATCCTTCTATCCTTTAAACTGAATTTTGAATGCACTAATAACATGCATGAGTACACAACGCTTATCATGGGTCTCAAACCACAATCATGTTTGGTGTTCAAATTCTTGACATCTATGGAGAATCTTAACTCACCATCAATCAAATTAAAGGATCTTATCAATATAAGAATGGAATTTTACAAAAATATAAAAAAACAGTGTCAAATTCCTCTTAGAAGCCTTTGATTCATATACGATCTAGAAATATCCTCGATCATAATTTTTTTTTATAGACACTATGGCTTCTCTCGTGTCACTCATCCCCTTATCAACCGAATATTCCAAGTTGTTCATGTTGTGCATGATTGGATCAACCATCTCATACCAACACACTTCATTATATTAATCTTATCAAATACAATTAAATAGATCTTTGGTACAATCAGACCTATGACTATCTCTCTCAATTTAAAATTCACTCTGATCTATCTAAAAATGCTAAAAGATCTTTTCTTCAACGCAATAATCAATACATCATTGTAGGTGGTGTTCTTTATGAACATGGGTTTGATGGCCTCCTGCTTCGATGCCTTAAATATCATGAATCCAATAAAGCTATCCAAGAAGTACTCGATGACTTATGTGGTAGAAACTTCATGGTTTAACTATTGTTAAACATGTCCTACTGATGGGCTATTATTGGCTGCCCCTTTGATTTAACAAAAATAAGATTTTATCAAACCATTATTGTAGATTAAATTAATGTAAACTATGATATACAATTTTAGATATATTATGACACAAGCAATAAGAAAATAAATATGAAACCTTAAGCACAAGAGAGAGAGAGGTCTTAGCTGATATGTGCTTTTCGGAAGTGATCCGGAGTGGGAAAACTAATGAACAAAATGGGAAGATTTTCGTAAATGATCGAATAAATTCTCGTAGGTCACAAAACAATTTGGACATGGGTACTGGACCGAGTCGAGGCACCTACATTTTATACTATGTTGTAGACACTAAATCATGCACTTTGGGGTACATTTCTAGGTCTGTATCACATACTTGCATTCATATGATTCCTAAGCAAGAAAAGTACTAATTGGTCACTATCTTTGGCCACTTTTCTTTATTTTTGGTTTCCTTCTTGGATTTTACACCCTAATTCCTAGTATGAATTTCGATACTTCAGTTTTTCTCGAGTCCTGGACATTAGCGCCCTGTGTGCCCTTATCCCCTCTGGGTGCCCCAGACCTCTTTGTATCTTGCTCACATATTTTGGGTCTTTTCTAGCCATTGGGCATCTTGATTTTTTAGTGGTTGGACCTTTAGTGGTTTATTACAAAATTCAAACAAGGGAATCATATAAATATAATGCTATGTGATCAAATTAAAGGACCAAGCTCTAAGCATATCCAAAGGTATTTCAAAATATCAAAGTATCCATCTAGCTTCATTTAAGGGACAAGGGACTGCATTCTTCGTATACACTTCATAGGAGGGGAAGTTCATTTTTCCATGCACACATCTATTTACATATTCTACATCTAGCTAATGTTCTCTATTCATTGCGTCATGCACAAGAGCCACCTAGGGCACGATTCTACACACACACATGTTTAATTACATGGAGTTTGAAATGTAGTGCAACACTTGGACTATAAGGTCACTCAGTTAGGTGACCGCCAGGGTGAGTCCAACTCCCCATTTGTAATTTTTATTTTTAGGATTTGATGTGTTTTGGGGTTTTTGTGCTCTTTCTCTTTGTAGGTTTCTAGAGAATTATGTTGGCATAATACGACACATAGGAAACTAAGAGAAAAATCCAATGACACTTGTGTGATATAGAAAAATCTAATTTCTAAGGTTTTTCACAAATCATGGGCACCAAAACGAGTCTATAGTTCCTAGGCACCCCTGATCTAGTCTAGGCGCCCCACCCAAGCATTTCCAATGGTTCTACATTTTTTATGGGTTCATTTGTGACACTTTCCTCCTCCTGATTATCAGTTCTCTAGTTCGTAAATATGCGGGATTCATTGTGAAATTATATAAGTACTTTATCCCTTCTCTTGCACCTAGGGTTTCATATTTTTATAGCTTATTGCTTAGGTTAGATATGTACTTTATTTCATTATCACCGTGCATTGTGACTCTACAATTAGAATTTAACTTATATTTTTAATATTTGTTAAATCATCTCTCACATCGGGCACACATGAATGTGAAATGGTCAGAACCTAGTTTTTACTATGTCGCACAAGTGTCATTGATATTCACTTTTGGTCACTTGTATGTCACACTTTTATCGATGAGTGTACATGTAACTTGAAAAATATATGTTCACTTGTAAAACCCATAAAACCACATAAAATCCAAAAAGAAAGATGCAATATGGGCAATCAAACTAACCTCGGTGGTCACTAGATAGATGAACTTATGGTCGAGCGATGCAAAGTACATCTTAAACTCCATGTAGTTCTTGTGAGTGTGTGAAAGAATCGTGCCCTAGGATTCCCTTATGTAAGATGCACTAGATAGCGGGATATATTTGCTAAAAGATGTAAATGTGTGGATGAAATAGAATAGACTTCCCCTTCCTATGTAGTGTATGTAGAAAATGCATTCCCTTATCCCTTGAATGGATGTTAGATGGATGCCTTTGAGTGCTTTGGATGCCTTTAGATGCAAGCTTAGGTGATAGTAAGTATGCTTAGAGCTTGGTCCTTTATTTTGATCACATAGCTATGTATTTATATGATTCCCTTTTTTGAATTTCGTAATTGATAACTGGAAGGCCAAACCATAATAAAATAAGATTCCCAAAAGATAAAAGAGGCCCAAAAAGAGTAAGGTGGAAAGAGGTTAGGAGCACCCAAAGGGAATGAGGGTGCTTAGGTGCTTGGCATCCTAGCTAGGCGCGGTGTGTTTGAAGTCATAACGAGATAAAAAAGTAAAGTCTTGACTGGGTTGTAGGGTATGTAAGACCAAATAGAAAATAAGAAAGACATAAAAGAGGCCAAATATAGTTGTCAATTACTAGTTTTCTTGCTTAAGAATCATGTAAATACTAGTATGCTTTTAGGACCAAGAAATGTACCTAAGTGCATGATTTTGTGTCTACAATTGCCCCCACTTTATGTTGTTGAATGAATACTCAATAACATAAATTAGATAGAAAATGCGTACCTGATAACCATGTAGAGAGTGTGGAAAATAACATGCCGAGTGGACAAGTGAAGCGTGGAATCATGCAAAAATGAAGCGTTGAAACTAGGAAAGGAAAGTGACCCTAGGGGGTAAAGTGTATGTGTTGTACAACATTGTAACTATTATTGTAGCTTGTTGTTGTGCTTGTTATGGGATGCTTCTTGTTTTGTATTAAGGACGGGACTAAAAAAAAAAGAGCAAAAGAGTAGTCAAAGTCATGTATTATGAAAACTTTGTAAAAGTGTGTAAACAATAGTAAAGGGAAAGTGTACACCTAACATGATGTATAAAATTGTAAAGGAAAAAAAGATGTCCTCAAATGCTATGTAGAGAAAGTTTTTTAGGTGATATCATGCCAAGAGTGAGTTTTTTGGGTGATCTCATGCCAAGTGTGAGTTTTTTGGCTAATCTCATGCAGAGTGCATATTTTTTTGGTGATCTCATGCAAAAGAGTGAGTGTTGGGGAGAGAGGTCTAGTGTTACTCTCCTTCCACGAATCTTCCTAATAAACACCACTACAAATAGTGTGTTCTTGTTTTGTTTCGAGTTATATCGAATGTATTCCAAGTTGTACCAATTGCAACAAAGATAGAATGCATTCTGCTATTGGAGGAATGTTATTGTACCATAAAATATGATCTGAAACTGTTGTTAACTATGTTGATATGAGAAAATAAATGTATCTACGCCCAAGAAATAGGTTCCAGAGGAGTTCAGAGCACCTAGGTGGTAGTCTCGAATTTGGGTGCTTTGGTGTTTGTCTTTGAACTAAGGAACCTAGTCGATTATGGGCCATTTCGTAACCATATCCTATGTTGATTATGTACTATACATATATAAACTATAGATGTGAGCTCCTATATAGGGTGACTAATTCACCCAATAAATGCCCCCTCATTTGGGGTGCATGTGATGTTGATAGGAGTGTGTGACCCAAAATAAAGGCCTTGATGCTAATATGAATGTATACCTGTAGGGGGATGTGAATGGTAGAAACCAAGGCACATGCAAACAAGAAGGCTAGTAACATGTGTTAGTGAAATCAAATATAGTATGCAAGTAGAAGAAAATGTGTAATTAAATAAGAAATAATATATATAGACTGCAAAAAGAGGGTTTCAGCCATAGGACATTGCTCACAATGTCACAAGATAATCAAGGATAAAGTGGCCAAAAGCATACAAGACAACAAAGAGCATAGCTAAAAATAGTAACATATAATAGAAGACAAATGGAAAGCAAGATGTAACATACAACCATGGTGGCATATAGTCCTACAAAGAAAATATTGCACATGAAGCACTTGTTAGCATGTTAGAAAGATAAATAATATGTCAAAGTGTGTATAGATCAATGGAAAGTAATGTGCTAGTAAGAAGAAGTAGTAAATAATGAAACAATAACACCTATGATGTGTAAGAGTAGTAAATGTCGATTCCCAGGATCCTCGGTGGACCGGTAAGAGGTATAGTGCCAAGTATCATTACTCCATGTAAAGATATGTATGAAGTTTGCATTCAAAACTAAAGACCAATTGAATATGCATATATATATATAAAATATATTGACATTCTAATTACTCGTCTAAAGCATGGGAAACAAAGTGTACATGTCAAGTATAAGCAAGAAAGAATGAGTGCAACAAAGATATGAAATATGTTATGTATGAGTGAGATGGAATGGTATGTAATGTGAATGTGATACGAGTAACATGGACCCCAACAGATGGGGATGAGTATGAGATGAGGTTCATTTATAAAAGACCCCTTTCCAATCAAGAATGAATAATATAACAAGAGTGCATCATCGGGGAATGGTTTGAAAATAGATGCTAGAAAGATAGATCATGAAGCGTAAAGCGTAAAGTGTAGAAGAGGTAAAGTTCACTTTAGATTTAGACCCCCCAATGATCAAGTATGAACCAAGGAACTAGAGTGTGTCATAGGGTAATGATGATACAAGTTGTGTATATCAAGGGGTTTGTAATGATGCTTAGGAAATATTATACATTCAAGCGTGGAGTGTCAAGTGCATGAGATGATAGAAACATTTGATAATAATGTAGGGGAGAAGCTATGATGCCCCCCAACTATGTGAGTGATGGAGATCTATGTGATGATGTGAGAACAACCATGCCATGGTGGTGGAGTTTGAACTATGTCCTGACCGTCAATATAAGGAATAGTTTGTTTGAAAAAATGAATTGGTGGTAGCTTATGTGGGATTGATAATGTTGTAGAAGACTTGAGAGGAGGAGGTGTTAGACCAATTTTCAGAGAAGTTTTCTTAGTTATAGTTGGTAATGTGGTAGATGACTTGAGAGGAGGAGGGGTTGGACTTATTTTGAGAGGAATTTGATTAGGATTTGGTGATGTGGTAGAAGACTTAGTAGGAGGAGGTGATGGAGGATGAACCTTGAGAGGTGATTGCTTAGTTGGAGTGGGTTGTATAGGCGGTGCTTGAGTGACCAAAGAAGGAACATTAGAAGTGATGACATGATGCTCATTAGACATAGATGAATCAAATTTAGGAACCCAGTGGGATGTAGCAATTGGAGATGAACATGCAAAGTATTTTGTGTAGCAAGTTAAATGAGACCTTAATCCTTAAGGTGGCCAATATTTCATTTTAGAGCATAGTAATCATTTTTGTTATGTCAATTAATTCAATGATAATTCAATATGGATGCACTTGATATTTGACAAGCCAATAAGGAGGATAATAATGAGTGGATGAAAAGTTGATCAATTAATGAGTGAGTAGTTGAGGAAGAATATCTTGTTGCTCAACATTTGAATCAAACTTGAGAGGTGTGGGTAGAGGAAAGTATTGGGTTTCATTGACATGAGTGCATGTAGAATACATAGAAGTTGTATGAGATGTAGAAGAAGAACAAGCATGGGCTTGAGAAACATCCTTGAGATCTTGGATTTTAGCTTTGAGAGATGTAATCATGGATTCCATAACCTGAATTTTATCTTGAAATAAAGAGTGTAAAGCTTGAATGGACTCTAAGATGGGTTTATTAGATGGAGGATTAGGAGCAATAGAGTCATCAAATAGATGATAAAAATGGAACTTACTTGAGTAGGTGGCATATTGTGAGAGAAATATACGGTGTTGAGGAAGTTTTGGAGAACATCTTGGAAATTGGGATAAATTTGAAGTAGATCATAAAAAAATTTGAGGAATCTTATGATCCATGAAATAATATTGGTTAGAAGAAGAAAAGTGTGGATCCAAGAGTGTTTAAATGTGGGTTCACCAAATGATTTAACAAAAATAAGATTTTATTAAACCCTAATTATAGAGTAATTGGATGTAGCCTATGATATACAATTGCTAGATACACTATGACATAAGCAATAAGCAAATAAACATGAAACCCTAAGCACAAGAGAGAGAGAAAAAAGGACTTAGCTGATATGCACTTTTCCTCGAAGTAATCTAGATTGGGAAAACTGATGAACAAAAAAGGAAAACTATCGTAAATGCTCAAAATAAATTATGTAGGTCACGAAACAGGATGGACCTAGGAACATGTAATGGGTCAGGGGCACCTAGGCCCTAGATTCTTCTAATTGGCACCTGTGACTGTGAAAATGACTAGAACCTAGTTTTTATTGTGTTGTACAAGTTTCATTTATATTCACTTTTGGTCACTTGTATGTTGCATCTTGATCGCGAGTGTGTCTCAGTAACCTACAAAATAGATGTTCACCTATAAAAACCACAAAACTGCATTAAATAAAAAAATTACATTATGGGGAGTCAGAATGACCCCTGCGGTCACCTGACAAAGTGAACTTATGACCGAACACTGCACTACATCTCAAACTCCATGTAGTTCTTGTGAGTCTGTGAAATAATCGTGCACTAGGATGCCCTTGTACAAGATGTACTAGATAACATGCTAGATTTTCTAAAAGATGCAAATGTGTGGATGAATTAGAATAAAATTCCCATTCCTATGTAATGTATGCAATACCCAGTCCCTTGAATGGATGCTAGATGGATGCCTTTGAGTGATTTGGATGCCTTCAGATACATACAAGCTTAGGTGATAATAAGTATGCTTAGAGCTTAGTCCTTTATTTTGATCACATAGCTATGTATTTGTATGATTCCCTTTTTTGAATTTTGGAATTGATAACTAGAAGGCTAACCCATAAGAAAATAAGATGCCCAAAAAGAGCGGTTAAGGTAGAAAGAGATTGGGGGCACCTAAAGGGGATGAGGGCACTTGGGCACTTTGTCATCCTAGTTGGGCGCTGGTGTCTAAAGTCATAAAAGATAAAAAAGTAAAGTCTTGACTAGACTGTAGGGTGTGTAAGACCAAATAGAAAATAGGAAAGATAGAAAAGAGGCCAAAGATAGTTGTGAATTACAAGTTTTCTTGTTGTTGTCTCCCGAAAAAACTTTTCATTTTCCAAGTTAATTTCTAAATTTTGAGCTCTCGCCTCCTTAAGTATTTAAACCAAGTTGAAAGTTAGATGACGTTAGCAAAATCAAGTGCCCTAGTGTTGTTTAAATCTCTATTTTGCTCATTTTGAGAAATTCTCCATCTCTTGGTCTATGCACATAATATCCTCTTTACAATCTCCTTTTTTGATCGAAATTGTTCGCTTGTTCTATGGCCTGGGTCGTCAAATCATTATTTTACCTCCATGTCTCCAACTTGCGAAGGAAATTCAAAAATTGGACTCAAAATGATGAAGTTCTCTTCCTCTGTGTATTTTTTCCACAGTCGGGAATGATGGGCGTTTTCTTCCCCATCAAATTTTGGCCCCATCATCCACGGGTACGTGGACATACCTAATGGAAGCGGGTTAGTGAGGAAATTTATGTTTTTGAGCCTCTTTGTAAAAAAGGTGAAAAGTTAAAAAGTGACCCGTAGCCCCAATCAGGCTATAAAGGTAAAAGTCAAATTTTGAGCCCGGAGAAAAAGTCAAAGTTGAAGCCACAGGGAAAAAGTCAAAGTTGAAGCCCGCATGGAAAAAGTCAAAGGTGAAGCCCACTGTTGAAAAGTCAAAGCGGACAAGTGGGCCATTGGGGCACTTTTGGAAATTTAACCAAATTCCCAAAAGTGAAGTAAAATTTCTAGAATGCTCTGCTGACTCCACCAAGGTCTCGGGCCCGCCATTGAAAAGTCAAAGCAAGAGAGCAGAACGATGGAGAACTTTGAGTTTTTGAGCCTTTTTCCAAAAAGGTTAAAATGTTGAGAAAAGGGCCGTGACCCCATTTCCAATGAAAACATGCCATGTGCCTAAGTTAAAAAGTAGAAGCGGGGGTGCGGGCCAATTTGTTCCAAATTGCCAAATCTAAAAAATCACAAAACGCAAAGGGCTTTCCCCCGTACCCACTCCAATCTCTTCCTACCATGTGGACGACTTGATTTCAAAGTTATAAGAGAAAATCAAACGGTCTGTATTCAAACTGGCAAATCAAATGTAACGTTCGCGTTGTAAGATCTGGTTTTTAACCCCATGAGCATTTTCTTCGCAACGAAGAAATTTGAAGAGGCGTAAATGATTTGTAATGTTGTAACCATTCGGCATGAGATATAATGGCTCCTTAAAGCCATTCCAGGGGCTGGTGATTGATTTAAAAAAGACCAGAGTGCTCTGTACCTGGAAAAGACAAAAACACCATACTTCTTATATTTTCCCTTCTCCTTAGAATTTCCTCTATTCTCAAAGCTCTGTACAAACTCTTCTTTATCTTCAATAATAAAAGAAGGAATTTTCACCTTTTTGATTAAGGGATTGATTGGTACCTTATGACCAATGAATTTTATTCGGTCTTGTAGCTTCTCCTACGGATTTGTTTTTCTTCTAACTATAAATGCATGTAAATGAAATTTCTAATTAATGTGTGTGGGCATATGATATTCTACTCACAACATTAGTTTTCTCCTACCTCCATTTCCACTCCCCTTCCCCTTTCCAAGACAAAGTTTCTTCTCTAGTGAGACATTACTAGCTTTGCCACAGGGTCAGTGGAGTGCCCATGTTAGATCTCTGTTAGATCTTTGCCACCATTGAAATCCACCTTTTATGCATGCACCTACGAAGTTGTGCACTGTTCAAGTAGAGGGAATTAGATTCCCAAAGCATTGGCCTGAAACCCACTAATTTTTCCACAAGAAAAATTTTCTCGACAACAATTTTTTGGCACCCACCGTGGGGCAGATTTTGCAGCATCTGCACCTAAAAATGACCTCAGGGTCATAAAATACAAAAAAAAAGATTCTAGAGGAAAATTTTCTAGAAATTGAATAATCACACAAACTACATGGATGTAAATCATGGGAATTCTGGGAAATCCTCCTGTTGAGAGACTTACTTTACTCTTTCACATCCAAGAAGACATTGCTTCTGATATGAGAGAAGCTATTTGGCATAATAGATGAAGTGTCAATCATTACTTCATTGCCATAAGGATTCTGGACCTAGAAGAGGAACGTGTTGTCGAATTGGAAAGGCAGAGACAAATTCTAGCACCCCAAAGAAGAGCATAGATTTTCAAGCTAGCGAGATAGAAGATTCACCTGGCAACAAAGACAAGGAGGACAAACTGATCCCATTTTTGAGGAACTTCAAAGGAGACAAGAGCTACTCAGAATCCAAAGGCTTCCTTTTCAAGAAACCGGTCACGTTGGGAACCTGAGTGTTGCCAATCCTTTGGACGGTGAATTTTCATACATAAATGAGAACCTTGTAGACTTCACTGACATGAAGACCGAAGAAGAAGCTAGAGAAAGAGAAGCAAGACCCGATGAAGAAATAAGAGCTCAACTCAAAGAAATTGAGAGACTTCAAGCCAAGGCAGATGAAAGAGCAGTAGCAGCAGGAAGCCATAACCTTAGCAAGGTTGGAAGATAGAAACAGACACAAAATGGGGGATTGGGATTGTGAGCGTGAATGGGATCATGAAGCTCATAGGCCTAATGTACCATGGGGAGGAAACACCGGTCCACTGGCTCTTGCTCAACCACTCCATGAGCTACCGAGAGGCTCAAGAAAAAACTTCCTAAAATTTAGAGGGGATGGTTCTCAGCTCCCGAAGAACATGTAGCAGCATTCATCACTACTTGTGGAGTGTTGGGAGTTGAAAATGAAGATGTTTCAATTAGGATCTTTGTGGAGTCACTCCAAGAAAGAGCTGCTAAATGGTTCTACATGTTGCCCCCAAGATCTGTCACATGTTGGGAAGATATAAGAAGTGCATTTGAACATAGGTTCAAGAGCACAGAAGATTGTCAAGATTTGCTGGTCCAATTGGTTTAGATGAAGAAGGAGACCTCCGAATCAATGAGAGATTTTGTAACAAGGTATGATAAGTTGACAAGAAGTATCCTAGAATATGTGGTACCCCCTGAAAACAACTTGAAAAGGTTCTTCATCAAGTGCTTTGCCATCGAAGTTTGTTTTTCCTCGAAGAGGCCAACCAAGAACATTGAGGGAAGTTCAAGACTTTGCAATTGAGACTGATGATGATCTAATTCTTTCCAGTAAAGTGAAAGGACCAAATGGGAAGCAAAAAGGTCAGAGTTCAAATTCAGTCACCACTAATCCAATGTTTCAAAAAATGGCAAATGACCTAGTTGCTTTGAAGAAGCAAGCTGTCACAAATCACAATGAGGAATGCTCCAAGGAGACCAAATCCTCCTGATAGACCAAGAATTTCTCCACCTCCTCGTAGTCTTGCCCTTGAAGAACCACTAGTCAATGCCATCTCGTGATAATAGGGAATCAAAATAAGGAGCATTCATTGAGGAAATCAAGAAGAAAGCATGGATGCCTATGAAAAATAGCTTGAAATTGAAGAGATTGGCATGCACAATGGCTCGATTAAATACGTTGATGATGAGGAGGAAGGTGATGAAGAAGCTCCAAGTTTTTCATGTGCTATTTTCACGTGCACAATCCAAGAATGGTGTTTTAGCCTCGTAGTTGCAGAATCGAGAATAGGAAGAACAAAGAAGATATCTCTTCAAAGCCTCCACTAAACAATATCATCGGTAGGAGCTCATTATTACCACCTTCCATGGAATCGATTAGAGAGAAATTAAATTCACCAGTTATCAAGCATCACATCGTTGTTCCAAGTAAGTTATCTAATTCTTCTCCCAACTCAAAAGCTATTAAGAGAAATTCTCTTCTAAATGTTGGTTTCTGCAAGAACATCTAAATTTCAATCAAAGACTACCTCCCATCTCCTTCCAAGCCAATTACTACATTTGAAAAGGGGAACCCAACACCAAAAGTAATGACACATCTTCCATTTAAGTCCTCATTCACTACTGGAACCTCTTCCTCATCTACCATAACTTCATTTGACTTTGTAGAGCATGCTAGCAAAACCAAAGTCCAGCTCTCTGAAATTGAATACCTACAAACACATCCTGCCCAATTTGACAAATTCATCAAGGCAGTCTAGGGTGGTAACTCTACATCCCCAATCTCTAATTCTAAAGGCTTACTTCCCACACCATCCACACCATCTTCTCAAAACATGCTAGCCCTCAGTGCCTCCACCACCAATAGAGTTGAGCCTTTTTACCTGTCACTTCTCATCAAAGGTTTCCAGCTGAACAATTGCATTATAGATTCTGGAGCCTCAAATAATGTGATGCCAACAAAAGTTACAAATGCTCTTGGCCTCACTTTGACCCGGGTAAATGGCACATGCTACTCAATGGAATCCAAACAAGTTCCATTGGTAGGAAGGATTAAGGATGCTCAAGGTTGCACTAGCTGATTACCCTAACAAGAAGATACTCTTGACCATTTTGGTGGCAAACATCCCAACATCTTTTGGTATGTTGTTGAGTAGAATTTTTTGCAGAGATCTAGGTGGAGAAATAAAAATGGATTGGTCATCTATAACTATCCTAGTGAAAGGAGAAATGAAGAAGTTGTTGCCAGTTAGAAAAATGAAGTTCACAATAAGGAAGTATGATGATCCAAGCACGGATATCCTTTTTCAATATTGTGGGCTTGGAAATTACCTCCTTACATCACAGAAGGAAGAGGACTTGCCACTTCTCATGGAGGAAGAAGAAGACTGAATCTGGATAATGGAGTTTGATGGCAGTCATTCCAGAGTAGGTTCAGGAGCTAGTGTAGTATTATACTCTCCCTCCAATGAGGTATATCCTTTTTCCTACAAGCTGCAATTTGACAATACAAATAATACAATAGAGTATGAAGCATTACTCTTAGGCATGAATACAACAGAGGACATGGGAATCAAGAAGTTGAGATGCAAAGGTGATGCAGAGGTTGTGGTAAAGCAGGTCCGCCAACAATATCAGGTGAAAACCCTAGACTCAAGCACTATAGAAACAAAGTGTGGGATTGCATTGAATCCTTTGATGCATTCTCCATTGAAGCTATCCCTAGGGAGTAGAATGAAAATGCTAATTCTCTAGCAGTGTCAGCTTCCTTAGTGACACCTCATCCTTCTTTTGGAAAGGATAAAGTGACCATTGAGATGGTGTTCAGACCCAACGTACTAGACAATGCAAATCACTGGTAGGTCTTCAATGATGACAATCATATCCTAGCCTTCTTAGAACAAAGGGATAACTTCAATAATATTTTATTTGAAGGAAGTGAAAACCCACACCATGAATTAGTCCCCAAAGAAGAGAAGGAAGGAATTGAGGGAATTGATGAAGAGGGAGTAATCAAACTGAAAGGAAACAAAATCCCCAAAGGTCTAGTTTCTTTGGAAGATCTCTTTGAAAAGCATGACAAGTTCATCCAAGAGAGAAAAATAGTCTTCTTAGTGTCCATATGATTTTGATCAAGAAAACATTGGCACTTCAGAGAATCCAAGGATGGTTAACATTGGTAAATGCTACTCACTAGAAGAGAAGAGAAAGTTTGTTTCTCTGCTAAAAAATTACTTAGATGTCCTAGCCTATTCCTATGATGAACTCAAATCTTTTAGCCAAAGGAAATGCATCACTCCATTCCTTTGAAGCAAGGAGCTAAGCCCTTCAGGAAAAAACAAAGGCCCTACAATCCAAAGATTGCCGATGTTATCAAAGAAGAGGTGACAAAGATGCTCAATGCTAGAATCATCTTCCCCATCCACCATTCAACATGGGTGGCTAACATTGTGCCAGTAAGGAAGAAGAATGGGGAAATAAGGATTTGTGTAGACTTCCAAAATCTGAATCAGGCATCTCTCAAGGACAACTACCCTCTTCCAATCATGGATCATATTTTACAAGTAGTCACTGGATCTAAAATGCTCTCTTTTCTTGATGGATTCTTAGGGTACAACCAAATCAAGGTGGCTAGAAGAGGATTACAACAAAACAACCTTCACAACACCTTGGGGCACTTTTTCCTACAACATAATGCTTTTGGCTTGATCAATGCTAGAGACACTTTCCAGAGAGCAATGGACTTGACCTTCAAAGATTTGAAACATTGCATTGCCATTTACCTTGATGACCTCATAGTTTTTTCAAAGAGGAGGGGAGATCATATATGCCATTTGGAGCAAGTCCTTGCAAGGTGTAGGAAACATGACATTTCTCTAAATCCAAAGAAGTGCATTTTTGGAGTCACAAAAGGTAAGTTGCTAGGACACATTGTGAACAAACATGGATCTCACATTAATCCTGAGAGGATCAAAGCTATCCAAGCACTAGCCTTACCAACCAGCAAGAAGGGAGTTCATTCATTCTTTGGAAAGGTAAATTTCCTTCGTTGTTTTGTGCCGAGTTTTCTAAACTCGACTAAGCATATAATTTCCATGATGAAGCCCCAAGTAGATTTCAAGTGGAATAAAGAAGGAAAAGTAGCATTTGAGGAGATCAAGAAAGCCATTGCAAAGCTCCAACTCTTGTATCTCCAGATTTCAACAAGGAGTTCATCATGTATTGCTATGCATCAGAACATACACTCTCTGCTATCCTTGTTCAGAAAAATGATGAAGGTTTAGAAGCACCCATTGCTTTCATGAGCTAAAGTACAACCAATTAGAGAAACATGCCTACGTAGTGGTCAAAGTGTTAAAATTTTCAGATTCTACATTCTTAATTCCCATAAAGTGGTGATGGTCCTAGAAGTGCAATCAATTCCATTTTGACTCAACATGGTCCCGGGGCTAAGAGAGGAAGTTGGATTGCAAAGACCCGAGAGTGTGACTTGGAGATTAGACCCTCTAAATCTGGTAAGAGGAAATAGTTTGTGCCACTAATTTCTAAAGATGAAGCTTACGTGGTTTAGCAGGGAGAAAAATATGGTGTTTGCTCAACCTGTTCAGGAGACAGTCCACAGGCGCTCTTTGTCACCACTACTGATGAGTGGTATGCTAACATTGCTTACTACCTCACTTATGGAGAATGCCCTCCTCATCTTGATTACAAACAAAGAAGGAAACTCAAGCTAAAGGTAGCCAAGTTCGTGATCTAGAATAATGCACTTTACAAGAGAGGCCTAGATGGTTGTTTCCTCATGTGTGTAGATAAGGAGCAACAAGAAAAGTTGCTCAGGGCATATCATGATCAAGCTTGTGGTGGAAATTTCTCAGCAATGGTCACCACACATAATATCCTCAAAGGGAGATATTATTGGCCCTCCATCTTTACAGACACTCAGGATTGGGTTTCCAAATGCAAAGCATGCCAACAATTTGTTAGAAAGCCACAACTAGTTGTATTGCCATTCAGGCCTGTGGTGATTGAAGAACCATTTCAGCAATGGGGGCTAGATGTTATTGGTGTTCTGAATCCTCATTCTAGTGTAGGGCATACTTTTTACTCACCGAACCTAATTACTTCACTAAATGGGTGGAAGCCATCCCAACCAAGCAAGCCAGCTTTGAAACAGTCTGCAACTTCATCAAGGAGAATATCATTATTCATTTTGGAATACCATAGAAAATTATTGTAGACAATGCCACCTATTTCTCTTCCAAGGAGCTCACAAAGTTTTTTTATGGATTTGGAATCTCCCTATCTCACTCTTCTAACTACTACCCATAAGGAAATGGGCAAGCTGAGTCAAGCAATAAGAACATTGTGACCATTTTTGCAAGCTGGTAGATGAGAATCAAAGGAACTAGCACAAGAAGTTATATGATGCATTGTGGGCTGATAGGATCACTCCTAAGAAGGCAATAGGTATGTCACCTTTCCAAATGTTGTATGGAGTTGAGGAAAAGATTCCCCTCACAATTGAGATGCCAACTCTCAAGTTGCTACAAGAAATAAAAGATGGTCGATACAAATACTCCATTGACAAGAGGATCCTCTTCCTGGAGAAGCTGGAGGAAAGCAGATGCCAAGTGGTGGATAGAATTAAAGAAAACCAATTGAAAGTGAAGAAGATCTTTGACAAGAGGGAAAAGGCAAGAGAATTCAAGGTTGGAGACTTTGTCCTACTATGGGACAAGAGAAGAGAACCAAAGGGCAGCCATGGAAAGTTTGATTCATTATGGCTCGGCCCATTCCAAATTCATGGAGCTTGTGGTGAGAATGTTTTTCTCCTCTCATACTTAGATGGAACGCCATTGGAATTGCCTCAAAGTGGGCAATACTTGAAACTGTATCATTAGTGAAAGTGGGTTGTCCCCCGCCTTACCAGAGGTGATTTCCTGGTGTGTTTCCCTTTCCGTTGTGTGGTTTTGTTTCCCTTTCTGTTGCATGTTGTGTGTTTCCTTCCTTTTGTGAGCTCATGTGTTTCCTTCTTCTGATATTTCTTTCTCGAATTGTACATGACTCTGTAAGACCCAATGGATAAGGCACTGGTCAATGTTATACGATTTAAAAATTGATATTTTGGATCCTCATACCATGTCTTCGTCATGCTCAGTCCATGCCATGTCCCCAAGCTAGAGCCAGCTATTATCTCCGAAAACTATTTTTCATTTTCCAAGTTAATTTTGAAATTTTGAGCTCTCGCCCTCCTAAAGTATTTAAGCCAAGTTGAAAGTTCGATGAAGTTAGCAAAATCCGTGCCCTAGTGTTGTTTAAATCTCTGTTTTGCTCATTTTGAGAAATTCTCCATCTCCTGGTTTGTGCACGTAATATCCTCTTTACAATCTCCTTTTTTGATTGAAATTATTCACTTGTTCTATGGCCTAGATCGTCAAATCATTGTTTTGCCTCCATGTCTCCAGCTCATGAAGGAAATTCAAAAATTGGACTCAAAATGATGAAGTTCTCTTCCTCTGTGTATTTTTCCCACAGTCGGGAACGATGGGCATTTTCTTCCCGTCAAATTTTGGCCCCATCATCCATGGGTACATGGACATACCTAATTGGAAGCAGGTTGGTGGAGAAATTTGTGTTTTTGAGCCTCTTTGTAAAAAAGGTGAAAAGTTAAAAAGTGACCCGTGACCCCGATCAGGCTATAAAGGTAAAAGTCAAATTTTGAGCCCGCGGAGAAAAAGCAAAGTTAAAGCCCGCAGGGAAAAGTCAAAGTTGAAGCCCACAGGAAAAATTCAAAGGTGAAGCCTACCATTGAAAATTCAAAGTGGACGAGTAGGCCATCGAGGCACTTTTGGAAATTTAACCAAATTCCCAAAAGTGAAGTAAAATTTCTAGAATGCTTCACGGCTCCACCAAGGTCTTAGGCCCACTATTGAAAAGTCAAAGCGGGAGCGGGAACGACAGAGAAATTTGAGTTTTTGAGCCTTTTTCCAAAAAGGTTAAAATGTTGAGAAAAAGGTTCGACCCCATCTCCAATGAAAACATGCCACGTGCCTAAGTTAAAAAGTAGAAGCGGGGGTGCGAGCTAATTTGTTCCAAATTGCCAAATCTCTAAAAAATCACAAAATGCAAAGGGCTTTCCCGTACCCACTCCAATCTCTTCCTACCACGTGGATGACCCGATTTCAAAGTTATAAGAGAAAATCAAACGGTCTGTATTCAAACTAGAAAATCAAATGTAACGTTCACGCGTTGCAAGATTTGGTTTTTAACCCGCCATGAGCATTTTCTTCGCAATGGAGGAATTTGAAGAGGCGTAAATGATTTGTAAAGTTGTAACCATTTTGGCATGAGATATAATGGCTCCTCAAATCCATTCCAGGGGTTGGCGATTGATTTCAAAAAGACTAGAGTGCTCTCAGACTGAAAAGACAAAAATGCCATACTTCTTCTATTTTCCCTTCTCCTTAGAATTTCCTCTATTCTCAAAGCTCTGTACAAACTTTGCTTTATCTTCAATAATAAAAGAAGGAATTTCCAAATTTTTGATTGAGGGATTGATTGGTACCTTTGTGACCGATGAATTTTATTTGGTCTTGTAGCTTCTTGCAGATTTGTTTTTCTTCTAACTATAAATGCATGTAAATGAAATTTCTAATTAATGTGTGTGGGCATCGATATTCTACTCACAACATTATTTTTCTCCTACCTCCATTTCCACTCCCCTTCGCCTTTCCAAGAAAAGTTTTCTTCTCTAGTGAGACATTTCTAGCTTTGCCATAGGGTCAGTGGAGTGCTCCTATTAGATCTCGGTTGAAAGGCCACCATTGAAATCCACCTTTTATTCATGCACCTACATAAGTTGTACCATTCAAGTAGAGGGACTTAGATTCCCATAACGTTGGCATGAAACCCACTAATTTGTCCACAAGACAAATTTTCTCACCAACACTCGCTTATGAATCATATAAATGCTAGTATGCTTTTAGGACTTATAAATGTACCCAAGTGCGTGATTTTGTGTCTACACCCTTAACCAAGATTCTTGTGTGTATGTCAAGAAATGTAGAAAATGTCAACAACATTCCAACCTTACTCACATCCCAAGTAAAACCTTTTTCACAATGGGGTCTTGACCTCACTTTGGCCCGATCAACCCTCATTCATCACAACAAAATCACTATATCATTACCACTACTAAATACTTCACAAAATGGGTGGAAGCTATTCCCTTATCTCGTCTAAAGCTGATAAGATTGTTAACTACATTCACCACACATTATCGATGTTTGAATTCCTCACAAAATTATCACAGATAATGGAAAATATTTCAAAAACAAAAATATTCAAAAAATTTGTGACATCTACAACATAAAGCTAAGTTTTTCATCTCCCTACTATCCACATGCAAATTGTCAAGCGAGAATCTTCCAACAAGACACTCAACAAAATCCTCATGAAAGGCATTGACCAAATAGGTAGAAATTGGAATTTCTAAATTATGTTTGCTCTTTGGGCCTACCGAACTAACATCTCGTACTCCTACATGTGCTACACACTTCTCTTTAGTCTACATCTCTGAGGCATTTCTCCCCCCTTGAATTTTAAATTCCATCTCTACGCGTGTCACTCAAAAATTTCATCTTTGATGAGGATTATCATCAAGAATGCCTAGCACGACTTGAATTGTTAGATGAGCGCTTCCTAACAACCCGTTAACATCATCATGTCTATAAATAACACATCAAATAAGCATATAAAAACACGACTTCAACATTGGTGATCTTGTCCATAAAGATAATAAAAATATCACTACTTTGGAAAGGAGTAAACGTGAAAAGTTTTCCCATAATTGGATCGGTTCATATGTCATCACTAACAAATATGAGTCGGGTGCCTATCGCTTAGCCTCCTCAATGGTAAACCTAAAAAGGAACCATTTTCCTTGTACTTGTAGCATTTGTATTGTTAACACATATACTTTTATGACATTAGTCACATCAAAGATCTTGTCCCACCACTAACCGGTCACTTATTATCGTAACTATTTGGAATTATGTGGTCCCCCATCAATATCCTATATCTACAACCTTAAAGATGAGCACCATAACTCTGTTCATCACATTTTCCACATGGAAAAGTTCCTCTTCATAATTAGGAACCCCAAAATCATTACTCTCATCTATCCTTTATCTACCAATTGAAAACATGTTAGGGGTACACATGTCTTTCCCCCTCCCTAAAACAATCTACTAGGCCTACCTTAAAATTAAATAAAACTATATATGTATGGATGCACATTATCAAAAATATAGACTAATCCCTCAAAGGAAAACTATTAATAATAATATAAAAATATAGATTGATCCCTTGAAGGAAAACTACCAATCAAATATAGACCGATCCCATGAAGGACGACTATCTACAATCAAAATAAAAACTATAGAACACTCCCTCGAAGGATGGCTATCCCATCATTATTAAAAAAATTCCTGCATCGATTAGACTTCATATCAAAGTCAAAATATCAAAAGTATCCTAGGAAATCTTCCACATTGATAAAATTTCCCATCAAAAGAAAACTTCTCGCATTGATCATTTTACGCAATAAAAATATAGTGGGAATAAGCCTACAAGCCATCAAAGGAGAACCTAATCCCCTCTATATAAACTACATATTGACCCTTCCCATGTTGTAAGAAGGTATATAAGCTCATTTCCATCTATATCCAAGATCCTACATGTGACTAATTATTATTAGTTATATGTTAACATTTGTGCATTGTCATACATATTTAATTTACCATCAAATCACATATGTATCAAATCTAGTTCAAAAAGAAAACATTTCACATTTATTCTTAACCATGATTAAAGTACATTTTGACACATATATCAAGATCACTACATTTGAGTCACATCACATCAACATCAAATACAATATAAATATCTACACATCTAACATCATATCAATACATCTAAACTATTCAATATCTCAACATCTCATCACAAACTCATATACAACATCACATCAAAGTAAATCAACAACACATGAATCCAAAATCATAATCATATATATATCATCAATAATTTTTATACAAAAATGCCTTGAGAGGGCTCATATACAAAATCATATACATCCAAATCATATACAAAATCCACATACTATGTGGTAAAATCAAAATTAGATACTCGCTCTCCACCCGGCCTCACTACAATAATATGCTCATAATCCCAATAATGTAACAAGAACCCTACATCCAACCCAAACCTCCTCCTTGTCAAAAACATCCACAACTCATGGTATAACCGAGCCGTAGTGTACATCCCTAGGCATATATGTATGCGGTGCTCCATGATAGTAGCTATGACATCTCGCAAGTGTCCATGGAAACTTGTCACCCCTAAATCCGATAGTGCATAGCTTGAAATCACCAACATAACTACTAACATTAGTCAGTTTTCTAGTACCTCTACATCATAATATCTCTCGATATGAAATACCCCTCTTGTATATCTAATATCTGGAGCGTCATCTCCATATAATCATCTCATGACCTCTAGATGAGCCTCTTGAGTGATGGGAACTATCTGCTCAACTTGGATAGGAACTTGCAAAATCCTTTACACATCCTCCAAGAGGTGTTGGTCATCCGGTGGTATGAAACTAGAATGTCCCTCTACTCAACTCCCATCTATCTATCAAATCAACCATCAAACCCTCATCTTGAGGAATCTGCTGGTAATGGCAGAATCCTCCTAAACCAATGACTATTAAATGGCCCCACTCAACATCTGTAACATCCCCCCTAATCTTGTCCAACATCTTCGAGGACTATGTCACGAAGATATATGGTGTCCCTCACCTGTAAAACACACAAAAAACACACCACTTAACAAATTTCTCAAAAATCAAACCAATCGCTGTTGATTGCTAATCAACGATGTTTTTAATAAACATATTGATGATGATCCCCTAATCACTGCCAATCATATAATCAACACCGATTAGGCGTTCCTGCCCTAAAATTTCAAAAAAGCACAAAAAATTAAAATAAATCACAAAATTCAAAATGAAATAAAAAATCAATCCTACTTACCCCTGTCTTGGTTCTTTGCCTCTTCTTAATGCTTCCAATTGCCTCCATCTCTCAAAAAACACGAAAAATGATAAACCAAAGCTCTTAAATAGTAAAATGACACATCACAAATGAGCCATTTGCGCGGCCAACTTGGCTTACATATTTTTCATTTTTAGAATCACCTAGGTGATCTTAAATTATGGGAAATCATCTATCCCAAAATGTTGGCGAACAAAAATTGCCACCAATTTATGATCTTTTTACACACCTTATTTTGGTCACCTGGACCTCTTTCAAACACACTAACACCATCAAAACTTGTATTCCTTTGTTTGATGCCCAAAACCTTGTCAAAACTCTTTTTTTCATCATACATCATGTTTAGAACACATTACAAATGTTGCCTTTAACCCTCTTGTCTCGTGGTTTCACACATCCTCGCGAGAGCATTCCCATTAGATCCTCTCCATGTATCAGTCTTCTCAAAACATGTGTTTGTAGGATGTCCACATTAGTGTCACCCTCTAGAGGCCGTATAATGTCCCCTACCAAGTGTTTCCTAGATTACTACCATCTTTACAAACTCCTCTAACATGGCCATTTCAGAGTATGATAAAAATCTAGGAGCATCTTAAAACAAACAAATCCAATTAATCCAACCCTCTTCAATCCAATGACCAACAAAGTCATTCATTGACTTTAGGGGGAATAATATCCCTATCACAAAACAGGGGCATCCTCATGCTAGTTTTTGTCTTGGAACATGTGCCTACAGACAACAAAATAAAAAGGGGCAAATGTAGACACCGCTTTTCACCCCTAGATGACCCGACATACATTAATCACTATTATCATTATTATCCTTATCATAAGTACCTTATAAACTACGTCGTAAATCCTAATTTACCCACATAAATCTCATTTACCCTCCCCTAACCACTTAAAACCAACCTAGCCTAATTTATCCTACCCATCCCAACCCCTAACCTCTTCCTACCTAAATTCCTAACCTCCCACCATTTATCAAACAACCTAAAACCTCGGATGGCAAGTGGTTTCAACCATTTTCCATCTTTCCTTTGTTGGTTTTCTACATCTCTAGGAAAATAAATAGTGATTTGTGATCGAATACAGACGCCATTGATTATATTTTACCACCCTCTTCCTACATTTCCTAGTTAGTCAAAATATGTATTGGAGAATGGATCTGCTACAACTTTGTATAATGTCGTTACACTTGGAATCATAAGCACCATGCTGCCAAAGTATTGGAGAACCTCATCGATCATCACCAACCCTCTTGGAGCTCTAACACCCTTACACACAACAAACAAAGTTAACAAATCACTATTAATATATTTCACTCATATTTTGCATTGAATATAGTCTATAATTAGTCATCTACACAGGTTTTACATTCAATTCCCGTTTAATCATTTTATCTAGCTTTTTACAAGACTTGTAATTCTAACAACAATCATTGTCAATTTCCAATCATCGTCAATCTATCCCTTGACCTATTTTTTCCTTCATTAGCCTCCTAAATACATCTGAATCTCTGTTTTCTAAATTTCACATGTTTCAGAATCCTTTTATCTCATCTTAGTGTCATCAAACCTCATCCCATGTAAAAAAACCTATTTTATCATCCTTTTATCAAACTAAGCATTTTTTCCCGATCACCGTCGGTTCTCGATCATCGTCAATCCTTGTATTTTTAAATTATCTTTAGTATTTATCATACTTTCATCAATTTTTATGGTCTAATCAGTTGCTTAAAAGATGTATGTTCTATAGATGACCATTTTAGGTCCTTTGCACCCTATAACCAAACATATACAATCTTTCGATTGTCTAACAATCAGTTTGTGTGGGAATAGTTTGATATCACACACGAGATGAGTCTTTATGTCATCACCCTCACACCATAAGATGAAGACATCAAGGATCAACTCAAGATAATACAAGAAGAACATGAATATGTGGAGAATTTATAGTTCGATTACTTCCAGAAATTCGAGTTTGCCATGACCCTAGCCTAGTCTCCGCTTTATAATGTGGAACATGCGCTTCCTATCCATCTTGAGTTATAAATTATTTTCATTTATCTTATCATTATCAAATCAATTAATTTTATTAAATGAGCTAAAACCCTTGAAGAAATCCCTTTGGATTCCTAGGATTGGCCTTTTCCGAGCAAATCGTTACATCCTTATCTAATATTCCTATATTTAGGTGTATTTGTATGCGAGTCTTTTCACTTGGAGGAAAGAGGAGTCTTTTTCAATGTTTGTATCCAATCATCCCGACATTGTGTTTGTCAATGCAAGTATTGGTAAACCCTAATTTATTTGAGTTTTTGTATTTCAACATTATATCGTTTAACCAAAATTCCTCATAAACACCTTGTTCGAAGGGTTTCAATATCCTCATGAAGTGTTGGGAGCTCATATCCCAGGTGTTGGAAAAATGACAAAGCCTAATTCATGGTGAAATAATCAAGGAAGAATTATGAGAGTATAAAAATGTAGATACCTATCCATTAGTGCATCACAAGATTCCTTCTACAAGGTTAAACTTTCTCAAAGGGTTTTAAACACCTCAAGAAGATTTAAGAACCAAAAAAGGCTCAAATGAAAGTATATTCAATTATCTTCATTACCCATAAGTTGGTTTGACTCATTTTTGTTGAACTCTTCTTGCCACTTAGCTCATTGGTGCAATGCTCTAGGAAAAATTGAAGGCACATGTAATTTTTTTGGAGAACTCATTTTCAGGCCTTATAATAGTATAATTGGATTCATTTACCTATTTCCATACAACTTAATATATTTATAGCCAAAATTAGTTAATTTTGACTCTAGGGTGAATGAAACATTCTAGGAAGCAAGACAAGGGTGCAAACCATGCTCCAAAGCCCCATGGTGGGCATGAAAAATTGTTGGAATAATAATTTATCATAAGGGAAAGTTAGGGCTTTCACCAATGCTCTAGGAATAGGTCTCTCTCGCTTAGGAATAGGAAAATCTATTAATTTAAAACATGGAAATATGTATACTACTCTAACCATTATGTGTGGGATTTAAACCAGGGATCACAAAAGAATACTCCACTAAACCCATGTGTAAAAATAAGGTGGATGAAAGGTGTGTGTATGGAGAGAGGGGAGAAATTGAGAAGGGGGTTTACTCAATAAATAACAAGTTGAGTTTACTGGCACAAAACCAAAGTATTTCCAAGTTAACAATGAGAAGATACTAATATGCAAAGTAAGGAAAATTACATAATCATCACAAATTTTAATTGCATTATATTCATCAAAAGATTCATTCTTTCCCTAGTTGTGTAGGATTACAAATCTCTATTTGAGTAGAAGTTGAGATAGAGAATAAAACATAAGAAAAGAAGATGGAAGAATTGTAGTTTCTTGTTGGTGGTAAGAAAATGGGAGCTATCAACCGAGAAAATATAGCCCCTAGGAATGGAGAGAGAATTACAATATAAAGCCAAATCCAATGGCTTTTCACAATACCATATGAATTTTTAACTTAAAGTGTAATCCTCAATGAAGAAATAGAACATTTAAGTGACTTAAGTCACTTTTTACAAAATTCCTCCTTAATGAAGAAATATAATTCTAAAGAGAGGAAAAGAGAAGAGGAGAGGAAATAAGAGATATAGAGAAGCTCCAAGCTTGAATGAAGAAGGATGAAGAAGCTATGATCATGAAGAAGATCCACTCCTATGATGAACCGGTGAAATTCTCCAATGCAATGATGAAATCTTGATCCTTGAACTCTTCTGTACTATAAGGATCCTCCTAAAATGATGAAATTTTGTATCCCTGTTAGGTACATTGAGAGAAGAAGTGAGAAGCACTTGATGAATGGACCATTGAGATCAATGAAGAATTCCATCTTTCACTTGAACCAATTGTCCATATAATGTAACCATGATGATCCTTCCACTTGGGAAACACAATGAATAATGAAATATGAGACCCAAAACCTTCGACCTTGAGATGGGTGAAGGTAGGAGATTGAATGAAGAATGATTCCATCTTTTGATCAACCCATCCAATGAGATGAGAAACATACTGAGACCAAAATACACTTTGAGACCAAAATTTGGAACCGAGAGGGCTTCCATTCTTTCGAGGCAAAATTCAACCGTTAATCCTTCATAAGCATGAATTTTCCTTGCCATTCGTATGAAGTAAGCTCTAGAGAGATGATCACCACATAGTGACAGGTGGAGATTTACAAATGCCTGAGACGTACCTCTCGGAATGAGGATAATCCAAAATAGACTATTGTTTACTAGAGGTGTTCCTGAAACTTGGTCACAATATGGTGCACATGCTAAAAATAATATTTTGATTTGAAATAGGTGACCATTTTATCGAATTAAAAACTTTGAGAGAATCATTTCTATAACACTTTTAATACCTTAGTTCATTCCTCCAAGATCAAAACACTCAAAAATGACAAATTGATAAAATTGCTAAAAATAGACACCCATGTATGACTTACTAAAAATAGTAAGTGTTTAGAATGAGCTCAAAATGGTCACATATATTCTTCCCCTTAATTTCTCACTAGTGATTTTAGCCTTCACAAATCTCATTTTCTCAGTTTAAGAAAATTCCCACATTTCCATATGTGGTAAGCATAAGGTGTCTCGAGTGAATCTGCTAAATTTAGAAACATGATGTGGAATGAACCTCATGAAAATGTGATAGAAGGGATTCTCTCAAAGTGTGTCATTCAGAGAAAATGGTCACCTGTTTCAAATCACAAGGCTATTTTTAGCCTGTGCACCATATTATGACCAAGTTTAGGAACACCTATGGTAAACAATAGTCTATTTTTGATAGTCCTCATTTCAAAGGTACTTCTCAACATTTTCAAATATCCACTTGTCACTATGTGGTGATCACCTCTCTGGAGCTTGCCTCATATGAATGGTAAGGGAAAATTCATGCTTATAAAAATTGGCAGTTGAATTGTGACTCAGGCAGAATGGTAGCCCTCTCGGTTCCTAATTTTTTTCTTAAAGTGCATTTTGGTCTTCGTATGTTTCTCATCTCATTAGATGAGTCGATAAAAATATGGAAACATTCTTCATTCAATCTCCTACCTTCACCCATATCAGGGTCGAAAGGTTTTGGGTCTTATATTTCATTAGTCACTGTGTTTCTCATGTGGAAGGATCATTATAGTTGCATTATACAGACAATTGGTTCAAGTGAAAGAGGGCATTATTCATTGATCTCAATGGTTAACTCATCAAGTGCTTCTCACTTCTTATCTCATTCAGCACTGATAGGGCTACAAAATTTCATCATTCTAGGAGGTTTCTCTTAGTGCAAAAGAGGTCAAGGATCAAGAGTTCATCGCTGCATTGGAGAATTTCACAGTTCATCACAAGAGTGGATATTCTTCATGATCAGAGCTTTTTCATCCTTATCCATTCAATCTTGGAGCTTCTCCTCTATCTCTTCTTTCCTCTCCTCTCTCTCTCTCTCTCTAGAATTCTATTTCTTCATTGGGAGGAAATTCTGTAAAATTTGACTTAAGTCACTTAAAGTTTATATTTATTTGTTGAGGATTGCACCTTAAGTTGAAAATTTACAAGGGAATGTGAATATCCACATTGGATTTGGCTATATATTGTAATGTTCTCTCCATTCCTAGGGGTTATATTTTCTTGGTTGATAGCTCCCATTGTCTTACTACAAGCAAGAAACTACAATTATTCTATCTCCTTATCTTATATTTTCCTCTCCATCTTAACTCCTACTCAAATATAGATTTGTAATCCTACACAACTAGGGAAAGAATGAATCTTTTGATGAATATAATGTAGTTAAAATTTGTCTTGATTATGTAATTTGTCTTGCTTTTCATATTAGTGTCTTCTCATTGTTAACTTGGAAATACTTTGGTTTTATGTTAATAAAATTAGCTTGTTATTTATTGAGTAAAACCCCTTCTCAATTTCTCCCCTCTCTCCATACACACACCTTTCCTCCACCTCCTTTTTGCACACGGGTTTAGTGGAGTATTCATGTGTGATTCTGGTCAAAAGGCCACCCATGATGGTTATATTACTATACATATTTTCCTATTTTCAATAAATAGAGCTACCACATTCCTAAGAAGGGGATCAAGTCCTAGAGTGTTGGTTAAATACCCTCATTTTCCCTTTTGACAAATTATTTTTCCAACAATTTTCGTGCCCACCACTGGGCTTTGGAGCATGGTTTGCACGCTTGTCTTGCTTCCCGAAATGTTTCCTTCACCTTGAGTCAAAAATTAACTAATTTTGGCCATAAAATATATTAATTTACATGGAAATATGTCAATTAATCCAATTATACTTTTATAAGGCTTGAAAATGAGTTCTCCAACAAATTTTACCTATACCTTCAATTTTTCCTAGAGTAGTGTGCCGATGAGCCGAGTGGCAAGAAGAGTGTTAAAAAAATAGCCAAACCAACTTATGGGTCATGAAGATCATTGAATATAATTTCATTTTAGCCTTTTTAGGATCCTAAATCTTCATGGGGTGTCTGAAAACCTTTGAGAAAGTTTCACCTTGTAGAAGGACTCTTGTGCTACACTGATGGAAAAGTTTCTACATTTTAATACTCCTAGAATTATTCGTTGATGATTGCAACATAAATTAAGCTCTATAATATTTCAAATTCCTAGGATATGAGCTCCCAAAACTTCATGAGGCTCTTGAAACCCTTTTAACAAGGTGACTAGATCTTTTGGAATATGCATTCCCTAATGATCTAGCCCAAAAAGACCCAATTTTACTTAACTTGTTTGAGACTTGAATTATATGTATAATATTCCTAAAATTCCTTGGAAAAATTCATTTCTCTCCCATAAAACTCCTAAATGATTTGAATTTTCCTTGTAATCTTTTGGAGGATGTTCACCAGTGATAAAAAGATAAAAATAGCCCCTTTGAAGCCTTCAAGAGCACTGTTCTTTCATAGATCTCAGTAGCTTCAAGAACCAAGATAGGTAAACTTATTTACACATGAAACACACTTGAAAATCATGTTATCATATTCCTATTGACCATAATGATGGTGAAATAGTTGAAATGTTGGTGGAGGAAAGGTTTACATTGATTGGGAAAGGGAATTTCAAGTGTGGGTTTGGTTGTCATGATAAAATTTTTAAATTCCGAATGCTATAAATTTAGCATGAAAACACTAGGAAAGAAGTATAACTAGACTCCAAAATGCACTAGAATACTCGTGCAACATGATGTAACATGGAGACGCCTAGTAGAATTTTGGTGGAGATGGCTGCTTTATAGCTACATGGTATAATACATGATTTCCACCTATTCTCGTACTGCAGTACAAGGTGGAACACCACTTCTTCCTTAGGCTATATGGATCCTCCACAAGAAAAATTTCTTTGGAGATCAAAATATAATGTCAACCTAGGAATTGAAACTTCCACATGGAGAGCTAAACTCTTACATGGATGAGTACCATACGAGGTTGAGGGAGAGAAGAAAATATTACACCGTAACATGGATAGTTTAGATGATCACATACTGATGTGACAATGGTATGAAGAAGCTCGGCACAAGGATATAACTAAAAATGGCTTGCATTGGGAGGATGAATCAACCTCAGGAATTTCCATAAAGATCCAAGGTGAATGGGAATGACAAGAGGGAGATCAAAGTGAAAAGGAAGACCCAAGGAGATACAAGACACACGTGCTATTTTAGAACGAGCTCTAGAGGATGATGATACACAATATAATTCCATTGGGATATTTTCCCAACTTGACATACATATTCATGCACCTAGATTTATTAACATTGATAATATAGTGACAATAAAAACTAAAAGTGAAGAAGAGTTAGATAAGGACACAGGAAATACATCCTAAGTGGAACATTTCCTTACATACTACAATAAGTATCTTAATTTAATAATCCAAGCATGATTCCATTCACCTACACTCAGAATATACCTACAAAACATCATTTTGGAATGATAAATATTGGAAAAACATTTCATTCTAGTAGAAGTGTGCCGGGATGAATTGGGAACATAGGGCCAAACAAATAAGTAATGACAACATAACCAAGTGGGAGGATCATGAAAAACATACATACAAATATTGTTTCAATCACTTGAGGAAGTGGCAATGGTGTGATAACATTATGAACTCAAGGAATAAACACTTTGGTATAAGGAAGAGGTGTGACTCCCACACAATTTATACTTTTGCCCTAATTTTTAATGAGATGTTCTTGCATCTCCTAGAGTACCTAAAACTAAAGAAAACTGTGGAATATTTACATAAGTGAGATCTCATATGGTGAACTAAAGGGATCACTAACCTAGAGTGCAAGATACATCAATTTTCCACTACCTTGTTAGATCATGTATATATATGGTATCGAAATCTTGATCCCTAACAATTAGAAATTGATTATAAACAATTGAAGCCAACCTTCTCAAATTTTATATTCTAGAGTTTGAATAACAAATTATCTCTACCTTGAAGGATATATGTCAAGAGATGATTGATAGTATGCATATATATGATGCACAATTCAAACCCCTTATATCTAAACTACCATATGTGATCCATGCAACGTAGCATGCACAATAGTTTGTAGGTGGATTTTCAATGTGATCTAGGTGCGCCCTATCTCATTAAACATTCATTGATCCAAGAGAGGTGCTAGAGCTATCATTGTGCATTGAAGCAAAGTAGGTAACATTGACATTAGGGTAATCCCATTTATGGAGGTACAAATAACATTAATAGAAACCTAATAGGAATGAATGAATGTAACTAAAATTAGGGAAACATGAAGTAGAATTTGGTGTACTGATTGTGAAATTGAAGGTCACACCAAGACAATTTATCTTTGTTGAAGTGTGCACACAATGCTAAAGGCATGTGAAATATGTGGAGAAGGCCACAATGTGAGGAATTTCTCTTTATTATAGCATGAAACCCAAACATAAGTATCACTCTATGGTAAAATTTTTGATGGCCATACTCACAACACAACATATTATTGAGTGATAGATCAAATACATGAGAATCAATCCCTTGGAATAGGGAAAATAACAATGATGAATCATTAAGAATATTGTGAGGGAAATATATGTGGGTGAGGTAGAAAAGGACATGGTGGTCATAACAGAGGAAGATTACCATCAAGAACTTGCTATGAGTGTGGCTCCCTAGACCATTACTAGAGACATTTATTGACATTCACATTATGTGCATACTATAAGCAAGAGAACAAGGTAGAATACTACACTGACCTGTATGTCATGATGAATAAAAAAGGGATAAGGGCACATGTATGATAAGTATTATGTGTGCCTCATTATATGAGTGTAGAGCTAATCCAAACGTGCAAAAACATAATCTTTTGAGTCCCCTTTAGAAGTAATTAGGTGCGAACAACCTCAGTCATGGAAGGTTTATCCTGATGTAAGACAATAGAAAATAGTCTTACAAGAGATAAAGGAGTTTTTCAGAGAGACTCAAGGATAAATTGAATTCCTTAGACGTGCATTCTAGAAATGAAGTCGAGGTTTTCCATAATTTCAAGAATAAGAGAAGGGTGAGTTTTGAGTGGTTTGTAAGATTTTTTCAATGAAATTAATCATTCCCTTAGTTGATGTCTCTCTCAATAGATCAAGGACATGATGCTAGGTGAGAAACTTGGTCGGGAAAAACACATGGATATAAAATCCAAATAGGATGATGAATATGACCATGAGACCCTGAAAAATGTGTGCATTAATAGTTACAATATCAAGGACATATTGGTAGGTATGGGCGTGGAATTCAACATACTCAAAGTTGATGCATTGAAAAATATGGGGCTCCAAATGTTTCATCCTCTTTCATATATCTTATTCATGGCAAAAAAAAATTGCATGCTACCAATAGGGGTCTTGAAGAATGTCATTATCAACATCATGAGAGGAAATTTCAAATGAGAATTTGAGGTGATTGGACTAAATGAGCTAGATAATTTTCCAACAATCCTTGGATGACCTCACGTGAGAATGTCACCAATTATTCCAATGGACACTAGCCAAAGGGACCCATACATAGAAAGTTTTGAGAGAAAAGAAGACTTGGATCATATATACAATAACATATCTGAGAGCATGGGAAATTTTTATCCAAGAAAGGAAGGCATGATCTAAAGGGATGTCACACATTCATTTTTAGACACAACAAACACAACTTGTGAAAATTAGGTGCACAAGTCTTATGAGATAATTGGATGTGATTGCAACACAATCTAATCAAACAAGAGATATATGTTGAGTACATGGATAAAACCCAATGTAAAGTATGTTTGTCTACTTGATAGGGAAAATAATTCACCTATGCCTCAATACCATGGCATATGAGATATCTAATATTTCTGTAGAAAGTGAAGGAATATATGCCTTTGCATGAGAAGGCATGCACAAATACAATGGTATATGTTAATAAGAACTACAAAAATATGGTAGGAGATACATCACCCTTATCTAAAATTATGGGATCAAGTACATGAAGCCATGCATGTAATTTTTGACCAAAAAAACCACACGTGGAAACTATAACGTTATAATGGGATAGAAAATCCCGAGAAGCATATGACCAAATGTGAGGTAGTATGGAAAGAAGGCACCCTAATACTTAGACCTACCCTATTGAATCATGAATTTTACTATACCCTAAATGTATGGGTACACACTTGGTATATATATAATGATGTGATAAGATATATGACAACATGAGAAGAAATTAAAGCTCACTTTGTGTACACATTCACCTTCATATCTCACACACCCAACCTGCATCAATCACCCTAATGGATTTGACACTCAATATTTGTAGATGATTACATTGGAAAAGAGTGCATGGGAACCTTATATCATGATAATGGAAGGGATTTTCCAAAAATGTTTGAAGAGTGCAATACCAATACCGATTCGAGTGATATGGCTAGTGCATATTTAGAAAAAGAAAGGAAAGGAAAAATGGTATATAAGATATAGGAAGGAAAAATATCTAATCACCTCAATATCAATACATATATTGACTCATGTAAGGTCATTAATAGGGGGGAAAAGGAATTAATCATATAATGAGCCCATGAAATCAATCAAGGTCAATATTATCACGAAGAGGCAATGAAGATCATGACAATTATTCTAAGGATATGTGGTAAAGATAATAGAAATTTTCATGATCATGTACATGTATTCCCATGAAATTACTTAGATGTGATGGTTGTGCATTATTCTCATAAGAATATGTACATAAATATAGTAGATGACATTAATATAATGCACAAGAGGCCATACTAGATGAATCCCAACCTACGTGCAAAGGTCAAATAAGATATTGGTAAAATTTTGATAACAATGGTGATAATTCCAATTGAGTGGTTTAATGGGTTAACCCCATAGTGATCAGTACCAAGAAGGATATCCAAATGTGTGTGTGTGTGTGTGTGCGTGCGCGCGCATGTTTATTATAAGCAATTGAATGTAGTCTACATTTTTAGATCCATTTTTCACTCCATTCACCAAGGAAATATCAAAAGGTGTCATCGACAAGAAATATACACCTTCACAGATGGGATTTTTGGCTACCACAGTACAAATATCTAAGTAGGATTTCCAAAATAAAAAGTTCACTATATAATGTAAATCCTTTATCTACACGGTAATGCCCTTTGGGCTCAAGAATGCACATGCAATGTTTTCACATATCATAGTGGTTGCATTTGAGGATTTCACCCTTAAGTTTTTGCAAGTCTACTTGGATGACTGAACATTGAATGTTTTAGTGAAAGATCATTGTGAATTCTTGTTCCGATGTTTGAGATATTCCATCAACTCCAAATATTATTGAATCTCAAGAAATTTTCCTTTGCAACTCCTTTTTTTTGGGACATTGTTTGGGTATATCATATGCAAGGATGGAATGTTGGTAGACCTAACCAAAATAAAAGTTATTGTATAACTAAAAGTGCCACAAACACAACATAATATGTGTGTATTCCTTAGGAATTTTGGTTTTTCTTTAAAAAAAATCATAAACAACTATGCCAAATTATCCACATACTTAGAAATAATTCTAAAGAAACAAGGAGAGTTGGAGTGGAACGAGGACTGAAAGAAATCCTTTTAAGAATTAAAGGAACAATTCTCCAACATGCCCATTCTACGGTTCCTAGATTGGATAATTTTGTGCACATGTTGATATGTCTAGAATAATTGTAGGAGTAATTCTCATGAAAATAGATAAAGAAAATATTGATCATCCAATTTCGTATGAGTAGAAAACTCACCCCCATGGAACAAAAATACACCACCACAAAGATCAAAGATCTCTCGATGGTCAATGTGCTACAAGATTTCTAGTAATATTTATTAACAAACCCTTTTGTTTTCTATATAGACCACACGATGCTCAAATATCTTGTGAAAAAGTGGTTCTACATGGAATCATATGCCAATGTATAATATTATTCTAGGAATTCAAATTGTTAGTAGTGGTTAAACTAAGAAAGAACAATGAAGTGTGTGATCATCTTTCATGGATCACCGCCAAGAAAGAAGCATATAATATTGAAGATGGAATCTAATATCCCAAAATAATGTGCATTAAGATTGTTCTTGATGAATTGAATGACATCACACTCTTCTTCCAATTCAACATGATTCCAAAAAATTGGAATGTGCAAAAAAAGCAATTGACGGTGAAAGTTGCGCCATTCCAAATCATCAGTGGGTATTTGTATAAAACATGGAGAGAAATAATGTTGCAAAGATGCATGATGAACCAAGAGAAATGAGACATCTTAAGGGAAGAAAATGAAGGTATTTAGGGAGGTCAATTTCTTGGTAATGCAACCATGCATAAGATATTAACAATATGGCTATGATTGCATAACTTGTTCCATGATGCCAAAGACTACGCACACAAATGTGATCATTGTCGAGTGGGTTGGGAAACCAAGAAAATATATGAAATTCCTTTACACCCATTCCTCATGCAAGAACCATTTGAAATGTTTCCTATTGATTTTTTCATACCCATTAACCTAGCCTTTCGGAAAATTGATGCACGGTATCTAATAAGAACAATATATTAACTTACTCGTTGGGGTGAGACTGTGGCGATAAAATATTACACTATGGAGACAACCATTAGGTTCATATGGGAACATATCATTAGCAAATATGGGTGCCCAATTATTCTCACAAATGATAGGGGTCCTCATTTCGTAAATGAGATAGTAGGAATTTTGTTAAAAAAATTATGATCACACATCGTAAAACAACTCCTTATCAACCTTAAGAAAATGAAATGGTGTAATCCTTCAATAATATTTTAAGAAATACCTTTGCCAAAATCTACGTGGTTTGAAGAAAATAATGGGATGACAAGGTATAAATAGTTCTATGGTCATACCACACAACATACAAAAGGTTAAAAAAACACCAATTTAGTTAGTGTTTGGCATTGAAGTTGTACTACCTATTGAGTTCACAAGTACCATCACTTAGAATCATGAAATTTTCTAGTGTGGATGATGAAGATATGATATCAAAGTCCTAAAAATCTCCCCAAGCTTAATGAAAAAAAAGGGTCATGCGTGATGGAGTCACAAAATAGAGAAATCATGACAAAAAAATGACATGTAGGACTATAAAGCAAAAACCATGCCAAAAGGGGGTCCAGTTCTTATGACTCAAAGTTATTGCATCACCCAAGAAAGTTACAAACTCGTTGGTTACGCCATTATGAAGTCCATGAAATCTTTCCCACAAGGGTGTTTGAACTAAAAACTTTCAATGGATATTATTATCAGTCACTTGGGACTAGGATAAAACCCTACCACCATGAAATTCCTTTATGTAGCTTGAATAAGGCGTATGCTTTAGTAGGTTAGCAAAGTTAATTTTTCTATGTAGTTTGAATTTCAAAATTTTCTAGTTATTTAAATAAGCTCACTTATTTAGTAAACTTTTGATATATATATTTGCAAAAATTGATACCATTGACATTTTCGTTGTCATTAATTTATACATCAAGAGATCCTCTTGTAAAGTGATTACAATAGACGTATTGCACTTTCACTCCAAGAGGTCTACCCATAGAGGAAGTGTTTATGTGTAGAGTACCATACACATGATTAGTGTGGGTTAAGGTAGTGAAAATGTAGAATATGAAAATATTTTGGCATTCGACAAGATAGTCTATTTCGGGTGTAGGAAATGAAAGAAATATTTGTAAAATGCAAGATTGAAAGAACTTGGTCATAAAAGTGATAAGGAACAAAATAATATGATTGGTGAAGGCATATCATAACGGAAGGTTGTGGCATGTGAAATATAAATGTGTAAGGAAATAATTTTTTTGTAGATAGGCTATGGGGTTATAAGGTACATGTAAGAAATGTATATGCTAGATGTGCAAGAAATGTAGTGTAGCCTAGTGTGAGCAGTAACGCCGATTGAACACAATAAAAGATATTCTATTCAGCACGTTAACTTCATATTAAAAGAAGCCATATAAATAGCAATATAGCTCTCCTATATTTTAGGAGGAAGTTATAACAAAATCTAACCTACGTGAGTTGTTACAAACAACCTCACTCACCCTAAAAAATATACTAACTTATTTATTTACCACACAGTAGTTACTAATTACTAATTACAATGGTAAAACATAAATTACCGTGAGCACTAAAAATAATTTCCTAACATTCCCCCTTAGTGCGAACATGGGGAAAACTGCCTTTGTACTTGCACCTGCTTTCATGATTAGGTGATTTTTATTGCAGGATGATCACAAACCCGTTGTATGGTTTTCAAATGGTTAACCACGAACTGAAAATGGTGGTTTTACAACTAGAGTACCACAAACCAAAAATGAAGGTTTTCAAGTGGTTTACCTACAACCACATCATGATGTGCCAAGTACTATTATCATCCCTCATCACATCTCACTGCAGGGAATAACATAGGAAATTCTGCTGAATTCTGTTGCTCATACACACAAAATGAAAACTAAAAATGGAACATTGGATCATGTTCCCCCTCAATGTGAAATTTCCACTTATTCAATAAACCAAAAAGGAACACTAAAAATATTGAAAGAAAATAGTCACACCACACATATGTCACCACAGCTGATATGTAGCCTCATTATTGGCGATTGATGAGAGGACGTTGTGTGTCCTCCATCCTCATGTGCTTCCATCCTCTATTTCTATGTTGCTAACTCGGTCAAATTTTATCATGGAGCTCATTATACAGTTTATCCCCACAAGGTGGACGTCGTGCAAAAGTGAAAATGTGTCCAATTATTGAAAAGTGAGGCATTTTTTTTTACAACTTTTGACTTTTACAATTGACGCAATTTTGACAACAAAAACTAGATAGCAAACAATGATTTTATGACACTTGGCATAATAGACTATTACTCTTCTTGACCACTAATTTGATGACTAGAGATTTGACACATTTTCCACTTTTACAATAAAGTGATATATAGGATAAAACTATAACAAGAGTTGACTCTTACTAACTTGACACTATTAATGAATTTAAACATATAACTTTATAATACCTATATAATGGGTCAAATAACAATATGAATATGAATCTTATAGTTCAAATTATGATCTCATATCGTATATACTTGAAGCAGCTATGTGATATTGACAAATGACAACATTATCCAATATGCATGCATTCAAATTGATTGTGCATCCAGTGATGGTCTTTGGCCTACGTGACTGATGCACACAAATAAGAGGATAAACTCCACATAATAGTTCCCAAATTGTGACACATTCAATAAGTGGCATACCACCTAACACTCATCATTGTTATGCTATTGAATATCACATGTGTCTGGTATGTTCTTGATCTATAGACTATGTACGATGAATGTGAAATATCAAGACTTGACACCAAATGTTGAAGTAGATTCACCAAGCTAAATCAAGTTTGTGTTAATCTGATCAATGTTGATTGCGAAGTAAGGCAAGATTCAATGAATGTTTGATATAGACACAAATGTGAGTTTGAACAAACCACACAAATAGCAAACCACAAACTGATCACCAGACCATTCAAAAATAGAAATACAATCAACAAAGGTGGTTCTATTTAAAAAAATGCTTCACGTCGTTGTCTAAAACTTCATTTTATACGGGCTACGTTTCTCAGACGCTTCTCTGTTGAGCATTGGCATTTTTAATATATAATGATACACTTCCTTGGCTTGATCAAGATTTATCTCTCCCACTAAAAACAAATTTGTAATCTGCACGCTAAAAAGAACATTCACGGGCTGATTTGAATGATGGATTGATAGATCCCACGAAACTTTAAACAACAAAAAATATAACTAAAATTATTTAGAAACTATCCTAAATGAAGCTTACACGCCAGTTGCTTGAATTTATACAAATTTCTAGCTCACATTACTTAGAACAAGCTGAGAATAAAAATTTCCTCTCTGAATAATTTATTCTTCCATCAATAACAACTCACTCTGATGCCAAATGTGAGCAAAGGGCCAGATTGAACACAACAAAAGATATTATATTCAGCACATTAAATTCATATTACAAGAACCCATATAAATAGGAATATAGCTCTCCTATAATTTAGGAGGTAGCTATAACAAAAATCTAACCTACGTGAGTTGTTATAAACAACCTCACTCACCCCAAACAATATACTAACTTATTTATTTACCACACAGTAGTTACTAATTACTAATTACAATAGTAAAACATAAATTACCGTGAGCACTAACAAATGATTTCCGACACTGGGAGCAGAATTAATTAATGTAGCTAGAAGTGTGGGGAGAAAAGAAACATGAAGTCCATAATAATCGGGACATGAGACACATGCAATGATGATGTCATTAACTATTTAAGTTCAAGTTCAAAGTCATAAAATGATTGGGAGATGAAAGTGGGAAACAATGAAACCGCTTAACATTGAGTACAAAAGGTGATGAAGTGAGAATTCATGTATGCAAATAAATTAATCGTGATGAGACATATAATTTTAAGGAGGTTTATGATAAATGGAGGAAATCATTCACAAAACATTTGCATTAACAAAAATTCTATAACTCTAGTGAAAATGAAAGTTCTAGTTGTAGAGAAGGTTATAAAGCACAAATCGATGCATTATGCCATTGTTTACATATCACAAGCTTACGGACATGCTAATAATAAAGGAGGACACAATCAAGATAGGTAGAGTGTAGGTTATAGATGATAGAGTTTTAAATTTCCTCCTTTGATCACCATTAATGTGTGAGTCAAGCTCTTCCATCAAAAAAAGGAGTTTCAAGGTTCTTAACCATGTCACGGTAAATCAACAAGGGTCAAGGACTAGGTGAAGGTTGAACATAGGTGGACTTGTGGAGGCATGTGACTTAAGTCCCATGTAAGAATCAACATACTTTAGTAGTTCAAGTTCGTTGGATGAATCAAGCATCTCAATGTTAGAGGAAGAAGAGGAAAGAGTGATAATAAAAGAGCTTGATAATTTGGAAGAGTAATACAAAGATGAGAAACCCACTACTTCAATAGTGGGAACAAAGAGGAAGAAGGTGCGTGTTATGGAATGAAGAAGAAATATTAAGGGAAAGGCTAAGACACTCGTACCCCTTGCAAATATATTCATCGAAATTCAAAATATAAAGTTTATGGTGTGCGAGAGAAGAGTGGAAATTCATGATGATGACATCGATTGGTTTAGAAAACTCAAGGAATCCTTTAGGGATGAGTGACATATACCTAGACTTATTTAAGAGCTCAAAAATTATCACTCATAATTTTTATTGATATAACATCCTCTCTCGGTGTGCATATATTTTACCAAAAAAATGGCAGCTTGGGCCAAACTTCCTTTCGGTTTCCTTTGTTGAGTACTCTATGCAATCCATGAATTAGATTAATAATGCAAAGAAAATAAATTTAGATGTCAAGAATATTAATGTTGATATTCATTTCCTAAGAATGACATACATGCATCCATCAAAAAAAAGACATATGTGGAAACACATGATATTGATCTTTGTGCAATTGATCCACGATAAATAATTGCTGCAAACAATAAGGCATGTTGAATGTATTACTTCCTAAAACCAAAAAGGAAGGTGGAAGAAGTAGTGAAACCAAATGATCATGAAGATGAAGAATTGAATGTTCCCAAAAAAGAGAAAATTGGTGAAGAAAATGACAATTACAAACAAGAATATGAAGGTACCATCGAGAATCCTTGAGAAAATAGGTGAAGAAGAAGTAAATGAATAAAATGTCCCAAATGATGTACCACTCAATATGTGGCGAAGAAGAATCCTCCATACCGATGAGCATGATGTATCTTCCATGCATGCGGATATTCCACCCATTGGGGAAACAAAAGGAACCAAAATTTAGCTAAATAAGGAAATACAAGGGTTACAACATGAACAAGGAGAAAACATAAGTGAAAATACAAGGGTTACAACATAAGGAAATAAGGGTGGGGAGGGAAAAAAATTTTAGTAACTCCACCAAGGGCACCATCCCCTACAAATGATCAAACACATAAGGAATCCCTAAAGAATGATGGGTAAAACTTCCAAGATTCTAATGTTGTACCTAACAAGCCTACGAAGGACCCCCATATGGAAATAAATGTGGAAGATTAAGAGGAGGAAGAGGAAGAAGATTAGAGCTATTAGCATGTGAGAAGTGAAGAGAGGCATGAAAATAGAAGCCGTTAAAAGTGAAAAATAGAGGAAGAGGAGGAAATTGAAGCATCTAATGAGGAAGATCCATTGAAAACTCTATGTTCCCAATTCCAACAAGACAAGAATAATTGAGAGTTATTCTTTTGGAACTTCATGGATCACACTAGTAAAACTTCTAAAACTAGGAAGTCGGTTTCATTCACTATAGATGTTTACATGTGTGAGCCCTAATTTGAATTTCTAACTTATAGCCTACACATTGATGGCGTGTGTGACCTTCCTCATCATCCTAGGGGTCTAGTCCACATCAAGTGGTAAGTCATCACGCTTAGTGGGTTTCAAAGGTCTTAGGAGTTATATGACAAGTGGCATATTCTATCATATAATATGTCATTGTCTTATGTGTCAGTGGTATTATAGGAGTTACATTCCATATTTGGAAACATAACTCCTCTTTCCCTCTTACAGGGAATGATTGTCTAGGCATGGGAGTTACACAACATTATCACATGTACCCTCCTTTTTCGATCTATGAGCATGAGTAGACTGTTTTTCTATTTGCATGATTTTCCATTGTTCGAATCTTACGATTATGTTAGATCTACCATGTTGTCATTAAAGGGGAACTTCATCGTGGTGCACAGTTTCCATATCAATTCTCACAAACACTCTTTCATGGTATTAGAGCTTGAGGATTTGGTAAACATGCACTTGCCATTTCAAAGTTCTTGATTACTTCAGTTTTATTTTTTTTATCATTCCTCATGCAATTTTTTTTTGTTTATTCTAGAATCTTTCTAAAGTGTTAAAAACTATTCTCTTAGATTTTGTGTGTTTTTTTTTTATTTTGCATGTGTGGAGGTTTGTGTTATTCACCACCAGATTTCGTTGGTTACAATCATATTTGGTGGGAAAGCGTTATTTTGAGGTTGGTGAATATTTGGTCTTATTCAGATTTTTAAATAAAAGTTATTTTAAAAAAACTATGTTTTTGGCCTTTATCCTCCTCTCTCTCACCCCTCATTGCTGGTTTTTCCCTATATTTTCTCTCTATAATATCAAAGGTTGGTTCTCTTTCTTGACTTTGTTTGCATTTATTTTACCTTACCCTATTGGGTTGTGCTCAAGTTACACTCGGGTTGTTTTATTGCCTTATCAAATGGGTTAATCATGGTGCATTTATTTGTTGCCTCTTGAACTCTTTAATTACATTTTTTTGCATATGAATTCCCTTTCTTCATTGATCGGGTTGTTTGCTTTAGGTCACCTTTTAGGCTATCTACATTGAACTCACATTGTTTCATTAGCTCTTTTATTTTTCATGTGCTTTGCTTTATGTTTACCCTTGGCCTTTGGTTGTGTGGTCCTACTTGGATGCCTCCGCCTCACCCTCAAATCCCGCTTCCTTGTCTTTGGGATGACCGCTTCCCTCCTCTGTGTGTTGTGGTTTTGTCGTGTCGTGTGTGTATGCGTGTGTTTGTCGTTGTTACGACCACTCTCCTCCTCCCTGGCATGCATTTCTCCCACTTGGTCCTTTGCCCACCTTTGCATGCACCGGAACTTCTTTTCTGGGGCTGTCCATATGGCTCTAATTCCCTTCCTTGTTGTGCCAATAGTTAGTTGACCTCCCACTTTGACCATATTTAAAACTCCTCTTCCGCTTTTTAATTTTTGAGCTATTTATTTTTTAATCGGTGGTTCGTTATATTGCAGTCAATATATTAAGCTCTCACAACCCTATTTGAAGAGGATAAGATTGCAAAAACAACATATTACTTGACTAAAATCCATAATAGAAGGCTCAAGATTAGCAAAGAAATCGATCTCTTTGGTGTATTTGGTAGGGTTGTTTTTGTTTTCGGGTCCCATAGGTTGCTTGGCCTTGTGGACATCATTAAAATATTTCAATCAATCAATCAATTCATGGAGCTTATAGATAATGCAAAGTGTTCTTCTACAAAAATATAAAAGTTGAAATTATAAATAAGTGAGTCCGTATTTAATTAAAAGGTGTAATTATTCATAAAGTAAGTTCTTTTAAAACATATAAGTGGGATTTTAAATAAGGGGTGGTATTAAATTTAAAAAGGGGTTATTTATAAGTGGTAATGTCTTTTTTAAAAAGGCAATCCGCTATTAATATAAAAGGCAGTTCAAATAGTAAAAAGGTGATTCGTTTTTTTAATGAGGTAAAGTGCTTTTTTATAAAAGGTGCTTTTAATTTAATATAAGACTTTTTAAATATATTGTTAGGTCTTAACATTAGTTTTAGGATCTAATAATATTAAAAATAGGATTAGTTAATTAATTTTTAAGGGCTTTTATAATTTTATATTAAGTATTTAATTAAAATTTTATCAAGCTCCTTGATATCGATTAGTAGATTAAATTAAAACAATAGTTTATTAACGTTTTAATCGATTTTTTTGTCCTCTTTTGAAATTAAGCTAATTGGACTTTTCTAAAGTCGATTTTAAGTGTTATTGGGTGGTTTTTCTCTAATCACATGTTGAAGTGTTTTGTAGCATTTCTAGCTTTTTTTTTGCCTTCCAGAAGCCCTCATTTGCGTCTTGGAGGTCATTTGGACTCAGTTCGAGTTGTGTTGAGAACTCTAATAACCCTTGTTATTGCTTATGGACTATTGAGTGCATCCGCCATAGTATTGTGCAAAGTCGTTTCTCCTATGACATGAGACATTATTTCTCACACAAGACTGTATTTTTCTCCCCTTCTCTTGCTTTTTCTCATTTTTTGCTTGCTTACGGTGTCAAACTCCTGCGTTCAACAAACCTTGATTGTGGTCTCCAATCTTATGTGTAATCATGTTGATTCCAAGGTGAGTGACCGATTGGTTCTCGACGCATAATCGCATCTGAATGTAATCAATGCACTAAACTATAAAGTTCCAAACTCGGGGGTGTTAATATTGTTCTGGGGTGGTTGTGTTTATTTCTCTTTCTTTTTGTATTCCTTCTTTCTCTCTCTTTGTTATGGATTCCTCCAAAGTACATTTTCTCACACCTTTCAATTTATTTGAATGGAGATCTAAAATTGCTATGGTTTTACAGTAAGTAAAGGGTTATTCCATGTTTCCATGGGAGTAGAGACTGAACCTGATGATGAACCCGAAAAATCTAAGTGGTTCAACTGTTGTGATGAAGCCTTAGGTATTATTTGTATGTTCATCTCTCGACTTGCTCTTCCACATCGAAACTTCCTCAATGCCTGTTGAAGTGTGGAAAACGCTCGATGAGATGTTTGGGAAGCAAGATGACATGAGAGCATGAGGTAGAGAACAAACTACTAGGGTTAAACCCTAGTGACTTTGAAAACCTACATGCCTTCTTCTCAAAGTTTGTCCACATTAGATTGCTTCTAAAGGAATGTAAAGTGGAGAATAAATACTCTCAGTTGATATTATTGATTCTCTCTAAGTTAGGTACCAAGTACTCCATTTTTGTTTCAACTTCCCACACCATGAAAATTGCCTTGGGAAGTGCTTTATAATACTCCCTCATTTGACATTTTTTCATCCCATCTCATTCGAGAATAGGCAAAATCATCATTCAAATGGGGACTCTAAAATCCAAGTCACATGCCCTTGTGGAAAGTAAGGGTAAGAAAAAAAAAAAAAAAGAAAGAGAAAAAGGACCAACCTAAGAAGGAAACCAAGACCAACCAATCCCAACCAAGCCTAACACAAATGCTTCGACTTTGAGCCTAAAGCGAAGAAGGAAAAGTGTAAGTGTTCTATTGCAAGAAGAAAAATTTGGCCATGAAGAGCATCAATGTATGAGAAAAAAAATTGATCACTTAACTCATTTACTTGAGAAGAATAAAATAAGTGTTCTTGAATCTATTAAACAAAATGCTCAAAAGGGCAAGTCTTCCAAAGCAAAGGAGTCTAAATCGAGAAGAAGAAAGGAAAGGCCCTTGTAGCTAGATCAGCTCCTTCATCGACATGTGGATTATTGATTTTGGTGCCTCACACCACATGGCTTCTTCAGATGTTGAGTTTTACCAACATTGAACCATGTGGCATGTCCCAAATCACGTTGGGTGATGACACTATAGTGTCGGTTTTAGTAGTGGATCGATAGTAGAGATGGAGGGTGGAACATTTAACCAAGTGTTGAGTGTTCCCAATCTCTCTACCAATATCCTATCAGTTTACCAAATCACTCACCTTGGTGAAGGAATGCGAGTGGAATTTGGTCCTAACTTGGTGATTATTTGTGAGCTTAACTTTGACTACACCATGGCTAAGGGAAAGGTGGATCATTGTTCATGGTTGTATACATTTTCCACTTTACTTCTAATTCGACACCCACTGCCTTGCTCACTCATGTAGATGAGGTTAGTAAGCTATGACATGAGTATTTTAGGCATCTTAATTATCATTACCTTAAACAATTGAGCCAAAATGAAATGGTCAATGGGTTACCCCGCATCAAATTTTCTAAGGTCTTTATGAGGGTTGTGCCCTAGGAAGCACCTTGAAAAAAATTTTTTGACAAAGGAAAATCTTGGAGAGCTACTCATCCTTGGATCTTGTTCATAGTGACATTTTTAGGCCCTTTCCCATCTCCTTCATTTACTAGAGCTCTATATATATTAACCTTCATTGATGAATTTTTCACATTACACTTGGGTGTATTTTCTTAAGCTTAAGTTTGAAGTTTTTGAGCATTTTCAGAGACTTTAAGGCTCTTTGAGAAATAAGTGGAATGGTCTATCAAGGTTCTTTGAACTAACAATGGAGGTGAGTATGTGAAAAACATGTTTGAATATTTATATACCTCTGAAGGGATTTCTTTACAGTGTACAGTTGCTTACAACCCTTCACAAAATGGAGTATGGAAAGAAAGAACTCAAATGCTTAAGGAGATGGCCACTTGTATGGTTCACTTGAAATCCCTTCCTCCACAATATTGGGTTGAAGTAGTGAATTGTGCTTACTACATTCAAAACCATGTTCCACACAAGGTCGTAAGAGGGATGACACCCTTTGAAGCTTGGTTTGGATGCAAGCATGATGTAGAGCACTTTTGTATCTTTGGATCCAATGTTATGGCCCATATTCCCAAAAAAAATGCAAGGACCTTGGGAACCATATCCAAACCTTGTATTTTTGTAGGGTATCTGATGGCATGAAGGGGTATAGATTGTTGAACCCTATTACTCATGAGATTTATATTGAGAGAAGTGTGAAGTTTGATGAGTCATCTTCACTTCTACTTCTCCACCCTATGAGGTTCTTTTTTCTCACTAATTCAGATTCTGACTCATCAGATGATGATGATGTTGAGAGAGTTCTTCCTCTTGATCCTCCTACTCCTCTAGACCTCAGACTTATGAGTCTTCCGATTATTAGTAGTGATGATGAGGACTATGTCCCTTCTCACTTGAGTGAAGAATCTTCCGACTTTGAGCCTGATCCTCCTCTGGTCCTCTTTGGGCTAGGAAGACTTTGCAGAGTGCTGGAGAATTGGTTGGAGATCCTTTGGATGAGAGACATACTTCACTCGATTTTGTTGGACCCCACTCCTTCTTCTTCCTCCACTTTCGATCCTTAGTCTTTTTGGGAGGCTTATGGGATTCCTGAGTGGGATTATACCATGGATGAGGAGTATTCCTCACTCATGAAGAATGATACTTGGGATCTCACCCTCTTTCTGAAAGGAAAAAAATTTTTGGTGTAAGTGGGTGTATCGAAAAAAAGTATGGTGTCGATGGAGAAGTTGAGAAGTTATAAAGTGTGACTTGTATCTAAGGGTTTCTCCTAGATAGCTGGGGTTGATTACTTGGAAACCTTTTATATGGTTGTGAAGATGACTTCCATTCGATTGACCCTCGCCATCGTTATCACCAACATATGGGAATTCCACCAGATGGACATTAAGAGTTCCTTCCTTCATGGGGACCTAGAGGAAGAGATCTACATGGAACAACCTCTAGGTTATGTCCATGATCCCTCCCTCATTTTGTAAGTTAAATAAGTCTCTCTATGGCCTTAAAAAATCCCCTCGAGATTGGTATGCCAAGATGGACTCCTTTTTACTTGCATTAGGGTTCACTTGGTGTCACTCTGACCCAAATGTTTACATTCTTGTGGCAAGATGACTCCATGCTCATTCTTGTTCTGTATGTTGATGACTTGTTGATCATGAGAAACTCTTCCTCTATCATTGATTTTTGAAGTTCACCCTAACCAACAAGTTCTCCATGTCTGACTTAGGATTTCTTCATTACTTTCTTGGGATCCATATTTCACAATCTGACTCAGGAATTATGATTTTATAGCCTAAGTACTCTCTTGATTTGCTTTCTTGGTTTCACATGTATGATTGTAATTATTCTTCTCCTACTCCTTTCCTTTTCAAGGGTTAAGTTGGTTTTTGATTTCTCTACTCCTTGGTTGATGGTACCCTTTATCGATAGTTGGTGGGGAGATTGATTTACCTACTCACACTCATCCGGATCTATCGTATGTTATTGGGATCATGTCCAAATTTATGTAGGAGCCTCATGAGTTGCATTGGAAAGAAACAAAGTGGATCCTTCACTATGTTTGTGGCACTCATACAGATAAATTCACTACTTAGGAGGGACAAATATTGACTTGGTTGGATATATAGACTCGATTGGGTGGTGATTAGATCATAGAAATATACCTTAGGCTACAATTTCTCTCTTGGTTTGGGTCTTGTTAGTTGGTCTAGAAAGAAGAAGAATTTCATTTCCATATCATCTACATAGGCAGAGTATAAAGGAACAGTTAACGCTGCCATGAAATTTGTTTGGTTGCAGGGTATCTTGACAGAGTTTGGTATTCATTTTGGCGGCATTTTATTATCTACTGTGACAACATGAGCACCATCTTGATTTACTAAAATCTGGTTCAACATCATGGATGAAGCACATTGAGATCCACATGCACTTCATTGGGAGATTTTATATATGAAGGCATCATTAACTTACAGATTGTTAGAAAACTAATCAAGTTGCAAACATATTCACCAAGCCCTTCACTGAGGCAAAGTTTCTTCACTTGTGGTCTCTTCTTGGGGTGAGGTATGTTGCAGCCACCCATCTTCTTTGGGCTATCTAGTCCTTCTTCTCCTCTTATTTTTCTAGAGAGATGTTGTTTATACATGGGAACCTTATCAAGCCTTTAGTTTCCAGGCCCCATTAACACATCTTTCTTAGTTGTCTAGGGGAGTTTTTGTTATTTTTTTCGACTTGCCATGACCTCTACCTCAGCTTCGATGAAGGGGGTGTTGTGTGTGTGAGTTGCCTGTCATCCTAGGGGTTTGGTCCACATCATGTGGTGAGTCATCTTGTTTAGCGGGTTTCATAGGTCTTAAGAGTCATATGACAAGTGAAAGATTCCACCATAGAATTTTTCATTGTCATATGCGTCAGTGATGTCATAGGAGTTACATGCCTTATTTGGAATCATAACTCCTCTTTCCCTCTTACAGGAATGATTATCTATGCACAAGAGTTACACAACACTCCCATATGTACCCTCTTTTTTTTTTATCTATGAGCATGAGTAGACCTATTTTTCTATGTGTGTGTATTTCCATTATTCAAATCTTGTTGAATCAAAAAATGTCACAAAATGAATGAAGGTAGGATTTATGTATATTTATCAAATGATGAAGATATAGAGTGGCGAACGCTCCTTAAAATAGTCAAAGAAGTCATTTGAAAAAAATACAAACAATAACAAACTCTGCACTCTCAAATCCAACATGCAGGAGCTAACTAAAGACCTCTATGAGAAAAATAAAAAACTTGCATCCAAAGAAAATACTCAAGGATTTTTTATAAAAGCATAAGAATGTGGATAGTATATCATTACAACTAAGAAAAATGACAATATCTACTACGCTATATCTCTTAAAAGGTGCTCCACTACACTCACGAGATGACATTGACAAGTTTGAGTCTTTAATCAACTTGCTTGTATAGGAAAGGGAAAGTGATGGAGGAGCTTTCATGTAATAGGTGAAAGAGTAAGCCAAGGATCAAAATAAGCGTGTGGTAAAGCTCAAAGAGTGTGGGAATCAACAACCAAGCTAAGTCAAATGGCTACATTTCTTAACAAGGTGTGCAAGAGCTTCTCAAACAAGACAAAATCATAATGGCACGTACCCTCCTTGAACTAAAAAGTATAATGCCTTAGGAATGTAAGTCTATATCATTATAAAGGCAAGGTGAGAAAAATTGCTTCAAGATATTGAAGACTTGGAGGGGGAAATAACGAAAATAAAGATAAGATCAAGAAGCACCTCACAAAATTACAAAATCAAACATTCAAAGAGGAGGATATGATCGACAAGGAAAATAGGGAGGTAGGGAAGGGAATTCAATTGAGTTAGGTTGAAGTTCCATATTCAAATAAAAATGTTGATGCCTTGAAAGATTAGGGTACTTAGATAAAAAAAGATTCGGAAATTTTTTGTAGAAGGTGGGGGCACAAGGAATTGTTGTGACAATAAGCCCCATAATTTTTTAGAGCTATTGAAAAATGGTTTCGAGGGTGGGAAACCAAGATATTGTAGGGTAATGTTGGCCCCCAATTTAGTCTTTAAAAATAGGAAATTTGTTAAAGTGGTATATAAGGAACTTCTCTACATGCACACTTACCATTTTTCTTCTACCTAGTTTTGATCGGTGCTCATGTGGATAAGAAGAAAAATTCAACATCAACACACATATAAATTTCAAGTAGGGTGACATGCGGGGGTTTCATCAATGGATATTACATTATATGTGAGAGTTAATAAGGGTATATTCATACAAGATTGGTGCATAGGAATAAGATGGAGGACTCCAGGTTGAGAGGAAATCAAAGAAAATATTACGGACAAATCAAGCCACGTATGTGTCAAAGCACAAGTTTTGGTGCATTTTAGGAAAAAGAGACAGTTCAATTACAAGGCACAATTGGCACACTATAGTGAGATAGAGACAACAAATTGAAGGAGCACAATTCCAAGGGATTTAGAGCCTCCATATGTTATAGAAATACCGGGAGTGGTTCCATTTATTGATGCATGTAACCCTTTTAAGTTACAAAAATACTTTGTAAACATAGCCTCAAGGGCCCATTTAATTAATTTTGAATCGATGAAGTGAAAAAAACCATCAATATAAATATCCCTTGAAGTATTTGTGTAAAAGAGTATCATCGTCGATGAAGTGGTAGTTACTTAAAGTTTTATTGTGATCTTGTAAGTATAAGGGCACTACTATAATGGTGCATAGTGTAATAAAATACATTAAACATTATATCAATAAAGTGCAATATATTTATGATCATTCTTTCTATAAGTGTTGTGTAAGTCATTAGTTGAATAATATCGTTGTGTTTTCATGCATTGATTCAACTACTCTCATTAATCTAATTTCTCCATAGGTGAATGAAATCTTGAAAGCACACCAAGTAAAATTGTGTGATAACTCATCATTCATGCCAAACCCAATGGGGACCAATTTCTTCCTCGTGCCTCAGTGAGCATGCCAAAAACATGTTTGGTGTGATAAGATGATGCATGGGTGTTGTAAGATCTTGCAGAACATGACAATAGGAAAGGATTTCATGAGTAAGCCTATTTTGTTGTGAATAAATTAGGCATGAAACATTTCTTTTATAATAATATTTGTAATATGAGATTGTAAGAGTGCTAGGTGATTTATAAAGAGACATTGAATGTCTTATAGATCTTTTCATCGTGAAATATTCTATTAATGTCAACCCTAGGAAGATGAAATGACATAATAATGATAATCAATTCAAAAAATAGATCTAGAAAAGATAAAGGGGTAGGACTTTACATGTTGGCCAAGACTGGACCCGACATTCCAATCAAAGTGTATGGTTTTATATAAGAGGACCGTGTTATTAAATAAAAAGTTGTGTCATGATGTGAAAAAAACTTTACTACTTTGATTTAATAATATTCCTTGAATTGAGTACATAAATGAGTGTAAGGATAAACAAGTCACATAAGAGCAAGAGAGATATACTGATGGAGTATGAATGTCACCATTTGTCTTAGCAAGGATCATTGTCAAACTAAACATTACAAAAGGACAAGTTACCATATTTTAGTGTCTACACGTCATGCCCATTACTATTACCAAATTACTTCTTATCCCCGACTCACTATTCTTTGTTCACTACACCACTTAGTGCTCTAAGCCACCTCAACACCACCTAAACTCCAAACTATGTTACATGCACACTTCCCTCCCAATTCGTACATGTATCCAGGTTGTGACTTATGTCCATTGCTCTTTCCTAATTAGGAAGAACCCCTACTAGCTCCTTTCTTCTCATTTTAACCTAAGGCATAGGTGTGGATCACATGTAACCCCGTGCCCTTCGATTGGATCCTTACTGTCATCCACCCACATCGAGATCTTTACCGAGCTCATCCCACTCAATGTAAGTATCTATCACTTACACCCATGGAGCTTACCTTTCTAGCTTGTCCCTTTGAGCTCACCTACCCAAATTTCACCGCTAAGCTTTCCTCCCCAAGCTCCCCTACCCAAGTCACATCCTCGAGCTCCCCGCCCAACTCATCTCGCCAAGCTCACCTTCCTATCTTACCTCCCTAAGATCACCTTCACAACTCACAACCCCGAGCTCACCTCTCGTAGCTGGCCCCGCTAAGCTCACTTACCCAACTCATCCTATAATTTTTTTCACCCATCTTTCCTTGTTGATCTCAAAGTGTATACACTTAAATTTGGAAACTTATCCTTTAGAAATGAAATTTTTGGCTATGCTCCTTTGTTAACACAAATGCTCACATTCAAAGTCGAATCGGTACATCTCTTTAGTTATTTCATGATTTGTTCATCTCCACACTTTACTTTGTCATAAATTTAGGAAATATTTATTAATCAAAGTAGTAAATTATTCTTGTGCATCATGTTATAAATTTCAATTTTACATCACATGCTTCTTATCATGGATTGTATAATTTGGTCAAGATATGTTATAATATCATGATGGAATTGTACATTTTTACCTCTTATTATCTTCTAATTCTAATTTTAATATCTTTATCATTCCATTTCATCTTTTGATGGTTAGCCTTATCATAATATTTCACCTATGAAAGGCTATATAAGCAAGTCGATATCACTTTATAACTCACTTGGCACTCTTACAAGCTACTTGTTGTACATATTACTCCAAAAGAATGCAAGGCTCGCCATGTATTCCTAAATCAATCAGTACATCATTTAGAGCCATATATTAGTAAGAACATAGTCACTCTAAGCATTTTTTTTCACGTTTTAAGTGATTTAATTCTATTTCTTTCCCTTTTAAGTTTTAGATATGTTTCTAATTATCATACATTAAAAGGATGAAATAATGCAACAAGAGGCTATTCTGATATAATTAACTTCCAACATTAATTTCCCAAATCAGAATAATGCTTTACAAAGTGACTATTGATCTAGGAACTATCAAAACACAAAGGAGAGATTACACTTAACTAATTCTATGTGGATTTGGGAGGTTCTGAGTGATCTAAATGTAGAAACATGCTGATCTGAAATTAAATTTGCTTCCTTTCTAGAAATGGCACCCGAGATAATACATATTCAAAACTATACAACTAGGTCAAAACTGTCCTTATGGTCATGATCCTTCTATATGGTCTTGGACCTGCTTGGATTCTAGACTTATAATTTTCTATTTTCTTTTCATGCCTAGAAATGAGTGTCACTCTCTATCGGCCTTCTTTGCTTTCCTTTCGAATGGCTCTATAACTTTGATCTAACCCTCAAATCCTCATAGTGGAAGATATATTTTCTCTAGAATAAAGTTAGGTGGGTTGTAGGCACCCATGTGTATCACCGACGCGTCGACACTACTCTAAAGAGGGCTCAAACTACATGTGGTTCTCATAACATGTGATATCTACCATAGTGAAATCAAAATTGACAAAAAATTCTTTGAAAATACCTTGCTTGAGTTTCACACTTGCTCAAACATTTGGGAAGGGTCAATTTTCTTACTTGTGGAGAGAGGATGGAGAATCTTGGACCTAGTAGATAACTTCAAACTTGTAGAGAATACTTCCTAATTTATGTGCATGAGTTGTTTCATAGTTTTGGGAGCTTGGAGTGCCTTTTGTGCTTACTTTTACATGAGGAGCTCTTGAAAGTGTTAGGACCCTAAATGAGGCATGATTGAATTTCTTAAATAGGCTTCCGATGATTGCTATGATTTGAAAGGATGACCAAGAGGGAATATAAGACCAAATGAATATGATGCAATGAAAGCTTTGGTGCATAATGTGTCGGTTAAAAGCGTATTTTTGGGTTGGGTTATAGATTTGTACAAACCGATCCAAACTAGAAGGGAAAAATCACTGTTTAGCTTTCTAGTTTAGAGGATAGCTATCTTCATATGCAATTTATACTATAAAACCTTGGGAACTGATGACAAAGATGTATGAAAAGATGAGAAAGTAAACGAATAGTTATTAGTGTGAGGTAAGTAAGAGTGCATAGAGTGTGTTTGTGTATGCAAGTTGTAATGTTAAGATCAACAATGTTAAAGGATAGATTTCCAAATTTACCCCCTTAAGTATGAAATGAAAATTACATGTTTAAAGGAAAATATACTTGAGTGTATAGACACACTTTATCTTTTCTCGTAATAACTTTATTTTATAGTATCTCTTTGTGTTGGAATTAGCATGCTCCAAAATGAAACCAACAATATAAAGTGTAGTCAATGCCCAAAATATGAAACTTAACTTCAACTCAAAATGTAATGAAAGTAATGTAAAAAGATGTGTAACAAGAAATGCTAAAAGAGATGCAAAAAAAGGAAGGAATACACATGTTTTTCTTTTGGATGGAATGTGATCCCATTCTTGTGCTTTGAATTTGTTGAAATTTGATGAATAATTGGGGTAATCAGTCCCTAATTTGTGCCAAGGATAATTTAATGTGTTAGGTAAACCATCCAACACACGAATGACAAAATTAAGATCCAAAAGAGGAGCTAAAGCACCCCTACATAAGGAGGAAGACCGTGTATACAAGACATTCAATAATTTTGATATATACCCCTAAAATGCAAAGAGGATATGAAATATTTTCCATGAATAACTTAGTTACCTCGCTACCTCTCAGTAACCCCAAAGACCATACCATTGCAGACGGATATAAACCTAATTTTGCAACCATGGAGAGAGAAAGAATGAAATACTTCATGCCCCTGAAACTATGCCAAAATAATTCAACTTGGATATGAAACCATATAATTTTTTTGGAATACTGATGAAAAATATGAAAATTCTCACAAATTTGGAGAAATTATCCCTTGGGTAAAAACATATGGTAGGGTTAGAACCGTCCATATGGTCCAGACCAATTTGTATGGTTTTGACACTATGTAACTTTTGTTGATTTTCTTCATTAGAAAATGATTATGAGGTATTTATGTATGCCTTTGTATATGCCCGTGCCTAGAAATATGCTCATGTTTGTCAAAAATGTAAAATAAGGCATATGATGATTTCCCCCACTTTTGAGGTAAGTGTGATGAAGAATTAGAGTGCATGGATCAAAAGGAAAATATGTATACCCATAATCGAGATATTGATAACTCGTAAATAAACTTTGAAGAGCTGATATGGTGGCCACTAAGAATAAACTACACCTACAAGATGGGATACACATGGTAGAAACCATGACATAAAATAATAACAATAAGAATACGAAGCGTGATAACAAAAATAGTGTTAATGTAATGAAACAATAGAATAGCACTAGAAGATAATGTGTTGGTAAAAATCGGTGTATTCAATATAGAAAATTAGTTCCAAACATGTTAAGAAATGTCACACAAAAAGGAAAAAGGTATGCAAACATGGGACACCCATGGTGTCATAAGACAATCAAGGCCCATGAGCCTACAAACAAGATATACACAACTACACATAAGGAATTATGCCGCAAACATGGGACACCCATTATGTCGTGAGACAATCAAGGCCCTTAGGCCACAATTAGAGTAGGAAGCAAGAATATACACACATAACTAACAATCATGGATGAAAAACAATAATAAGAAAATGTAATGTAAAGCATATGACATATGAAAGAGCTAGATATAATCTGTAAGCGCTACATAAGATACATGTGTTTGTCCTGTTAGTCCAAGAGATAACAAATACACAAGATATATATGTAATCAAGCATAATGAGGAAAGAAATGAACTATAATGGAAATATAATACCTGGATGTAGTATGAAAAAGGAAGATGCCCCCAGAGGTTATTAGTCTGGGTAAAGGGTAGACCAATGCCTATCATCATGTACCATTCTATGTATATCTTGTATCATGCTCAAAATACCATATGAACATGTGTGTGTAAATAAGAAATGCTATCAATCAAACCAAAGAAGTAAATGACATGTATAATGTAAAGTGAAAACAATGTATGCTATCAAAACATGTCTTAATTTTACATTTTGGCCAATATTTGAATGATTTTTTTGTTTTCAGCCCTCCATGAGGGCATAAATGAAAACATATTCTCCGAAGAGAAGGAAGGGTGATCCAATAATTCCCCCATGAAGGGAAATAGATGAAAATGCTATCACTAAAGAGCGGGAAACAATATTACCCCCTAATGTGTGCGTGTAACGTGAGGTTCAGTGTAGAAATCATTCCCTCAATAGTCAAGTTGAATGTATAGACGAGTGTGTCACCGGGTAATGAGTGGGAATTAGATAAGCCATGAGTATTGGAAAAGGAGTCAAAAATGGCGTATGTGGATGAATATTGACTATATAGTAACAATAGGTAGGATTACTTAGCAAGAGCATGTTATAAGTGAGAATGCAATGTTGGATGCATGAATGATTGCTATGTTGGATGTGTAGAATAAGGGCACACAAGATATAACATAAGTATTTATAAAGAAGATGGGGAGGTGGATTCATTGGAGTGTTATACTTGGCCATTTGGGCAATTTTATGCTTTGTATATAGACGTTGATAAATTTGTAATGCTTCAAATGAAATGGTTTCTTGTGTTTCATCAATAGGCTCAAGATTGTGCAAATGATCATGAGGGTGTTTATAGACACTATTGTACATATATCCACCAGATGATATTTTAGAGTCGTACTTAGGATTTAGCCTATACTTTCCCATTCCTGTAGAGATCCATAGATCATTAAGGAAGTCATTGATGCATGTTTTGTGATAATCCATAATAGATGATGCCATGCTAGTAAGATGTGTAGGACCATGTGTATTATTTTTGCAATCGATGTTGATATGTGTATTAGAATCTATCATAGCCTTGTGTGGATAAGGATATATATTCATAGAAAAATTGAGTAACATATATATTTGTTCACCAATGTTGTTATCTCGTAAGTATATTACTTGTATAAATCAGAACATATACAACAAAATAACATGAGAGAACACCAAAATATAGATAAATGATGACAATATGCTCATATAATAGCTTTGCCACTTCGAGGGGGCAACCTCCAATACCACTTTGAGGGGGTAACCTCCAAACCATACAATAACACTCCAATACTCAATATGATCATTAACTACAACCTTCTAACCTCTATATATACTGTTCTAACCTATGGCCAATACTGAGGCCGACCTCCTAAGCATAATAAATCATAAATGAATGATATAATAAGATAAGGGGATGTGTGCCACATGTCGACATCTCCATCAATACATATATATCATAACATCCTTTCCCTAGGTGCATAGCATTCCTTCCCTCCTTGACATGTTTCATCCCCAAAACATAAGAAGAAACCATGTAATGAGTGTGTTGTAAATTTTTACACACTTTTTGCCATGATAAGGGGATGTGTGCCACATGTTGGCATCTCCATCAATACATATACATTATAACATCCTTTCCCTAGGTGCATAGCATGTGCCCAATTTGTAACTAATGAGTTGGGAGGTGACTCTCAATGTTGGGTCTAGGAGATCTGTAATCACCTAAGCCCTTCCGCTTTCTCATAGTTCAATTTCTTTGTTACCTCCTCAATCTTTATAGTGGAACATAAGTCAAGTGACATGTCTTCACCAGTTTTCCACAGGCCTGTAATTATACTAATCAAGTGGCATGTAATCCTCATCCTCCTTCCCGTAAAGTAGAAGAAGTCCTCATGTACCCACGACATCAACCACCTGAACCAGGTGGGTTTCGTAAAGAATGACATCTCCCATAAAGAACAAGACTCCAAAGTATTTTGTAATTCTTGTTGTACCGAGTCGTCAACCTTAGGGTTTTTGAGCTCGTCTACCGTTGGAGTGTTTGAAACCAGATCCACCCGCATCAACTTCTCATTTTCACTTGTTTTGTGGTTATTGTAGATACCCTAATTTCACACCTTTTCCAAATCAATAAATTCCCCACTCCATTTCCCACAAAAATCCCCATAGAATTAATTGATGTTAATCGATTAATTAATCCATTTCAACCCATAAATTAAACTCAATATTCCTCACATGCCAAACATTCACTATGTCCCCATTTGAGAATTAAAACTACAAGTTTAATCCTCACCCACTCTTTTTGTCCCCACTCACCTAATCATGCCCTTATTTTCAAACTGTGATTACTTAAAATCCCCTAAGTTAATCCAATTCGCATGCTATAAATACAGCCTTACCCCCTCTAAAGAACACAAAGAATAAGCTTGAATGCCCTGTATGAACTCTTACATCCTTTGAGAAAAAAACATCCTTCCCACCTTTTCCTAATGCCCAAATAGCCTCATCTTGAAACATCCCAAATTCATAATCCCTTTTTTGATTGGTGCAAAGTAAGTTGATCTTTTTGTAGAGATCGCCTTGCTCTAGTTTGAGGAAAGCACCTACATTTCACGCAATCATGGCTCATCCATGTTTCACTACCCATTCTGAGGTTTACTAAGGAATCGCGAAGGAGGAGGTATCTAGCTATTTGCTTTACTTTCTATTTTATCAGTGTATTTTCCTAGCTCACATTTTGGCATGCCCGGTTACCTTTGATTTTTTACCTTTGATTTCCCAATTAGTGGTTTTATCCATTATTTAATTTTATTATTTCCTTTTATGTGCCTTATGGCATTATTTGGTTAACCTTCATGCTATGGGAAGTGTTTTTGTTGTGCGGTGTCTTGTGGTGCATATGCGCAGTTATAGTAATAATGAAACTACGATGCTCATCATGTCTTTGATCTCTTCGCACTCACTCGATGTTTGGAAGAAGAACATCCATCACCAAATCCGATAATTGTGGATCGTCGCACCAAAAGTATTCACATTCTTATGGTGTTCAAGAGCTTACTTTAAGTTTGGTCTCTAATTTTTTGGTTTTAAAAAGCAAATTTTTCATTATATATATATATATATATATATATATATATATATATATATATATATATATATATATATATATATATATATATATATATATGTATATACATATATATATATATATATATATATAGATATATATATATATGTATATACATATATATATATATATATACATACATATATATATATATATACATACATATATATATATATATATATATCTTAATTTATAAAAAAACAAATCACACTTTGAGTTCTCTTTGTCACATGGGAAATCAATTTGGAAAATTATTTTAAAGTTGTCTTTGTTCAATTTGGTTTGATATTCAGAGTTCGTAGTGAATACTAATCGTAATCATAATAATAACATTAGATAGATTTGGTACTCTTCTAGTTTTCTATTTTATATTATTTCATCTATGATTCCTTGTATAAACTCGCACAAACAAACAAAAGTAATTCATTATTATTAAATACATATATATATATATATATATATATATATATATATATATATATATATATATATATATATATATATATTTCAAAGATCCTAAACCTATCATAACTACCCCACCAAAAATCCTATCCTACGGCTCGGCCTTGCCGAGCTGGGTCTTGTCTAAATTATTACCTCCACCCCGAGCCCTCTCTTCCTTCCTTCCACTCGACCTCATATCATCACATCTACTTCATACACTAGTGTGTACCCATATGAATTTTTCACACCTTTTTTATACCAAGCCTCGTAAGTACTTTCAACTCATTTCCCTAGAAAACCTTCACGTAGTGCTTAAATGAACCAACCACCAATCACCATTTCTTTGCCACCTTGAGCTCGGCCTTGCTCGACATTTTCACCCCGGTCTTGGTCTCCCAAATCCCCTACATGCAAACCACCCATCCCCATCTAAAACCCCATCAACGTAAATAGCTAACAAAGCTTCTCGAAATGGTATATAAGATTTTAATTTGACCATAAGACAAGGTATCTGCCTTGTTTACCTCCATTCGTGTAATACACTTTGTCATGCACTCTAGATGTTCCTGAGGCCTCGAAATTGACCGAATGTAGGTTGTTTTTGTGATTTTAACCATATATTTCTGTGAAAAGATTTCAAAACCATAGATAGAATGCAAATTTTGAAAAATGTATGTTTTTTAGTGGTTTATATAAACATGTAATACCTATATATATATATATATATATATATATATATATATATATATATATATATATATATATATATATTATTGGCATTATATACCTATAAGAGGCAAGCCGTCCGCAAATTTTGATTTGACACTCACAGTTAATTTGCAATTCCAGGATCTTCTCGATCGACCATTACATAAACTTTTTGTTTCCCATTATGTATAGAGTTTCAAGTCGACTTGCATACAAGATCCTCTACAGATGTCTTGAATTGATGATCGATCTCTCGTATCTAAAGTAAATGGTGATATAGGTGGTGACAACAATATTTAGTTATCGAGCTAAAATCCTCCTTTCTCTACCTCTTTCCCATCTACTTTAATTGAAATCAATTTCAGGTGCGCCCATCCAAAACCAATAGTGATTGGACACATGTATAACTTACATAATTGACATGTTACCAAATTACATTGTAATTTACATATTTTTATAGTTGTATAACTTTTTAAAGTATTAGACAGCTTTCTTTGCCATTACCTATAGTTTATTCGAGTCTTCTTTTCTAGTAGTGGTACATTTTACATTCACACTCGGCTTTATGGACTAGGTTTATTCTACGGAATAACACTTGGGTCACCACCTTATATCCACATTAAATTATCATATTCAGTTATAATTTCTTCCTTGGATTTTTCCTCCTTAGTGTCAACACTTAGGTCATTGTCATCACATATTAGTTAAAATTTCTTATTTCTCGTTTTTCATGTTCATAATGTCCTCTACCTATATCCACTATTTTAGTCCATATCCCATAAGTCTCCACGTTCACATTTTCTATTCAATTAATATATTTCCTCCTTAAAAGTCCTCACTTTCGACATCTAAGTCGACATTTTAGTCATAAAAGTCTACACTTTCATATAGATTACATCGTCACTCACATTTTTTTAAATCCAGGGCTTGCTCATTTTCAATTGATTGGTTTGTTTTTACGAGACTTTTAATTCAACTCCTTTTTAATTAGGTCTTTTGTCATTAAATATTTTCATTGTGTGGATTTGTGTGCCATGGTTAACAATTTTTCACAATTTGATTTTCAGGATCGATTTAGTGAGATTGTAAAAAAAAATTCGTTGTCGTAAATACACTTACGTTTTTCAATATATTTTATAATTCGTCACACGATATTTATTGATTTTAGGGACTAATTTTTCTAGTTGACTTTTGTCCACATTTTGTGCATAAAAACTACTAATCGTGTTCTTGCTAGACCTTCTCATCCAGTTTTCACCGACATGGTGCAAAAACCATTTATTTTTCATTCACAAATAATCTTTTTAACACCAAAGTGGCCACTCGAGCCTCACAACACAAAAAAATAAGATCGTTTCGATTATTTTTATTATATTTTCAACCCCACGTAAAATAATAACATTCTTTCATTTGGTAGGTAGACTCTATGACACTTCAACTAATTCCTTTGTTGTCAAAGATTAAATTTCGAAACTCATACATGGTGCAAACCCTTTTCGTTTGACTTTTCCGATCTTTCACCACTCGGGTATGTTCATAGATTTTAGTTCATAGGATGTTTCGACACCCTTGGAGTTACTTTTTAATTATTCTATCATTTTCTATACACCTTACATTATTATCTAATGCTTTTGGGTAAATCTAATTATCATTTTATTTTTTTATTTTTGTGAAGCTAGTTCTAATTCAAACCCCCTGCGCATATGCTCTTCTCTCATGCCTTTCAAAGAGACCTTGAGAACCATAAAATGTGGCAAAGTGTTGTATTTTATCTTTGTTTTCATTTAAAAATTAAAAAACTACTAACCTTTGTCATGCAAGACTATATCATTTGAACTTCAATCATTTTCAACGACTAACATTGTTTGCAGGATCCTCTAGATTTTTTTTTAACTTTCATTTCATTCATTATTTTACTTCGTCATATTATTAATATTTGTCTAGTTGTTGGTTATGTATGATGTTTTCTTGCACCTTCGAGCGATCTGGAAAATAAAAAATAGCCACGATCATTTTCCTTTCTAACATTTTGTTTGTAGGATAACTACTAATTTGTTTTCTATAGGACCGCGTCGCTGAAATATTGTCAAAAAAAAAAAAAAAAAAAAAAATCCCACAAAAGTACCACCATTCAAAGAAATTTTCGAAAACCAATTTTTTTTTAACACGCTCAAGTATGTTGTCATTTTCCGCTAGTGATTTATTTCAAGTTGGAAAGAACTTTGTTAATAACCACATCATCATTTTGTTTTTGCACATAGTAGAGGTGGATTTCATCACCACCAAAGCTACATCGGTGACGTGGACTTCACTACCACGCACCAACAACATTCACATCTGCATTGCAATTTAAGACCTAGTCTCATCATAGAATTCGGTGTTTACCTTGCCCCTACTTTTCAATTGCAGTGATGTTGTCGTGTGGAGCATGCGAGTCACGCCTAAATAGCTATAACAATGAATCCCAGGCATCATTCCTATAAATCTTCGGGGAGTTATAAGGAAATCATTCACATTCATCCTCCCATCACCTTCCACCTTTTCACAAAACCTTCCTTGGATGTGGTGGTTCACTCTGAAGCAGGTAAGTAAGAATTGGTGACTCTCCTCCAGTTCTCTAAGGGTTCCCATACCAATTTTTTTCCTTGCAAAAATTAGGTATATTTGGACTAGGGTTTATTAGAGGACACGTATTTTTGGAGTGATAAGAGCCTGCATCCATCATTTGACAACATACTGATATTATTGCATGAAATAATGATCATTTCCAAAGAATCTACCTCTTGAGCCAAAACAATTCAATACACATGGCTGCTTGTTGTTTATAAACAAAATATTTTAGCACTATTCTTATCATAAAACTTGGTTGATATCAATGTGTTCATTTTCAAGTTCAAATCCTAGTCGTGTTCCACAAAACCATTTCTCAACATATTCAATACCAAACAAAATGCTAAAACAATAAAAAAACAAAGATCAAAACATCACATTGATTTCATTAGATAAGCTTCATCCAACAACAAATCCTTCATAGCTTTTTTGAGCTATATCAAACTGATATTGAGTGACTTGTTTGAGTTCACTCCTTATATCATCAATTTTCAAGCTTGTTTAAGCTTCATCCAACACGAATCCCTCATAGCTCGTTTAGAGCTATATCATACATGTATCAAGTACCTTGTTTGAGTGTACTCCTTACATTGTCACCCACTAAGCTTGTTTAAGCCAAACGAATCAAAAAATTCATCATAGCTTGTTTGAACTATATCCCACATGTATCAAGTACCTTTTCTAAGTGTACTCTAGACATTGTCACCTATTAAGCTTGTTTAAGCCAAATCTAAACCATATTCATTATAGCTTGTTTGAGCTATATCATATTTAGCTCGAGTAGCTTGTTTGAGCTTACTCCTTATAGCCATACTTGTTAAACCTCGCTTGAGTCAAAACAAAGATCACAATCAATAGGTTGAGTTCTTCATCGCACATTTTATCATTCTCCCTCTCTTTCAAACACAATGAATTCACAAAAAACATCACACAATGAGCTATTAGAACAAATTAATAAAATTACAACACAACTCTCTCATATGGCTACCCAAATTAGTGAATGATCACCCAAAAAGCCAATCATACAACCTAACGAAGACATCACTTTGTGTAAATTCCAACGTCAGTTTACCCCCTTGGAAAAAGTCTCTCTAGTGTTTTTCATCAACTAAAAGAGGCTAAACTGATAATATATCCAATTATAAAACCCTTTGTCGAAGAGTAATATAAGCCGTGTTAGTACAAACCTAACACATATTGTGACTTTCATCGCATTGATGGTCATCACACAGATAAATGTGTGCGATTTAATAATTATGTCCAAGACTTAATTGGTGACGATGTCATCTCTGTAGAGTTTGATGACAACGCTCTTGCAACCAATGACACATCCAATACCACAACTTTCAATGAAGAGTTGACTACTATCAAAACTCCTATACATACTGAAATTCCACGAGATCATGATGAAAAATTCAAGACTCTCTAATTCCAAACCAATCCATATCTTCTTCAAATTTTCTTCCATTAGTTCAAACATACATTGAACCTATTTTGGACAACAACATTCTTCCAACATATACTGATAACTTGACCTTAATTCAAGACTCTCTTTGAACCCAAACAAAAATTGAGTCTATTTTGGATAACAACATTCTTCCAACATCTACTAAGAGCTTGACCTTGATTCAAGACTCTCTTTCAACCCAAACAGACATTGAACCTATTTTGGAAAATAACATTCTTCCAACATCTAATGAGATCTTGACCTCACTTCAAGACTCCCTTTCAACCCTTGATATAACTATAGACATTACAAAAGAGGTTCCATCATCAAACACCATTGAGCTTGATTATATTATTCAAATATTGGATCCTATGCCTAACATCTTAAGCCTTGTTGTCAAAATACAACCACATAAAGTTTGGACACTTGCAACAATACAACCTTCCGTGTCCATTATGCTTCTAATGCTTGATCTTGCAAATATATCATCACCAATGATTCCCACCTGTCAAGACTTATACGTGCATACATTCTATGAGGTACGTATACCTAGGAATATCCTTACGTAACCTTTTGCATCTTTAATTGTGAATCTATCGTCAACTCAATTAATTAATGGCAAAATAGAAGCAATAAATCAAATAATACAAACCATCATAGAAAATATTGATAACACACATGGAAGCTTTTGGCTTAACCAAATCTATCCCACTCTTTGGGCTTACCACACATCTTATCACACACCTACTGGAGCCACTCCCTTCTCCTCTGTTTATGGTTGGGAAGCTATTTTACATGTCAAGGTTGAATTCTGTCTTTTAGAATATCCCTTAAAGACGTAATCAATAAAGATTATTATCGACACTCACGCCTTAATGAAATCAAGATTCTTGACCAAAAATGACTTAATGCCCTAGATCATGTTCAAATATATCAAAATTGGCTACGATATGCAACTATCATAAAAAGTAAGACCTAGAGAATTCGAGGTTGGTGACATCGTTCTCAAAGAGAATCGAAAGAACACAACCAAATAATGAGACAAACAAGGAAAACTTTAACCTAATTGGTTAGGACCCTATGTAATTATAGATAAATTTGTCTCTAGATCCTATAAATTGGCCATCAAGATGGTCGGGAACTTGATGAACCGATGAATGCAGTCCATTTAAATAAATTCTATTCTTGAAGCACTCCCTATTCCGGAGAACACGACTTGTACATTATTCCTTTTGTATTACTTATCTTCAAATAATTTAACGTTATTAATTCCATTAGTAGATATCTTCATTATCAAAATTACATCTTCATATTTATCATCATGAGACATGTGTTAATATAGATCCTATTAAGTTTTGTGAGTATCATACTTCTTATAATATCTCCCATTTTCAGCCACTTTCACCTATGGTCATACCTAGAAGCTTACTGATGGTAATATATTCCCTTCAAATAAATTCTCTCTTTCATAAAAATATCTAAAACTATTTACCCGGTTCATTTGATCACCCATCTCATTCTTCGGTGTTGAACCCTCATGTCCTACTAGTCATGTGGGGTTGAGATTGGGGGTAGATGTTCCTTCCCAAATAAAAAGCACTATTGTAAAATTCAATAAATTAAATAAATTGTGAATAATTCATTGTCACACCTTTCGTCCTTCATAGTCTTTGGTGTTGAGCCCACACTTCTTACTGGTAGTGTGAGACTGGGAATGGAGGAGGTTCCCTTACTCATCTACATCTCATCTTCGGTGATAAACCCTTGCTTCTTACTAGTAGCATGGGGCAAGGCATAGGGAGTCATGAAAAAAATACAAAATCTTATAAATCTAAAAGTGCTTACAATTATAAAATCCCCAAAGAAGTAATTTAGATGCCTAAGTGAAGAGAGAACTATCCCTTCACCTCATATCTTACCAATCAATAGGCCACATAACTGTCTAAGTCTAGTACATGACCTATAAAGTGAAATTCATTTTGAAACTAGTTCAATAACCTTAAGGAGAATTGAGTCACAATTTCCCAAAGGGATTATTATTAGCACTTTTCTCTATCTCGCATCATGCATCCTTCTTGATTCTTAGTGTATGCAGTTGTGTGGAGTCAAGACTCGGAGCTAGACTTTTTCCATCATATCATCACCAACATATCCACGCCAATGGAGTGAGAATTTTTGTATTATTCGAAGCATGAGTTACCACAAGGAATGCGGTACATACGAACGATACCCTAGTTTATCACCTCTTATAAGAAGTTTGCATTCTGGTCCATAAAAATCTAAAAAATCCCCAAAAAAAAAAAGTATAAAAATCTTAAAAATCCCCAAAAATAGTATAAAAATCCAAAAATCCAAAAACATTATAAAATCTCCAAAATTCAAAAAAAACATTAGAAAATCTCCAAAATACAAAAACATTTGAAAACTCTTCAAAATCCAAAAACATACAAAAAAATCACAAAATTCTAAAAATTGTAAAACCATCAAACCCCCCCAAAAAAACTTAATAATCAACACAATCCATCCTTTGAACTATTATCCCCAACAAATGTTCCAACCATCTTATGACTATCAAATTCAAACCACTTCCCCTCACGTGAATCCTCACTTGGGAAAATCGACTCTCATTGTTTCCTTGTTTGAGGACAATGACCCAATCCATTCTATGTCCTTGTACCCCTGGCTGGGGGCACATCCAATCAATCATCACTATGGAACATGTTAGGGACATGTTTACTGGTTCTTGTGTTGCATTATTAGTTACAAGTTATTAATTGTTTTCTTGTATCTTGATATATTACGGGGGCATCTTGCTTTTATGTATCTTGGTTTTCTTTCTAATATACTTATATTATCTGGTTGCATATGATATTGAGGCATCATACCTTGATGGACTTTTTCTATGCTCTCTTCCACTTGCATATCATACTAGGGCATCAAACCTTTTTGATGGCCCAAGTCTATGTTGTCACACATGTTACATTCTAGTCATCCTTATCTTTTATATCAAGATGCATCCTATTATGTGCTATATTAAAATTAAGATGTTTTTCGTCACGTGAGTATCTTCATGCACGATCAAAATCTTACTTTGCACCCCATCCATTCACCCGTACTAATACATTCCCGAGTTTGGGAATCCTACTTGATCACTGTTGTAGTTTGTGAATCCTACTTGATCATTGTTGTAGTTTGTGAATCCTACTTGAAGATATTTCTCAAGTAGCATTCATTATCTAAGCAGCTCCTCATCCCCCACCATGGTTACCATGTATTTCATCCATTTATCCTCGCTCCTCATTTCTACTCATATGTTGTTTATCCTCACATTACCCTTCTCACCAATCTTGTCCCCTTTCACCATTTTTTGTTCTTCACTTTCACTCCTCTGCTTCCACTTGACAATCTTACTTAATCACCCCTTCCACGTGGGACTTTCAAGAGAGGTATACCCTCTTTCTATGATCTTCTCACCGTAGAAACTTCTCCACCATCTCCTCTTTCATCGACAACAATCACCACCACACACATATTTTTTCTCTGCCTCTTCTACTTATCATTTATTGCCTTGTCACTCTCACCATGTGAGCATCCCATTAAGGATTCCCCTCACACTCTCCATCCTCCACCGCATATGTTCCTCCATCCATTCATATTACACTACTTTGTTTCCTATATTCCTTGTTATCACCTCCTCTCACCTCCTCTTCGACTGCATACATCACTCAATATTTTCTCATCCTTCCCCGAATCTATCTTTAGCTTGGTAATCTTACTTGCACACTCTCATAGTATAGAAAATTCACTTAAGGGTTCCTCTTTGTCTATTTTATCATACTTCTTCTCATCAACTCTTTCAATCACTTACTTCTTCTCATCATTCTTCTTCTTCTTCGGTTGGGTGATCTTACTTAATAATTCCTGCCACATGGAAATCTTATTTAAGAGTCCCTCTTAAGGTTGATCTCGCCCTATGGCCTTCCCCCATCCTATCATATTTCCCCCATCTTATCTCTCCCTCCTCTCATCACAATCATCTACTCTAACCAATCATTCCACTCCTATGTCCAATATCATGTTGTCTTTCTCCTTGCATATCATTATTGTCGGTTTAACGATCTTACTTAACCACTCTTGTGGCATGGCAATCTTACTTAATATTCCCTCTTAAGGATGATCTGTTATCTTATCTTTCCCCATCGCTTCACATTCTCACCATCCACATTTTCTTTTCATTCCCATAATCTCATCCTCTCATCATCTATGTCACCATCTTCTGCTTGGAAATCTTACTTAACCACTTGTGTGGCATGACGATCTCACCTAAGAGTCCCTCTTAAGGACGACTGTCATCTTGCACTCACCCATAAACCCACCTTCTCACCATCCACATTTTCTCGTCAATCCCCATTATTATATCCTCTCACCTCCTCTTCCATTCTTGAAAACACCACTTATTACTTTCCCAATTTTCATCTCCATCATTCCTTGGTTGGTAATCTTACTTAACCACTTCCATCCCATGATAGTCTTACTTTAGGGTCTTCCCTAATTTGAAATCATGATTATGGACTTCTCCTCACCTCAGTATTCATTCACTTTGTTGATTGCTTCTTCCATATGGTCTATCCTACTAAACAATTTTTCCTCCTACCATTATCCTTTCTCAACCTATCATCTCACAGCATGCGTCTACTATCTTCCGCCTATAATCATGTTCCTTTCCCCCATTTTCTCCTTCTTGATCCATCATCCTTCATACCATTTCTTCCCATTATTTTCATGTCTTGTTTCTTCATCCTCACCTCATTCGTCCTCATCCTCTCGCATCCTCTCCTCACCTTCACCTTGTCAAAACTCATCACTCACCTTTTCTTTACTCTTTCCACTCCATCTTCTCGAATTCTCCCACATATCTACCCCCATGCTTACTCGCCATTGTTTTTGACATTCCCCTAACATTCTTTCATCATCATCTTTTGTTTCGCACTAATAATTATTGGTGGACTTTCCCTAAAATTCACTCATCCTCATTCTGCATGGCCTTGTTCACTCCCTTTGACCTTTTCCATTTTTTTCATTATTTTCTTCCTTTGGGCCCACCTGCTCATTATGGGTGGACTTTCCCTAACATCCCTTCATTGGCATTTCCCTTTCCATTCCTCATTTACTTTCTCCCTTTCTTCATTTTTCTTCTCATCCTACCCTATTGATCATCATGAGTGGCCCTTCCTAACTTCCCTCATTGACATTGCCTCTTCTATCCCCCATTCCCTCTTCCGTTACATCCATTTTCTCCACTCCCACCCTTTCTTATCACTTATTACCCACCTCTCCATCTTCCATTCACCCCCTTCAATATGTTTATTATCTTCATCATACATGCCCTGTCTATTGTCTCATAATCCTTGTATCCTCATTTCATGCATCTCCACATCTTTTCCAATTTGTGTCATTCCTCCCCTCTTTCTTCTCCTTACATTCCTTATGCTACTCACTCTACACTTATTATCCCCATTCTTGATTTCCTTCCTTCTGCATCATTTTATCTATTATCCTCACCTCCCTCCCACTCCTCATCTTATTTCACTTCCTCTAGTATCATCTTCTTCCCCTTTTTACCTCATGTTTCCTTCTTACTTCCCCATTGATAACTGGGTATCCAAAGCATTGTCCCATTTTTTATCATCCCACCCTCCACATGCATCTCCATGTGGTCTATTCCATATTCTTTACCTTGGTCTTCCTCACGAGGACCAGGTTCCTTCAATCTTCTCCCTGTATTCACTTTGTCCTCCCTTCCTCCCCCATCATTTTCACTTTCCTTCTGACCTCCCCTCCTTTTCTCTACCACCCCTACCTTTTCACTTATTTTGTACCCATTTCTCTTCTTTTCTCTGATATTTTTCACACTTTCCTGGTCCCTCATAGTTTCTTTCTTTTCTCCATTCTACCTCCTCTTTCGTCTTCTTTAAATTCTTCATCATCCTCATCCCCTTCATTTCCATCCTTCTATCTCTTTTTCCCGATTTTACCCCTAGTCTCATCTCGTCTTCTCCTTCTTGTTTATATTTCCCCATTCATCACACATTTGTCTTATTCACCTCTTACGTCTAAAATTTATTTCTTTTCTCAGCTCTATCATCTCTTTCATTTTTCCATCATTTCTCTCCCTTCATTTCCTTCACTCTTCTTCATTTTTATCTTCCATTTATTTTGAATCTCTCTCCCTTTTTATTTCATAATTTCACCCTCTCGCTCTGTCATTTTCTTATCTTATTATTATTCATCCTTCATCATTCTCTTCTTCCCTATCATCCCTCTCTTATTATCTTCTACCTCTTTCATTTCCATTTTTTCCCCTCCTCTGTCTCCATACCCTTGTCTCCTTCACCTTTGATTTTTCTTTCTCTTCTCATAATCAACCACTACTCCTGTTCATTCCCTTTTCTCTTTCCCATTACATCCTTCCACACATCCTCACACCTAGCATTCAAGGCCAATTGAATCCTTTCTCCATTTGCATCATGTGGTCATTCCATTCTCTTACACCCCATTCTCATCCTCCTCTCCACATAATTAACCTCTCCTCTTTTCAAGAGCTCTGTCATATATTCCATCCTTGTCAGCCCTCTCGAGGGGGCATCATCACATCTATCCATAATCACATCTTCTCATGAAATTTTTTTCTTCGAGGATACCATGACATCCATCACCTACCACCTTCTACTCTCCCCAACAAACATTTTCTCTACTTTTTGCTTAGCAAAAGTAGATTGAATTCTTCCCCCATTCTTACAAGTGAAAGTTTGTTCTACTTATTTCTTAGAGAATGCTTTCTCTTTTCTTCCTCTAAAACTTCTTATCAAAGGAACGCCTTCCTTAAGAAGAATCTCTTCAAAAACCTTCAATCCTATCGCCCGGGGCATATTCATCCATCTCGTCTACTTTCTTTGAAAGGATACTACTTTCATAGTACCCTTCCAAAGAGGGGAAAATGTAGACACCCTAATTTCACACCTTTTCCAAATCAATTAATTTCCCCACTCCATTTCCCACAAAAATCCCCATAGAATTAATTGATGTTAATCAATTAATTAATCCATTTCAACCCCTAAATTAAACCCAATCTTCCTCACATGCCAAATATTCCCTATGTCCCCCATTTGAGAATTAAAAATACAAGTTTAATCCTCACCCACTCTTTTTTTTCCCCACTCACCTAATCATGCCCTCATTTTCAAACTGTGATTACTTAAAATCCCCTAAGTTAATCCAATTCCTAGGCTATAAATACAACCTTACCCCCTCTAAAAAACACAGAGAATAAGCTTGAACACCCTTACGAAATTTTACATCCTTTGAGCAAAGAGCATCCTTCCCACCTCATCCTAATGCCCAAATAGCCTCATCTTGAAGCATCCCAAATCCATAATCCCTTTTTCCATTGGTGCAAAGTAAGTTGATCTTGTTATAGAGAAGGCCTTGATTTGGTTTGAGGAAAGCACCTACATTTCATGCAATCAGGGCTCATCCATGTTTCACTGCCCATTCTGAGGTTTGTTAAGGAATCATGAAGGAGGAGATATATGGCTAGTTGCTTTACTTTCTTGTTTATCAGTGTATTTTCCTAGCTCACAATTATACTTGTTGATTTTGCACTTGTACAACTTTGAACTCCACTTCTCAACCTTAATGACCCTTGGGGGTACTGTATTTCTAAGTAAATCTCCATGGGTTCTTCCTTTTCCACCGTCGTCTCTTTGTTTGAGATTTCTTGGGTGTCATCTCCTTTCTTCTTCTTTCTTTTGTGCCCTAGGTGCTTTGAACTTCTCCTTTGTCTTCTTGAACTTTGATGACTCTCATGCTTCTCCCTCATGTAACCCCTTCCTACTCTGATGTCTCCTTTCCCCTCTTTTTATAGCATAGCTAGAAAAATTTCACTGGTTTGTGACAAGTACCTTTCTCTTCTTCATAAAACCCTTGTCGCACTTCAAGTTGGGAGCACAAAAATTCGTTAAGGAAAAGTAGTCAAAATGGCTACCTTTACCCTTTTATTTATACTTTTTCAATGCCTTAAAGTTCCTTCGACCATGTGTCTTAACGTATCTTTTTAATAAAGCACTTTATTTCACTTAACTCAACTTTCCCTTTGTGCATCACAATTATAACCTCCTATCGCTCTAACACCACTTCACTGCCATAGACCTCATTCACACATGTTACTGTGCCAAAGTACATAACCTATATGTTATACTGCCAAGTAGTTCCCAAGCTTTGTCTTACCTTATGTTATACTACGCGATCTTTCTCTTTTGTGTGGTCTTTAAACTTTTCTCAACACACCTTTATAACCGCATGAATTCAAACACCTTAACCACCATACCACCCGTTCTTCTACCATTACGCTAATCATTCCCAACAACCCATTGTCGAAAGAATTTGTCAAACATATCCAAACATATCTACCAATCCACCCCACACAAAATGTATGTGTGGTCCTTTGTGCATAGAATCACTTATAATGTAATTAGCTACTAGCGCACCAACGTGCAACACAACACTAAAAAATGATGAAAAAGGAAACAAATGAAAGGGAAAAGAATTAAAGGAAACCTAATCTAATTGGTAATATTGCCTTATTTATAGACACATAGAAGCCTTATTTATAGTAGGGCTTCATCTACTCCCATTGAAATAACTAGAAACCTTGTCCCATCTAGCGCTTACAACTGGCATGTGCTTGAATCAAGGATGTAAGATATAATATACGGCCCTAACCAATGGACTTTGAGTTTCCCAGGATGGCACAGAAACTTAGAATCATAAAGTAAAACCATCTGCCCAACCTCAAATTGTTTATTCTTAATGTGACAATCGTGCCATGATTTTTGTCTCACCTTCTAAGTCTTCTGACTCCATCTAGCAAGCAATTTCCTTTCATTCAACTATATTTACTTATCCATGCACTCTTGTAATACTTTTTCTTGCCAATCCTTCCGCATGTGCAATATGCAGAGAGGGTAGCATAAATTCTCTTTGGAAAAATAGCTTTCATGTCAAACACCAATTGAAATGGTGTGGCTTTGTTCAATCTCTTGTAGGTTGTTCTATATGCCCATAATACGGCTAAGACTTTGTCATCCCAATCCTGTCTCCCAACATCAAAAATCTTGGTCAATGTGTGACTTAGTATCTTGTTGAATGCCTCGGCTGTCCCATTAGCCTAAGGGTGGTAAGGAGTAGTCTTGTGATGAGCCACCATGAACTCTGCCAACAAAATCCTAACTGTCTCATTCAAAAATGTGTACCCCTATCACTAGTCAAACTCAAAGGGCACCCATACCTACTGATTATATTTTCCCATAGGAATCTTGTTGTTGTGGTTTCCGTGCAATATTTTGTAGGTGTTGCCTCCACCCACCATGTTAAGTAATCAAGTATAAGTAATTATATAGCGTGAACCAATTCTTCACGTGAAAGTTGAAATAGGGCCTATAAAGTCAACCGCCCACTTTTCAAACAGTTCAGCGCCTCAAAGGCATTTCATCTCTTCTTCCGGCTTGTCAAGGCATTGACAATGATCACAGCCTTGCAAAACTTGATACAATCTTGGTAAATTATTTCCCACCAAAGACCTACTAGTAGAATCTTCCACACGGTGGCATTTCTTGCATAGTGTCCTCCTATAATTCCACCATGTACTTCCTCCATGATTGTAACACACTCATGCTCTAGCACACAATGATGTAAGATCTCATCATGACCTAACTTGTATAAGTCTCCACCAATTAACATGTAGGGCCCAACGCGTATAGCTAACTGTTTTCTTTCCAAAGTCTTTATTCCCTCGGTGCCACACCCATTTTGAGAACAATAGAAATATCCTCTAAGTCGAGGGCACACGCATTACAATCAAATAGTTGCGCATCTAGCATTGTATCCTCAATTCTCTATGCATCCTCTCTTGATTCAATCCTTGATAAATGGTTAGGTCCCAAATTACTCTTACCCGGTTTCACAACAACCATAAATTCAAAATCTTGAAATAATAGGACCCACCTTCATATGTGACCTTGTAAAATGGGCTTGTTCACCAAGTACTTCAATTTCATGTGTTGTATGTAGAATATAAAGGGTGTTACTTGAATTTGTGTAGTGTGTAGATCATCGACAATGCCTTGCACTCATAGTAGTATAATTCTGCTATGATGGAGTCAACTTCCTGCTTGCAAAACAAATAGGGTTATCAATAGTCCCCTCACTAGGTTGTGCCAATACTACTCCAATTGCCATCCCTGAAGCATCAACATGTACATGGAATATTTTATCCCAAGACAGAAAACATAATATGAGCACGGTGATAGGCCTATTTTTTAATGTATCAAACTCTATTTGTTGTGCCTCTCCCCAATTAAACATACTTTTGTGATTCAACAATCCCTCCAATGGCACGAAAATCTTGGCATATCCCTTGATAAATTTCCTCTAGTACCTCGTATTTCCAAGGAATCTGTACACTGTGCTCTAGCTGGTAGGTTCCCTTAATCCCATAATAATGGTAACTTTGGTAGGATCCACTAGTAAGCCTTCCTTATATATGATATACCCCAACAGGGTTCTAAAAGGAGTAGCGAAAACACAATTCTTAATGTTAAAAGATATACTCAATTGTCGGCATCTCTCAAACATCAATCGCAGATTGTCGCAGTGGTCTTTTACTAGTCCATAAACCATCTAATCATCAAGGTAGACTTGAAGAAACTTATGGATGAAGTCCTGAAATGCCTGAACCACAATGCGTAAAAACACAACAGGCACATTCTTCAGTCCAAAAGGCATGAATCAGTAGGCAAAACTTCCCCATTCAAAGTGGTGAAAGTTGTATTTTCTCGTTCCTCATTTTGCAATTCTAACCTAATGATATCCCGATAATCCATCTCGTGAAAGAATAGATTTCATGCTCGGCTACTCCTTCTAGGATCTCCTCGGTGAAGGTGGTAGGAAAAGGGTCAATAACACATACCACATTAAAATCCCTGTAATCAATACAAATCCTTATCTTTCCATCCTTCTTAATGTTGATGACCATTGGACTTATCCATTCTGATTCCTCAACAATCTTAATGATGCCTAATGTGATCATCTTATTAATCTCCTCCTTGACCCTGACACACAAATTTAGATTCATTCGGTAAGGTCTCTTTTGAATTGGGTGTGCGCCCTCCTTTAGTTTGATCCACATCTCTCCTAAAGAGTGGTGAACTCCCTTAAGCTCATGGTACCTATGTGAAACAAATCCTAAAATTCACACAATAGATCAATAATCTTTGAAACCTCCCTTTTCGACCAAGTAATCTCTAATAGTAGCCTCATTAGGTTTTGTATCCGAGCCAATGTTAGACTTCTTAGTTTTCAGGGCTTAATGGTAGGTGTGATTTTTCTCATCGAACTATCCACTACCTCGCGTGTACCCACATTATGGTTAACACCCAAGTTCTCCACTTATTCACCATCGATCAGATAGACCAACTTCCCTTTCTCTTTTTCCATGCAAGTGTGCTCAAGTTGTATTTACTTTGGCTCTTCCTCATCAAAGTGTGCTTCCAAGTCAAGTTCTCAAAAATTCCAAAGATTCTATCCTTCGCCATGACACTATCCCCCATGGTTAGGCGCTTAACAACCTGCAGCGCCTCATTCACTCGATGGTTTAATACTTCGATGCTCGAAGGAAATCATCTTTCAACTCCTACAAGTTTATTGTTTGATGGCGTGTTGGTTTTGATTAGCACTTGGGATGTAACCACGTTAGGGACAAGCAAGTCCCACCTCTATAATGGGGAGGTTCCCTTATTGAAAGCTAGGGAAAAAACTATGTACAAATGCACTGTCTTTCATTAAATGGTGGTTTCGATATCCCGAAATGTGTTTTAAGCACGGAAAGTTATCAATACATGAGGATAGAATAATTTGAAGAGAGGAGGGAGGCAGAAGACAATACTTTCAGGGAAAAGAGATGGTAGAGAAAACCCTTATATGTATTGTGCAAATGAGATATAGAATAGAACCATCCACGTTTATAACAGACACAATTTGTAGACTCAAAGTTCTAGAGATTGTACAAACTAGAACACAAAGTTTCCAAGCATGCAAGGATTAGATGATTCACATATCAGAACCAGAAGGAAAGAGAAAGCAAAAGAAAAGGGAAAAACCTTTGTATTGATTTCTTCCAATTCAAAATTATAGTTCCAGAATAATCAAAATTCCAACCCATACAATGGCTTTGAAAGCTCATGATATAGCTCGCAAGAGACGGTTATAACTTCCTCAAGCAAGCAAGAAACAATTACAACTTATTTCAATTATCCATGCCCTTTTGAATTCTTGAAAATGCAAAGAAAACGTTAATGGCAGAAAAATAGTTTTTAAATATACAGGTCGTTACATTATTTTACCAATTAAAACATGGCCCATTTGATTTTCTTTTACAAATTCAAATTTGGGCCATCCATGTGGGAGAAATTTATTAGAGCGGACCTGCAAGCACCTCTTGTATTCTTTGTCTTTGAAGTAGCGCTATCCTGACACGTGGAGAGCTCCGCCGACTCCTTTATACTTAGCCGATTAAAACACATTTGAAATTTTTCTGCTTGACTTATGTTGACCCCTAGACACGTGGAGGGCTGGTGCTCATTTGAGTTTTTGCTTTGGAAATGTCCCCTGAAGCTATGCCGAGCTGACACATGTCTCCTTCCACTAGTCTTAGAGTTTTTAATGGTCAACTTCATCTTCACATTGACTTTAACCACGTGGCGAGATGGTGCTACTTGGAGACTGACCCTTTGATTTCACTTCTGAAATGGCGCCATTAAGGCACGTGGCGACTTCCACCAACCCACCCATACATGGTAAATTTTAACTATCGGCCCTGTCCCTTTTTAGACCTAGGACACATGGAGGACTAAGACGAAAGTTTGAGAAGCGCCCCGACTTTGAACTCCAATACTCTTGGTGTGAAGGTTCCTCTGAGCCTTGAAGCTGCCCGATGAGGCATGTGTCTTCGTCCGTTGAACCTTCCATACTTAGCTGATTTTAGCTTGTTTTGTCTTCATTTTGTACTGGGACATGCAGAAATCCGTGCTTACTTAAGGATGTCCCTTGGACCCTACCCCGAAGTTACACCATTTGGACACGTGGAGGCTTACAAGTGGACTTTGGGGTAAAAATTAATAGGAAAATACAATGTCATTCCGACTTCTCATCGAAAGAAGAAAATAAAAAGAAGGAAAGGAACTTCACCATACGCCCAACTTTCAAATTGTTCTCCATCAATAGGAAAACTAAAAGCAATGTCAGCTCAACATGATTCAATACTCCAAGGTACGTAATCAAAAAATTTAAACTTGACTTCAAAAGGGGAATTTACATTGACAACACAACGTAACTCTAAATGAATGTACTATACGTGCGTGTAACCTTATAAGGTGGAGTAAAGATTATGCACCCATAAATATGGAGGTAAGGATTATGCGCCTTCCATTCAGGCCTTCTCACATGCTTGGACGTGAAACAAGGCGGGTTCCTTACCATGATAGTCTTGTATAATAGTAGGTCTAATGCTTTGGAGAAACCTTGATTCTCACACCGCACCACTCTAGAAGGTTATCGTGATGGGTCACCCACCAACGTGTTGTGGGCCCGAGAAAAGTATAGCTAAACATACTTCTCCTTTCGATCTCACATCTCCACTGGGTCTTCATTTCTCGTAGGAAAACATCAGGGTTGGCTCCCCCAGTGTAACTTGGCAATTATTTTCCTCCCAGGCTCTTGATTGAGCACGCTTGTGTTACTCTCATCACATATCCTCTTAACTTCCTTCCTACTAACTCATATGTCCCGTACACCCAATTATCACATGCCACACTAGTGGTATCACTCACATATTGAGTGTCTTCCTACTGAATAACTTCTTTTGTTGGTTGCATAACCTCAGGGTCCCTGATAGTGTGCACATAGATTTTGTCTAGGTATTCTTCTCCCAAGGGCTCAAGTATAGGGTGCTGAATTTCCATCCATCAAAGGAATGATAACATATTCCTTCTTGTTTTCAAAACATATATACCCCTTATTGAAACGTAAGACAACATTGTTCTTATAGACCTAGGGGCACCCAAGTAACGTTGAAAAGTTGTCTGCACTTTAGCAAGTGCAAAGACTTCTATGTCTCCAGTGAATTTTCCCCTTGGATAGTGATAACACCATCCTTTAAAACACTAATGGGCATTGCCTTTATCTTACTAGCCATATACAACACATTTGAGGATGGTGTAATGAGGCCTTCCCATTTTATTCCATGCATCCAAGATGAGAACATTAACTTCGAACTTATGTCAATTTAAATATTACTTAAGAGCCATCCATCAATTCGCATTCAAGGAAATATCCTTATCATAGTCAAGGTTGTGAGGAGGTAGATTAACATGCAAACCTGTCTCTCGCATTATTCTAAGCACTGGTACTTTTCCCCTCATCCACTCTCCTAATAGAGGGATGATATTCTCTTATCTCAGCATCTTACATACTTCCCTGACTTCATCTATATCCACTTTTGGAGCCTTAGCCCTCTTCTTCTACTCTAACTTCACGCCACGATTTCTCCTTCGAGAAATTGGATCTCTCCTTGTAGGCTTGAATCACATCCATTTTCCTAATACAATTCCTTTGGGTGCATAGATTCTACATACTTCCCATGCACCACCTCTTCTCTTATGACTAGTGGTCTCTACTTTGGTACTTCCTTGGTGCACCTAGCCTCAATTCGCATTGTCACTAGTACAGGTTCTAACTCTGACTCACACGCCACCCTTAGCATCCACTACAAGTCAACTTTCTTCATGCTTGCCATCCTGGCACCGTTGTCCTTATGTTATTGTTGGCTCATGTGTTCAAACAATTCTAAGAACTCTTCATACTTTTGATTCTTACCACACCAAGAACATTATAGCATGTTAGGACATTCGGGTTTATAGTGCTCTGAGACCCACAGTTGTAATAGGTTCCACGCGAGTACTCACTTCTTCCACCTTTGTGATTACCACCACCTCTAAATCTCTCCGTGAAAGCCTCTTCGTGGCTCCCTCCATCCATGCACCATTCATAATGATGGCCCTATCCTTGGAATTACTTGCAATACTAGTATGATGCACACCAATATCAATGACATCATATATTTGGTCAATCAATCTACAATCCTTGGTGTCATGAGTAGTAGAGGTGAAGATTTTGCAATATAAAGACACATTCTTACAGATCACACGTTGCAATAGCGGACACCTACTTGCATCATGATCTCTGTGGAAAATCTCACGATCTCCTACTATCATGGCACGTACTGATCTATTAGGACAATTGTCCTTAGTATGCCCTTCTACCTCACAATATGTGTACCATATGCCATTGTGAGCCTCATGTGTTGAGTTCGCAAATAGCTTCTCAAGTTTCTTTTCCATGATAGCAATTTGAGCTTCAAGAAAAGGACTAACACTTGTATCCATGCTTCCCATAGCCTCAAAGCATGTAGGGAAACCTCCAAGGCCTCGCGGGGATATGTGAAAGTTTTTATGAAAGTGCCCTCCTGAATGGTGTGATTAGTCCTCCAAAAAACCATTGAGCATGTTGTGAAGGGTGAATGTCATAAGAAAACTTGGATAGGAGAGTCTTGAAATGTGTGTCACACTTCCGCACACTCTCTGTCATTCCTTACTAAATATCCTTAAACACGATGATGCTTTTCTGTTCAAACTCGGGTATGTGGAACTTTGCCAAAAAGTCATTACACAATGTAATGTAATCCACCATTATCTAGTGTGGGTCATACTTTTATATACAATCTCTATGCATGTCCATGCAACATGGTTGCAAACTGACTTTCTTTCCACTCCAGGGTAGTGATTCCCTTCATGTGCCATAGAAACTCACATTTGTGTACATGTTCCACAGAATCCTCAACACCCTTGTAATCTAGTAAGTAGAACAACATCTCAAAAAACACTTGCTAATTGTGTTGTGGACCTTGCCACCAAATCCAAGACCTTGATTCCCTCTGGTGTTTCTTCCACCACTAGACCCATTATATCCACAAGTTCCAATTCCTCCATATCCACTAGATCCTCCTCCTATCTATCATAGGTAAGGGTCCTAATGCAGCTATGCCTTGTGATCCCATCGTCGTACTAAACTACACGCCAAAAATATGTGATACCAAACAACTCCCAGATGTGTTTCCTACACCGCTCCTAGACACAATACTCAAACCTTGTGAACCCACACCTTGCCCAAATGTTGTGCCAGAAAAAATACCCCCAAACACAGGAAATTATCTGTGCAACCATAGATGTACCAAATGAAAAATTATACCTCCTAGGTGTCACTCGACTACCAATACCGATACCAAATGGATTATCAAAACTTATCTCAAGAACTGGAAAACTAAACACAAGGGTCTGGTCATCATGTGGGTTAAGATGTGCACCTACGGCTCTCCTCCTTTCTTCATATGATGAGATCTCTCCAAAAGCCAAGGGGGTTTCTCTTCTGCACTTGCCAAGATGGGGTAGCTCAGATTACTCAGGTTCCATGTCCTCTACGTGAACCTCAAATCCTTCCTATAACGTCTGCCTCCATAAATCCATCACTCCCTACAGCTTCATGTTATCTTTCCAACTCCCTCTCCCGAGCTTTATTATAATTGAGCCACCTCTCCTCTCTCTCCATTTCTGCTGTAAGGTCCGCCATCCTCTACCATGCTATCTTTTGCACCCTGCACCTAATAAGAGTTTAGCCAGCCATGGGAAAGGATTCCAAACTCAAAGTAATGACCAAGATCTTGATAGCCAGTGGAATAACACACAAGAACAATCCTCTAGGATCTGTCAAGAATTCAAACTTAACAATCTCCGAGCAACAATATATAGAAATAGTGTATTCCAAGCTATAACTAGTCACCACTCTACTCCACCAGTGATCAACAACACAAGTCTAGTCAGGTCAAATCGGCATCATCATCGCTGTTGATATTCCCCCGGGTCCAAACATGAGGTCTATAGTACTAACTTGTCCTTGATGCATATGCTAAGAGCCATTCATACAACTCTACTGGGAAACAACAGAAGAATGTCTCATATATTTCGTGATACAGGTTCTCCTCCACCCATTTTCATGCATCAAACTTAGTTCAATATTGAACCTCCGAGAAAACTCATCCTCCGTGATTTAAGCCATGTCTTGATGCCATCCAAGTTTATGCACTTCGTCATCACACATCATTCTCACAAAATCTTTGAAAATAGGTCCCAACAACGGAACCAAAATGTAGTCTTTGTTTACCTCTTGCTTCACCAATCAAACCCCAAACACTCGGCACATCATCCAAACTGGTCTGGAAGCTCACCGAGGCATGCATGTGGCCGAGCCCCTCTTTCATGTGAGATTTGTGAGAATGTTCTCCCTTAATAAGGGGATGTTTACACAAATAGAGAATGAACACACCCATTCTTGGAATCAAGATTAAGAACTAAATCCTAGTCTAATGCACTGAACACGGAATAACATGATCATACTACAATAGAAGTAGAACTAAATCATGATTAACATTAAGAACACCGGTATTATGCCCATGAACATAAAATAAAATGCACATATCAAGATCCATCACACAAATGTTCAGAACCATTCCATTATATTCATTCATCAAATTACAATAGCCAATAGTACATCAAAAGAGTTCCATGGATGGAGATACTATATCGAAGAGCTCTAACATGCTCTCTATTATTGCTTCATCACATATTACACATCTTCACTAGTTGTATCTCTCTCTCTCTCACTCACACTCTCTCTAATGTCATGTAAGACCATCCATAAAGAGGAACTCGAAGGAATCTCTTCTAACCGATCATCATTACAAGAGAAGGCTGAAGGAATCTTTCATGATTGCCCTACCACTACCCAAGAACATGCCAAATGTCATCATGTATTTCCTCAATCGAGTATCCTTAGGATGCAAGAGTCAACTAATCCATAACAAACTCGACTCCTTATCCTTTCATGATAACCGTATTGATGCCCTGGAATATCCTTTTCTTGAACTGCAAGTCTTCATAGCTTATCCATAATTGTATCTGGTCTCTTTTCCATCTATTCCCTAAACATGTATTTACTCGTTGTCCAAAACCTAGAAGTCCCAAATCCATCTTGCACGGGCATGAGCCCTTGCATATCCCCAAAATCTACTTCCACACACCAAAACCTTCGCGCCTTAGGTACTTAGTTGATTTAGGGGTCTAATAAAACATCAAGAATTGATGACAACAATGTATGAAAATATGTGTATATGAAAAATTAGATCAAATGTGTAAAACATGTGTAAGGAATATGTAAAAATGTGAAAAGGAACATGTGCACCTGATCCGTGATGAGTGAAAAGAATAGAAAGGATCCTTAAAATGTTATAGAAGAATGAGTTTTTGGGAAATCTCACACTAAGAATGAATTTTTGGAGTGATCTCATGCCACAATGAAGAAGTGTAGGGAGAAATGTCTAGTGTTATTCTCCAACCTTTGTGACTTCTTAAAGATTTATACACTACATGCAGATGGTGTGATCTTGATTTGTTAAAATTTGATCAAGTTTGATCCATTTCGATCCAACAAAATAATAGAAAAGATGTGAAAGCATGCATGCCGATTCTTTGGAGGATGTACTTGTCTTGTGAAAAATGTTGTGTAGCTCGCTGACAATTGTGTCGATCGAGAAAAATTGTGTAATTGTCACTTGGTCATAGGGGCCTAGGAAGGGTCGGGGCGCCTAAGCACTCATGTTTGTATATGGGCACTAACATCCGTGTTGTGTTGAAGACTCAAGTAGAATTATGGGTTGTTTATGAGACTATAGACTATGTTGTACTTGTATTGAATTATAATTTACTGTGAATGTGAACTACTGAATGGGGTGACTAATTCACCCAATGTGTGCCCTCATTTGGGGTGCATGCGAATTTACTAGGAGAATGTGTCCCAAAGGAGGACCCGATGTACATTTGTAATAGAAGCACTACAGTGGGGATGGAATTTTCTTGGTAAAAACCAAGGCACATGTAAACAGTGTGGCTTGAAACATGTGTTAGTGCAAACAAGACGAATACACATATAAAAGAAAAAACATAAGCTAATAAGAAAGAAGTCAATGTAGACCGTGAAAAGATGGTTTCAAACATGGGTTATTGCTCAAAATGTCACAAAACAATTAGGTCTGAAGTGGTCAAAAGTATACACGGTGTGCACACGAGATAAAGGATAAAGCTGCAAACAATGGCATATAATGGCAAATAATGACAAACAATAGCAAACAAAGTATCAAACAACCAAGGTAGTAAATAGTTCTTCTAAAGAAAAATTTACACATGATGCACCCATTATCATGTTAGAAATATAATAAGTATGTCCAAGCATGTATGATCCGATATAGATTAGTGTGCTAGTAAGAATAAATAGTAAATGATGAAACAATAACACCTATGATGTGTATGAAAGTGGATGCCCCTAGGATCTGTTGTGGGATTGGTAAGAGGTATTGTGCCAAGCATCCATGATGTGTGTAACGATTTGTGTAAAGTATACATTCATAACTAGAAGTAAAGTGAACATGCATGTGTATATAGAAAATATGATGACATACAAAATATTTGTCTAGCATGTGAAACAACGTGTACATGTAAGTATAAGTAAGCAAGAGTAACTGTAACCAAGATATGTAATATGTTGTGAATGAAATGGAATGGAATGTAAAGTGAGTGTGATAGGAGTAGCATTCCCCCCGAGTGGGTGTGATTGAGTATGCATGAGATGAGGTTCATTTATAAATGCCCCTCAGTAGTTAAGAATGAACCATAGAACAAGAGTGTGTCATCGGAAAATGGTGTAAATTGTGCACTAGAAAGATATGATCGATTAAATGTAGAGCATATAGAGTGAGTGCGGTGAGGTTCATTTCAGCTTTATACCCTCAACAGTTAAGTATGAACCATGGAACTAGAGTGCATTACAGGGTAGTGTTTTGTGATGAGTGTGTGCTAGAAAGATGTGTCACGAATGTCTTTGAGTGTAAAATGTGTAGTGTGTATGATGTGAGGTTCATGAATGGATTATGCCCTCAATAGTCAAGTGTGAACCATAACACAAGAGCACGTCATCGGGTAATGATGATGCAAAGTGTATCAATATGTTTAAGATTGACTACAAAGACGAAGTATGAAGAATGAAGCGTAATGATAGAAATGGTAGAAAGCTAATGATGTTAAGAGGGGAGGGAAGTAAGTATGATTCCCCTAAGTGTGCCATGATGGAGATCTATGTAGTGACGTGAGAGATACCATGCCATTATGAGAGAGTGTTATATGTGTCAAGATAAGATAGAAAATCAATACAATGGTAGGCAGTGGAAACAATAAGACCATGTGATGGTGGTGGAGTTTGAAATGTGTCTTGGCCATCAATAGGATTAGTTGCTTTGAAAAAACAAATTAGGAACATAAGTGGAGTAGGATGGGGAGGAATCTTGAATGGTGGAAGTCGAGAGAGACCATCTAGAGTTTGTTGGTCTTGCTTAGCGAGTGGTTGCTTAGTTTGACTTGGTAATGTGGTAGAAGACTTGAGAGGAGGAGGTGTTAGATTGATTTTGAGAGGTGGTTGCTTAGGAGGCGCTTGACTTATTATAGAAGGAACCTGAGTAACGATGACATGATGCTCATTAGACATAGATGAATCAGATTTAGGAACCCAGTGAGATGTAACAATTGGAGATGAACATGTAGGAGCATTTTGTGTAGCAAATGAAATGAGACCATAATGCTTAAGGTGGCCAATTTTTCACTTAAGAGAATAGTAATAATTTTCATTATGTTCATTGATTCGGTGATAATTACAATACGAGATGACCTTGATATTTTGCAAAATGATAAGGAGGATAGCCATGAGTAGATGGAAAAGTGATCAATTGATGACTAAGGAGCTCAATAAGAATATCATGTTGCTTATCATTGTGATCAAATGCGATAGGCTCGTGATTGATCCAGGAGGAAATTTTCAGACATTTGGGAGTTCCTAAATATCCCTAAACCATGACCAAGTGGTAGAGTGTTTTGAGAGATTTCCGTCAACAGGTAGAACTCGAAAATGGAGCTCATACGCGAAAGATATGGTCATCAAAGATTTGGTTTGAAAATGGTCCAAGGTGGTCAACATGCGAATCACGCGTTGACACATGGCATATTGAAAAAGGTGAAAAGGTTGAAAGTTCATGTTTTGATCACCTTCGGTCTTCGATGAACAAAAAAAAATTGGTGGGCCCCACTATTTGCTAGTGGGGACCCTCAACCAGGTTCGGCACACTCTTTTATAGGAGGGGTGTCTTTGCCACCTATTTCATATTGCCATTATTAAATTTTTGATTATATATGCCATATATCTATCTAATATTACCCATGTGGGATTATTGTATTAGATATTTAGTTTTTGCATTGCAGGGTTGAATTAAGCTCAGGAAAGCTACTTATTAGCTCGGTGGGCTGATCAACTACCCACCAAGATGGATTTATTTGCCTCATTGTTCAGGATTATTAACATATGGTTCAGGATTGTGTTATCACCTGATACCTTGGTGAGTACATTGATTTGCATATGACTCGGTGGATAGACCACATAGTTCGGGTGGAGCATTCAACGAATGATTTCAAAACAAAAGAGATCAATACAACTCACAACATAGATCACCGCTACGTGACACTCCTTAGCCACTCACCCAACTTGTGGGTTGTTTCAACATTGCACATCAACCAACCTCAAAGACAGCTCGACAACAAAGCAAACAACTTGGCAGAGATTATGTGGCCCAACAAAAGGGGCTTACGTGGCCCAAGCCATGGATTGCATTGGTCGGTTAGGCCTTTTAAAAGGCTTAAACACTTTATTCACCCACGTATGTGGGATAACAACAACAGTGCCTCCACCAAACCCGAGTCCTAAGGAGGATGTTACGTGAAGATTTGGATGACACAACCAAATGAAAGTTTACTCCCCCTTACTAACATGGAGATCCACGTGGACAATGGACAATGAATGGAGGAAGCCACATAGAAGGTGGTATTGGTAAAATGCAAAATGTGGGGTTTTAAAAAAACCAATGCGGGCGACAAACATAATCCATGAAGATGTGGATAACAGGTGGATTCAGTGGTCAGGAGATTCAAACCCCCACCACCCATGTAGAAAAAATAATGCCTCGTCAACATTCCATAGAAGTTTGACATGGTTTAAAAGGATCTCATTTTATTTGAATGGTAGAAGAGTTGGCATGAGGAGAGCCATAGGGCCTAAGAGGAAGTTATGGAAATCCTCCGTTTTGGAGCACTTAGAGGTAGAATTAGGCCTTAGTGTAAAAATGAAAAATGTTCATTTTCCAAGAGGAATCTAACTACATGATTTGTTTTCATGTAATTCTATATATTCTCCATTGGTAAGTGATTTTCGAGTATCGTTGCATGGAGATTGATTTGAGAAGACACTATAGGGGCCACAAATGGACTTTGGAGCGATTGTTGGCTAATTGTAAAGTTCTATGAGGTCTCGTATCATTCCATTTGTAGTTTTTGTGATCTAATTTTCATTATTGAAGGGTAATTTTAATATATTGGATGTTAAATAGATCGATTCTCTTTTCAAGAATCCAGAGATGTAGCCCAGTTGGGTGAACTCCATTATCAATTTCGTTGTTGTTGATGTTTTTGATGGCACCCTAAACTTTCATAATCAAATTGCAAAGCTAAACAAGGAAGGCTAACACCATTTCCACCTAATAGCTAAGGTTCTAAGTCTAGGAATGTAACATTAAGATAGAAGCTTAAAATAATGCTTAACTAGTATGAAAACAATACAAAATCTAACTAAACATGCCTACTAATATGCTTGAATTACCTAACATGGGCCTAAATAGACCTAAGAGGGAAATCAAATGGTTATGGTCTTACTCCAAACAAGGTGAAATGGCCTCTCCAAATGACTACTTGGTCATTTTAGATATCCATCTACTAACCCCATTGAAGGCTTTAAGCAAGGATTAAACTTGGTTATATATCATATTTATTATATGAGATGTAAATCAAAGCATGGTGTAAAGTATAAAGGAATGAGGTGCACCCTTTTTATAGTTTTCATTTTGGGAGAAACTTGTATTTTGGTGCATGTGGACTAAAATCCCCAAATTAGATTAGAATTGCTAATCATGATTAGGCCTTGCTAATCACAATTAGTGAATTACCAAGTGATTAAGAGGTGTGAAGCCTTAATCAATCACTTATGGTCAACTAGGAGGCTAGGATAAGCTTTTGAAGCATGCTGAGATGTTGTGGAGGTGAATGGGATAATATTGAGTGGTTGAAAGATGGGTTTGAGTCAATATTAGGGTATATTGACCAAAACAAGGGCAAAATAGGCTTAATTAGCTAATAAACACTAATTGTCTATTTTGAAGAGGATTTTGACTTACGATTTGCCATAAAACGGTACCCGAATGTGAAAGGGGTTACACAATCAACAAAGCAATGTTAATTGGCTAAAGTGGTAAGAAACATTAGTTAATTAGCAAAGATCACTAATTATAATGGAATTGGGAAGAATATGAGTGATTTGTGTGCATTTTGGCAATAAGATTGCAAAAGCAAAATTTAGGTGTCTACATTTTTATTTATGATTTTTTATGAAGCTTTTGATTAGATAAAATCGGTTATAGATGATTTAACTAAGCAATCATCTTTAAAATGGGAAAATGGACTTAGGTATCCATAATCCACAACGGAATGAGGTATGCACATTTTCAGTGTTGTGATTAAAAATCAGACTGAGGTGCATAAATAAATCAAGAATTAATCAGTTTTGGAGTAATTAAAGTCCATAAAATTGATGTTGAGTTCCTAGATCCTTGTGAATGGTTAAAGTTTGAAAATTATAACTTGCGTTTTCGGATCATGTTTGGTATCAGAGCTGGTTTCATGATTGCTTCAGTTGCATTTGTATACCAGTTTGTGATTTGCTAATCCCATCAGTGCAGACTATTTGGCTTGATCTTCTTACTCGACAGTTTTGTAGTATTTTGGAAGATAGTTGGTTTGCAGGTAATCATGGGGAAAGCATTGAAAAGGGAAATAATGGAAGAGCTCAAGAGCATAAATAGGAAAATCCAGGAGGAAACTACATTCCTACGATGTAAGCTCTACTCCTCGAAGAGCAATTTGATCGGTTGAAAAAGGAGCTAGCATCGAAGGATGAGCTCTTGATCAGTTTATAGTGTGGTGATTAGAAGAAGGAATTACCTTCTACTTCAGATGCTAGAGACCATGATAGAGTGCATTGTAAGTTTTTCACAACAGAATCTTCTTCTTCCTCCCATTTAGTTTTGGATTCAGGTAATGATGTCTTTGGTTCGTTTGAAAAGCATACTAGAGGCATTGGATCTAGTTTGTTAAATAAAATGGGATTTAATGGGAATGGCTTGGTAAGAACAAAGGGAATATCGAACCCAATACAACCCGAGGATCATCCTCATTATGTAGGTTTGGGTTTCTTTAGTGTGGGAAAGGAAATTGGAGAATGCTCCAAGCACACCAATGGAAGACAATCTTTTGAAAGCAAAGTTTATACCCCACTAGTCCTGCAAGAAGATTCTGAGCAAGAAATTGGTGCTTCGTCATCACAATATGGAGTTGGTAAGAAAATTCAGCGTAGAGGTATCGATATTCCACCTCCACTTTCTTACCATAAGCACCATGAAAATTGTAAAACTTCTGATCCACTCTTTTAGTTTAAGAAGTATGGCTATGATTTTTAGAAAATGTGGAATGCTTTTCCCTATACTTTTTGTGGATTGCATAACCATTATATTGCCATTTTCTAGAAGAGAAGGACATTGATAAAGAAGTTGATTCCATTTGTTAAGAACAAGGAAAATGGAAAAGACCAATCTCATTGTTTAGAAGCGAGAAATGGCGCGGTGTTTCCTCGTCCCAGAAGAAGGACAAGAGGACATTTTGCACTCATTGTCATATGAGTGGACATCGGTGGACACTTGTTGGAGACTTCATCCATCTCGCCATCAATATAATGGAAAGCCAAAGATGGAATATAAACCTATGACAAAGGTAAAGGAAGTTCCTAATCCACCATCAGTTGAAAATTCAACCCCATATTAGGTAATACCTGTAGATGAAAGTCCATTAGCATGGGTTGGTAAACAATTTTTCAACTTTATTTTGCATAGCTCTTGATTGTTTATAACATGTAATTAATTCAGGGCTTGTGTTGTGGGATTCCGATTGATTGTTATATGGATTAGTTTTCACTTTTAGCTTTGAATTATTTCAGAGTTCGATTTTGTGAGAAAAGTTGAGGGACAAGTTTACCATACTCAAGTGGGTTTTCTTACTTTGTTAATCGATAGATACCCCATTTACATCTCCTTATTTCAGCTTAGAGTTTTGGTACAGCTTGGTACAACTCATGTTTCAACTTGGGAGATTTCTAACAATAGTATGTAGGTTCAGTGGGCATGGTTAAAATGTCTATTTTTAGAAAATTGTATTTTAGTATCTGTTGTTAAATTTCAATATGTGAAATAATCATAATTTGGACATATTTTAAGACCCATAATTTGGGCATGTTTGCAGTGGTATATGGTTAACACACCTGATATGCAACTTTGGCAGATAGTTTATTTCTATCCTATTTGCATTGCAGATTGTGGGGATAGATTATTTTTCATTGGTAGTTCACTTGATCCAGTTTTGACTATAGATATTTTGGCATGGATGGTCTAAACATTCTGGATCGTGATATTTGCAGTGTTAAAAATTTCACAGGGGACAATGGACACTAGCTATTTTGGCATGTAGTTTTCTTTTTACACTGATCTATTTTTGGTGGAATTGATTTTGTAAAGTGATTGGCGTAAAGTGTCACAACGTATCAATTAAACACTTTCTTTTTTGTTGTTGAAGGGGTGTTATTATCTGATCGATTGTTTTTATGGCATCACAGTGGGATTAGCATTCACAATTGTTTGTAGAAGTTGATAGGGTTGCAACATATCAGTTGGACATTAGCTTGAATGGGTGTTATTATCTCGATCAATTTATGTGACTAGCTAATAAACTATGTGCATTTAATTAACCTATAATGCTATTTCTTGTATGTGATTCTGCAATGTAGGATGAGTTAGCATGTTTTGTGGGTGGAAAACAACTTTTTATGAACAAAAAGACTCTTCATTGGGGAGGTGTGATCCAGAGTACATTTTTAGACATTTAGGAGTTCCCTAAATCTCCCTAAACCATGACTAAGTGGTAGAGTGTTTTGAGAGCTTTTCGTCGATAGGTAGAACTCAAAAAACAAATCTCATACGCGAAAGTTATGGTTAGTCAAATATTTGGTTTGAAAATGGTCCAAGGTGGTCAACAAACGAATCACGCGTTGACACTGGCATATTGGAAAAAGGTGAAAAGGTTGAAAATTCATGTTTTGATCACCTCGGTCTTTGACGAACGAAAAAAATTGGTGGGCCCCGCTATTTTCTTTGGCCGGGGACCCTCAACCAGGTTCGACACACTCTTTTATAGGAGGGGTGCCTTTGCCACCTATTTCATATTGCCATTATCAAATTTTTGATTATATATGCCATATATCTCTCTAACATTGCCCATGTGGGATTATTGTATAGAGAGTTTATTTGTGCATGCAAGGTTAAATTGAGCTCGGGTGAGCTACTTATTACCTCGATGGGGTGATCAACTACCCACCGATATGGATTAATTTATCACATTGTTTCGGGCTTATTTCCATATGGTTTGGGATTATGTTATCCCCATTACCTTGGCGAGCACATTGATTTGCATATGAATCGGTAGATAGACCACATAGCTCGGGTGGAGCATCAACACACGAGTTCACAACGAAGGAGATCAATACAACTCACACCATAACTCACCACTATGTGACACTCCTTAGCTGCTCACCAAACTTGTGGGTGGTTTCAACATTGCACAACGACCAACCTCAAACATGGCTGACAATGAAGCAAATAACTTGGCAAAGATTGTGTGGCCCAACAAAGGGGCTTGTGTGGCCCAAGCCATAGATTGGATTAGCTGGTTAGGAATTGTAAAAGGCTTAAAAACTTTATTCACCCACGTGTGGGATAACAAAAACAATGCCTCCACCAAACTTGAGTCCCAAGGAGGATGCTACGTGAAGATTTGGACGACACAACCAAACAAAAGTTTGCTCCCCACTTTGTTAACATGTAGGTCCACGTGGATAGTGGACAACAAATGGAGGGAATCCAAGTAAGAGGTGGCATTGGTAAAATGCAAAATGTGGGGTTTTAAAAAACCAATCTTGGTGGCAAACATAATCCATAGAGATGTGGATAAAAGGTGGAGTCGGTGGTGGGGAGATTCGAACTCCCACCACCCATGTAAAAATAATAATGCCCCACCAACGTGCCATAGGAGCTCAACATGGTTTAAAAGGAGCTCATTTTATTTGAATGGTAGAAGAGTTGGCCTGAGCAAAGCCATAGGGCCTAAGAGGGAAGTTATGGAAATCCTCCGTTTTGGAGCACTTAGAGGTAGAATTAGGCCTTAGTGTAAAAATGAAAAATGTTCATTTTTCCAAGAGGAATCCAACTACATGATTTTTTTTTCATGTAATGCTTTAGATTCTCCATTGGTAGGTTCTTTCGAGTATAGTTTGGGGAGATTATTTTTGAAGACACTATAGGGGCCACATATGGACTTGTAACGGTTTCGGCTAATTACAAAGTTCCATGAGGTCTAGTATTAACCCATTTATAGGTTTTGTGATCTATTTGTCATTATTGAAGGGTTATTATACTTCATTGGATGTTAAATAGATCGATTCTCTTTTTGAGAATCCGGAGACGTAGCCCATTTGGGTGAACTCTGTTATCAATTTCGTTGTTGTGGATGTTTTATTCTGTTTTTATGAAGCTTTTAATCAGATAAAATCAGTTATAGATTTTTATTAATTTGATTAAGCAATCATCTTTAAAATGGGAAAATGGACTTAGGTATCCATAATCCACAATGAATGAGGTATGCACATTTCAATGTTGTGATTGAAAATCAGATTGAGGTGCATAAATAAAGTGAATTAATCAGTTTTGGAGTAATTGAAGTCCGTAAAATTGATGTTGAGTTCCTAGATCCTTGTGAACAGTCAAAGTTTGAAAGTTAGAACTTGAGTTTTCAAATCAAGTAATGGCAAGACTTGAGGCCAACTGATATGAGCACATGTAGAAGACATAGAATGAAGATGAGAAGAAGAACTAACATGAGCCTAAGAAGCGTCCTTAAGATGTTGGATTTTAGATTTAAGAGATGTAATTGTGGATTCCATAGCCTGAAATTTGTCTTGAAATAAAGAATACAAAGCTTGAATTGACTCTAAGATGGGTTGATTGGATGGAGGATCATGAAGAATAGGGTCGTTGGATAGACGATCAAAATTGGCACTTATTTGGTAAGGTGGTGTATCTCTAAGGAGATACATGGTGTCTAGGGATTTTTCAGAACAACCTTGTAATTGGGATGCATTTGAAGTAAATCATACAAAGAAATTTGAGGAATTTTAGGAGCCATGAGAGAAGAAAGATGAGGATCTAAGAGTGTTCAAATGAGTTGGGTTCACCAAATGATTTAAAAAATATTGAAATATAAATGTTAAATTCTAATTACAAAGTCACAACACAATGATAATGCAATAAAGTACAAATCTGACCTAAGTAATAAGCTAGAAAATATGAAACCCTAAATACAAGAGGGAGGAAAGAAGAATTACCCGGTTCGTAATAAATCTAAAGTGTATAGAGTTGGAAAACTCGATGAAACAGATGTGCATACCGTTGCAATCGAGCCTAGAAAATGTAGAACTATTGAGAATGCTCGGGATTAGGGTGCATGTATTGTGTTAGGGGTGCCTAAGTGCTTTAGATTGGTTATTGGCGCTACTTACGATTGTGGAAAAACTTCGAAAATATTTTTTTGTGTCACACAAGTGTCACTGGACTTTGATCTTTGTCACATGTATGTCATTGGTTGATTGCCAAGTTTTCCTGAAACCTGCAAAGAGAAAGAGCACTTGTAAAACCCTAAAACACATCAAATCCTAAAAATAAAAATATGCAAATGGGGAGTCAGATTGACCCCAACGGTCACCCAACTGAGTGAACTTACGATCTGAGAGTTGCACTACATTTCAAACTCCATGTAGTTTTGCATGTGTGTGTGAATAATCATTCCCTAAGTAGCTCTGTGCAAGACACACTAAATAACGAATAATAGCTAGATGTAAAAGATGTAAATAGATGTGTGCATGAAAAATGAACTTCCCCTCCTATGAAGTGTATACAAAATAATGTAGTCCCTTGTCCCTTGAATGATAGCTAGATGGATGCTTTGATGCTCTTGAAATGCCTTTGGATGCAACCTTAGGTGATAGTAGTAGATGCTTAGAGCTTGGTCCTTTAATTTGATCATATAACATTGTATTTATATGATTCCCTTGTTTGAATTTTGTAATTAATCACTAAAAGGCCGACCACCAAGAAAAAAATATGCCCAACGGCTAGAAAAGACCCAAAAGATGTGAGTAAGATACAAAGAGGTCGGGGTGCCCAGAGGGGACAAGGATGCCCAGCGCTAGCATCCTGGATTAGCACTTGGTGTCCAGACTTAGAAAATCAAGTATCGAAAGTCGAATGGGTGTAGGGTGTGTAAGGCCAAGAAGGAAACCAAAAAGAAAGCAAAGAGGCCAAAGATAATGGTCAATTAATGCTTTTCTCACTTAGGAATTATATGAATGCAAATATGTGATTAGGACATAGAAATGTACCCCAAAGTGTGTGATTTAGTCTCTACAAATTTAAAAAATAAGAACACAAAACATTAGAAAAGACGAACATTATTATTAACAAGGAGTAATTTCCTAAGTGTAATGTTCCATAACAAGCTATTAACATGTGTAACGTGGTTAGGGTAGAGAGTAAAACAACTTCGGGAAAAATATCAAGGTTATTAATATTTATCAAAGAATTTAAGTCTTAACTTTTATTTACATTAATATTTGAGATTAAATCTCCTTTCTCCATAGTTAGAAAGTAGATTGTTGTGTTTTTTTGTTTTTCATTTTTGGCTTTTAGAAAATAGTTTGGGATGCCATTAAAACTTGGAGAAGCAACATAAAAACTCTATTTCCATCATATTTAGGCACTTTCATGTATTTCACAACACAAGCAATTGTTGGTTCTTGAGGAGAAAGAAAATTCCCTATTCTAAATTTCACATTTTGATAGAGGTTGAAGGGTTTTTGATGGGTAAGTGCACCAAGATGGTGGACAATTAAGTGGACATAAAAACCTAAAATTTAGGTACCACGAGCGCGGTTTATAAACCGCGCTCATGCAATTGTTTTTATAGGCTCGATGATTTCCAAACCTAAAACCGCGATCATGGTTTGCAAACCACAAGCGTAGATTAAAACCACGCTCGTGGTCTCTCGAGAGAAAAAATAGACCCGCGACTCGTCATTTTTCCTTTCCAACCGCGATTTCTCCTAGACATTTGGCACTCGTGCTTTGAATACCCCCTAAAAATTACTCTTCGGACTTGTGGATCACGATAGTTTCAACCATTGCCAAGACAAAGAGGTAAGCCCTCAATTTTGATCAATTTGTTTGCATTTTAGGTTACTTTTTGTGATTTTCATGGGTTTTTCGATTTTTGTTTATGTATACAATTTTTTGTTTGTCATTAATTGCTCGGGAAGCTCATAATCCCGAAACCATCAAAATATTCCTAAAAACCCTCTAAACAATCCTCAAAACCCTCCAAACAATCCTCAAAACACTCCAAACATTCCCGCAAAACCCTCCTCCAAACATATATCTACTCCCGTGGCTTCTTCGTCCCCACTAACAAACAGAACATAAACGAATATCATTGGAAAAATCGACAAAATAAAATTGCCATTGAGAACATTATTCGTAATATAAGACAAAATCATGCCACAAATTCGCCTCGTATGGCTTTAGCCAACACATCATTGCAAACATTGATTGGCGAAGTTGACTCCGCAACCAACCAAATAGATAGATGGAATACCTTTAGAGGTGATTGTAGGCAGCAAATAAATTATCCCATGCGGTCGTAAAAGACAATTTTTTTTTAAAAGACCGCATTTGTGCATTATTTACTGACCCAAGAACCAATGCCCCCGCAGTTACTTGTAAACGATTCCCAATCCATTGGTGCCACGATGACCGAATCAAGAACAATTTTTGGGACCGATGGTGGATGGTTTTTGATTATCCACCATGCAACAACAATGAGGTTCCCCTCTATTTTTTAAAGAAATTATATTGCGAGTTCGTGTTTAATGAGATCTCAAATTATTTTGACTTTTCTAATTTTTATGGGCGAGGTGGTGGCTCTGCACAGAGTAGACTGGTGCACACGTAGGTCAACCAAGGATCCCCATGCCCCAAAACCCCCATTACCTCTAGTTATCCCTCATACAGTGAAGGAGGTTGTGGAGATTGACACACTACATGCATTGAGGGAGCTCACTGACACTCTGACCCAACATAGTGAGCAGATTGCATCTGCCGATGTTGGTGGAGGTGCTGGATTCTAGTGCACACACCACTTTGTGGATCATGTGGTGTCAGTATGCACTACGGGTGAGACATTATTTCTTTGGATCACATGATTTCTTTTCTCTATATGAGATGATGGCGAGATGCTTTTAGAATTGGTACAAAGGATCTTAGTCTTTCACAGTAAATGTCAAATAAATATTATACACACACACACACACACACACACACACTAGTTTAATTCATGTTTGAGATTTTAATATATATGTATTTCATTATACATTATGTACATACATGTAAAAACTAATTTTTTATTTTATTTTAAATAGCAAGAGCCAGTGAAGGAAACATTCGGCGTCGACATGCTAGCTACTGCAACTGGGCATGTTACAAACGTAAGTTTTAAGTTGTACTTAAATTTCAAATTTCATTTGATTGTGCACTTTTATTATTATAATGTTTCACCTGTACATGTACATATTAATATATGTTTTTCTTTTATACGTGTAGGAGCCTAGCGGGTCATCATCTGCTCTGGGAATTGAGGCTATTGACACGCCTCACGTGACTTTTACGTAGGTTAGTTTCTCTTTACACTTTGTTTCTAATTGTGGAAGTTCACATGGATTATGCTTTGGCTTTGTTATGTGGCAGTCATGTAGATTAATATTGATTTGTACATGTTTTTTGTATAGCTTATGACTTCCAGAGAGACTCCTCCATATATGCAGATTGTGGAGGCTACTGTAGATACTCCCATAAGAATCCACTAACTGAGGTACAATTTTTCAAATTTGTTAAATTTATTTAGGAATTATTTCTTATTACTTAAATCTACAATATCAAATTTTGTACATGAAATATTTAATTTGAAATTTAATTATTTATATGTAGCTTACCTCTCATGAGTCTACTGTTGTCCCTACCATGCGTCAACGACAAATTGATAGGGATCATGACATTGCGGTAAGATTTCACATGCATTTTAACTAAATTCTAAGTTTCTAAAATTTGAATGTATTTTAAAAATATGGGTGTTAAAAACTTGTTGTTTATGAATGTGCAGGTTAGGTTGTAGGCCTGCTTAGAGACACCTAGGACTACAAGGATGAAATCCAAAGTGGTATCTCCTCCACTACATCCCTGTGTCATGGACATGCTACTTCTAAAGCAGGCAAAGAGAGGGAAGATGTTTCATGATTAGATTCATAGGATGTGGATGTACATATATACATATATATATATATATATATATATATATATATATATATATATATATATATATATATATATATATATATATATATATATATATATATATATATATATATATATATGGGCCAGCTAGTCCTAGTTCATGATTCTTCATAGGACATTGTATCAGATATATAGCCTTATGCGACCACATGTTGTCCTATATGTATGACACACTTGGTTCGAGATGTACACATGTTATGAACTTATATTTTCAGAGACGTGTGTTCAGCACACTTAGTTTGATACATTATATATCCATGTGTTGGTTTTCATAACGATAATACTTTTATGTTTGATTCAAATTCATTGCACATGATATCCTTCTATGTATGTATATTCTATGTATATTAATTCTATATGTATGTTTGATTTAAAATTAAAAAACTATGGTGCAACATATATGAATATAACGTTATTATGGTGCAACATTGCATGGTACAATTGTTAAGAAATTAAGGGAAGCATGTGTATTCCTCCATCAACATGGGCAACTTATCATTTTCCTCTTAAGTCATGAAAAATATTTCATACCTTGAATCTTGAAATAAGATGTCTTCCCTTGGGTCATTTGGTTTTTGAACTGTGTATTTAATTTTATTTATCAGAAGGATATTATTAATTTTACCATTGATGAGTATGGTGGTGTATGACCAATCCATCTTTATATCCCCACCAATATCGTGATAGAAACTTTGGCTCAACAATATACCATACGTAGCTAACATGTCTTCCACAAGTATTTCCATCTTGATTTTCTTGTCAGGGAAGTCTGCAAATTCTAGCTTGAGAATCTTTCACCTAGCCGAAAAGAGGTAATTATTTTGTTTTCATGTAGTAACAATGGCCAATAGCAAGGCTGAGAGTAATACCAATAGAGTTAGCAAATTTTATAAGCATGACATTGTCAGAGGCATCGAGAGTCAATAATGCAATTATTCAATTTATAGGTTTATTGACCAACACAGAAAGAAAGGTTCTTATTTCCTAGAAGAGGAGGATTTTAAGGAAAGAAGGTTCTAGGAATGAGTGGTTCTAGGATTGGGAAGTGATTATTTAGTGTTGGTAGGATTTTTGGAACATGTATTTTTACTACTTCCTTTGATAAACTAGATGAGGATTAAAGTGTTTTGCTTGGGAAGTAGAAGAAGAGGCTTATTTATTTTTTTATGAGTGGGTGAACACTAAACAAGAGTAACTATTCATATCATCTATCTAGATTATTCAAGATCTTTGTTGGGTGAGTATTCACAATAACCAATAATTGCATAACCATCTTCTTCTTCTCTTTCAATTTTTGATTCAACAATTTCTTGAAAAAGTTGTAATTGTTGAAAAAGTTGTAATTGTTGAAAAATTTGTAATTGTTGAAAAAGTTAAAAAAGTTGTAATTGTTGAAAACGGTGGGTCATGGCACCAAACCAACTACGCGGAAATGTCCAAGTGACTAGGTGAATGCTAGAGGAGGCATCGTTTCGGTGTGCGACAACATCGTTGCTTCCGGGCTACCTCGTTCGGGTGGAGTCCCTTAAGAGCCCTGAGACCAAAAAATTGTTCAACTTCGACAGGTGACTACGTAGAATCCATGACACCTAAGGACATCTCGTTCAATCCTACACCTCGGCATAGGGACCCTCTACAATAGCATGTCTCATTTTTTTCCTTCTCTAATCGGTGCTCTTGTTCTATTGTTTGCAAACACACCGAATAATGTAGTTTGAGACAATGTAAGGATGTCAAACGGTATATTTTGTAAACGGTGGGTCATGGCATCAACGGACTACACGACATACATGTCCGAGTAACCAGTGAACGCTAGAGGAGGTGTCGCTTTTGGTGCGCAAAAATGTCGTTGCTTCCGGCTACCTCGTTCGAGCGTAGTCCCTTAAGAGCCCTGAGACCAAAAAATCGTTCAACTTCAACGGGTGACTACGTAGACTCCATGGCACCTAAGGACATCTCATTTGATCCTACACCTCGGCGTAGAGACCCTCTACAATAGCATGTCTTGGTTTTTTTGTTCTCCAATCGGTGTTTCTTTACGCTTCTATTTTTTGTAAACGCGTCGAATAGTGTAGTTTGAGGCAATGTAAGGATGTCAAAAGGTATATTTTGTAAATAGTGGGTCGTAGCACCAAACCAACTACGCAGACACATCCGGGTGGCTAGGTGAACGCTAGAGGAGGCATCATTTTGGTGCACAACAACATCGTTGCTTCCGGGCTACCTCGTTCGGGCGTAGTCCTTGAAAGCCTTGAGACCAAAAAGTCGCTCAAATTCGACGGGTGATTACGCGCACTTCGTGTCACCTAAGGACATCTCGTTTGATCCTACACCTTGGCGTAGGGACCCTCTACAATAGCCTATCTCAGTTTTATCCTTCTTTAATCGGTGCTCTCACTACCCTATTGTTTGCAATCGCGCATTCGAATAATGTAGTTTGAGTTGGTGTAAGGCTATCAAACGGTATATTTTGCAAACGATGTGTCGTGGCACTAAAATGACTACCCAAACATGTCTGGGTGGCCAGGTGAATGCTAGAGGAGGTGTCATTTCATTGTGCGACAACGTCGTTGCTTCCGGGCTACCTCGTTCAGGTGTAGTTCCTTAAGAGCCCTGAGCCAAAAAAATCATTCAACTTCAACAGGTGGCTACGCAGACTCTGTGGCACCTAGAGATGTCTTGTTTGATCCTACACCTTGGCATAGGGACCCTCTACAATATCTTGTCTCGGTTTTTCCTTCTCCAATCGGTGCTCTCGCTGCCCTATTGTTTGCAAACGCACTAAATAGTGTAGTTTGAGCCAAAGTGTAAGGTTGTCAAACGATATATTTTGTAAATGGTGGGTCGTGGCACCGAACCAACTACGCATACATGTCTCGGGTGGTGAGGTGAATACTAGAAGATGTGTCATTTCTATGCGCGACAACGTCGTTGCTTCCGGCTACCTCGTTCGGGTGTAGTCCCTTAAGAGCCCTGAGACCAAAAAATTGTTCAACTTCAATGGGTGACTACACAAACTCCATGGCACCTAAAGACATCTCGTTTGATCCTACACCTCGGCATAGGGACCCTCTACAATAGCCTGTCTCGGTTTTTTCCTTCTCCAATCGATGCTTTGTTGCCCTATTGTTTGCAAACGCTGCGTCAAATAGTGTAGTTTGAGCCGGTGTAAAGGAAGGTCCAAATGATATATTTTGCAAATGGTGAGTCAGAAGCACCAAACCGATTACATGGAAACATCCGGTGGCTAGGTGAATGCTAGAGGAGGTGTCATTTTAGTGCCCAACAATGTCGTTACTTCCAGGCTACCTTGTTCGGGCATAGTCCCTTAAGAGCCCTGAGACCAAAAATCATTCAACTTCGATGGGTGACTACGCGCACTCCGTGGCACCTAAGGACGTATCATTTGATCCTACACCTCAGCGTAGGGATCCTATACAATAGCATGTCTCAGTGTTTTCTTCTCCAATCGGTGCTCTCACCGCCATATTGTTTCAAACGCGCCGAATAGTGTAGTTTGAGCTAGTGTAAGGTTGTCAAATGGTATATTTTACAAACGGTGGATCGTGGCACCAAACCGACTACATGGACACGTCCAAGTGGCCAGGTGAATGCTAGAGGAGGCATTTTTTTGGTGCACGACAACGTCGTTGCTTCCGGGCTACCTCGTTTGGGCATAGTCCATTAAGAGCCCTAAGACCAAAAAATCATTCAACTTCGATGGGTGACTACGCGCACTCTGTGGCACCTAAGGACATATCGTTTAATTCTAAACCTCAGCATAGGGACCCTCTACAATATTTTATCTCAGTTTTTTCCTTCTCCAATTGGTGCTCTCGCTGCCCTATTGTTTGCAAACACGCCGAATAGTGTAGTTTCAACCAGTGTAAGGTTGTTAAACGATATATTTTACAAACGGTGGGTCATGGCACCAAACCGACTACGCGGACATGTCATGGTGGCCAGGTGAATGCTAGAGGAGGCATCATTTCAGTGCGTGACAACGTCGTTGCTTCCGGCTACCTCGTTTGGGTGTAGTCCCTTAAGAGCCTGAGACCAAAAAAATGTTCAACTTCGATGGGTGGCTACGTAGACTCCGTGACACCTAGAGATGTCTCGTTTGATCCTACACCTCAAGATATGGACCCTCTATAATAGTCTATCTCAATTTTTTCCTTCTCCAATCGGTGCTCTCACTGCCCTATTGTTTGTAAACGCGCCGAATAGTGTAGTTTGAGCCACAGTGTAAAGGTCACAAACCGGTATATTTTGTAAACGATGGGTCATGGAACCAAACTGACTACGCCGACACATCCAGTGGCCAAGTGAACACTAGAGGAGGTTTCGTTTTGGTGTGCGACAACGTCATTACTCGGGCTACCTCATTCGGATGTAGTCCCTTAAGAGCCTTGAGACCAAAAAAATATTCAACTTTGACGAGTGACTACGCAGACTCCATGGCACCTAAGGACATATTGTTTGATCCTACACCTTGGCGTAGGACCCTCTGATAGCCTATCTCGCTTTTTTCTTTTTCCAATCGGTGCTCTCGCTGCCCTATTGTTTGCAAATGCGCCGAATAGTGTAGTTTGAGTTGGTGTAAGGCTGTAAAATGGTATATTTTACAAACGGTGGGTCATGGCACTGAACCGACTACGCTGAAACATCCGGGTGGCCAAAGTGAAAACTAGAGGAGACATCCTTTCGGTACACGACAACGCCGTTGCTTTCGGGCTACCTCTTTCAGCGTTATCCCTTAAGAGCCCTGAGACCAAAAAATTGTTCAACTTCGACGGGTGGCTACGCGCACTCCATGGCACTTAGAGATGTCTCATCTGATCCTACACCTCGGTGTAGGGACCCTCTATAATATCCTGTCTCAGATTTTTCCTTTTCCAATCGATGCTCTCTCGCTGCCCTTTTGTTTGTAAATGCACCTAATAGTGTAGTTTGAGATAGTGTAAGGTTAAACGATATATTTTGCAAACGGTGGGCCGTGACAACGAACCGATCAGGTGCACACATGTAGGGATGGTCTTGTAAACACTTGGGGAGGTGTCATTTTGGTTCTCTAAGCTCCAGGTCCTTCTGGGCTACCTCCTCCGAGCCAAGAACCCCCTCCATAGGTACATAAATCATTATTAATTGCTTCTCTTTTCTTGTAAAACAATGAAAGCTTCTCTTAGCTTCGAGAATTTATAATTCTCTACTAACAGTGCCAACCACATGAAGGTGGAAGCTTTTCTGGCACCACTAACCTGCATATAAAAGTGTTAGTCAAATAAATTTAAGTTTCAAATCAAAACCATACTAGATATATACAAAATACACAAATTTAATAAAATATATGAACTTAAATTTATCTAACTAACAAATTTATATATACCAAAGAAATTATATATACTGGATATAAGCATTGTAAATTCATTCCAATGAACCATCTGGATCGGATCTACTCGAATAGCCGAGAGGATTGCTTCATGATCTCGACTCTCAACCCTTCCAAAGAATCTTGTTATTAGGCCTTCCTCAATATCTATACAAATTTGAATATTTGTCGCTAGAACTAGATACAAATATAAGAGTATTTTTCTGTGTGTTTCAAAGTCTTCAAATACCCAAACAAATGATTTTTTTAATGGATACTATCGAATCCAAGTTCCATTAACTACCACTGACCCTGTAGGGTACTCAATATCTTCACCATCTATAACAGTAGAAGTTAAATTCTTTCTTTCCTCGATGTAATGACATAAGAAATAGTTTGTTTCTTCTTCATTGTCTTCTGTGCAATAACTGCAAACACATGTCCTACAAAAAAAGGTTTTAACTCAAATTTAAATTATACATATTAAAATTTCAATGGACATAACTCAATACAAAAATTGTAAATAACCATAAATACCTTGTCGCACCAAAATAAAAATTTCGTCAAAGTCCTTGGATGTTACAACTTCATCTGCAGAAACAAGTCGTAATGCTTGTGGAGGTTGATAACTAGGAAACGGAGTTAAAGGCCTACAAATCCATCCATCCACCCATTCTTGTGAATCACACTCAATAGTGACAAATTTGATACAAGATGCACAAAAACATGTCAACTTTCTTGTCCATGTGGCCCATGAAGTAGCATCTGAGTTACAAAATGAGTGCATATCACTGGACCCAGTGAGTGTATACAATCCTCGTAGTTAGCAATTTGTTGTTCCTCTATCAACCAAAAATGTTTGCGAATCGTGGAAATTTTTTTAGAACCTCAGGCCATGTTGTCAATACACCATTCCACTATGCTCTTTGCATCTTTTAATTTAGCACCATCTTTGTACTTCAACTCTTCTCTTGCACGAGCTCTTTTCACACATGCCCCTACACCGTCATGCTCTCCTTTTCCATGTCCACCTCAAATGAAACTCCAAATATGTTGCAGACACCCATCTTGATGTGCATCATGCTCATCCAATTTAAAACATTCATGCATTCTTAAACCGAGACGTGTAATTATCTCGACCACATATAATGTTGTTTGAAGTGGATGTCCTTATTAAACAAGTTTCCATAAATTAACTGAAACACCCTTGCACAAATTTAGTAAAATGAGTACGATCATCACTGATATAAAAGTGGTACTCTCTTAATTTTTTTGATCATTCTCTGTACTATCAGGAGAATGTATAAATGCTATATGCACAAAAATGGCAACTTGTACTGAGTTGTAATATTGTGATTGAACCTCCATTTGTGGTTGTAATGTGTAATTCTCTGCAAAATTGACCATTGAAACAATAGTACCAATATGAAATGTGTCTTTGCATATCTTGAACTGTTCATCCAACCATCAAGCTCTGTGTGTATGCCTAGCATACTCATAAACAATTTCATCCTTAAATTTTCTCATAAATTGAAAAACAGATATATGTTTTATAACTAGCTCACACCGTTTAGACTCTTTTCCATCTTTCAACTGGTATGCAATTGATTTATATTTATCAAGCTCAACTAAATTATTTCCTATTGCACCTTCAATTTACTCATGGATGCAACTTTCCAATTTAGGTAATCCGCCAATGTACCACAACTTCCATCTAAACAATCCCGACTATAAAAAAATCATCCAACTTCTTTTTCACAAAATATCATAGGAATGAAATCCCTGGAAGATATTGGTGGAACTTGAACACCACATTCCGATAACATAGTTTCGAGTGCAAAATAGAACGAATACATAAAAATTTAGCATAATACATAGCAAATTCAACATGTTGCCTACAACAAGTGGTGCGAGTATGGTTGATTTTCACATAGAATGGTTTTAACATTTCAAAAAAACGTTGTCTAATTTTAATTTCCAAATACCTTGTTCAAACTTACGAAAAAATTGAGTTTGAGTCATATTTAAGAAATGCTTTTGATGTGGTTCACGATTAATAAGCAACTCTTTGTTTTACAACATCTCTTGTATTAGTTGAAACTCTAGTGTTATCATTCCAAAATTGAATAACAACTTCTCTTATAACATCAATATTATATTTGTCCTTACGCGGTGCTCTAGCAGAAAATACCCAAAAATCAAGTGTTATTGAGTGATGAAAGATATTACGTCTTTCAATTGCTTTCATTATATTTTTTCGATTAACTTGCAACATTCGACTTATTTGCGTAATCAAACGCGTTATTTTTTTATTGATTCACTCACAACACTAGTAAATAAGTACACGATGCACAATATTACTATCCCTAGTGCGTCTCTTCGACACCAATAGTGTGATATGCATCATGAAGGTTTTCAACAATCAGAGGTTTGACCACATATATTAGATGTTGTCAATCCTAAGGTGTTTAATGTAGGTATCATTTTATTCAATTTCATCAAACTAACCAACAACTGACATATTTGGGAATCATTTAAAATTTCAAAATGATTATCCCAAATTTCAGTGGCTTTTCTTCTAATTTTCCATTCAGAAAGTTTTTCACACATTGGTTTCAAAATGTTTTCATCAATTTCAATAAAATAATTAGGTTTCTTACGGAAAATCCTAGGAGGTGTTTTTGTCAAATTTTGCTTGTCTATAGTTTCAACCTGAATTTCTTTATTCACATTTTCATTGTCTCCTTCAATTTCAACATTTGCTACATCATGAGTATTTAATTCTTCTTCAACATTGACGATAAAAACATCTTCATCACGAGTATTTAATTCAACTTCAACATCGATAAAGAGAAATATTACCCGGTTCCTCATTGCTTACAATAGTAGGGGTCAAGATGAACCTCTTCTTGATTTACTTAATATTCCGCATTCGCTCAACATTTTGAAATCTGTTTGCCTCTAATTTGTTTGGTGTTTTTTTACTTAATGAATTCATTTTTGACTTCATTTTTTTGTCTCCCATGATATTTTACTTTCGGTGATAAGAAAAACGTGTAGAAAATGACAGAATTTCGTAATAATTCATACGGTAAAGTCAAACAGTAAAAATCACATGGTAATTAGAACATTGGGATGCATATAAATATGATTTATGAACCGTGATCGCGCTTTATAAACCGCACTCGCGGTTTATAAAGCGCAATCGCAGTTCTTGTTTAAAAACCGCGATCGCGGTTGTTCTATCTCAGATCATCAAATCCGACCCTAAGGCTCAGAAATCTTTGTTTTGCCCCAACCAAAGCTATGGAAGGTCATTATGAAGTGTAAAGGGTCAAAAACTTCAAATTTGCTCTTCCATAGACTTGAACCATGCTAAAAACTGAAAACATTTCACAAAAATGGTGCCATCGCGTAGGGGATATTGTTAGCTTCAGTAGAAATATTGATTTTAAAGTGAATAGAATAAGATAAATATCATTTTATAATTTTTTACTAACAATAGGTCTTTAAGACATTTTTTCCCACGAATGTTCATGTCTACGTTTAAGACTGCAACTTTTGTTTCGCTTATCAAAATGTGATAAAACTTATACCATCCCAAGCGTGGAGAAATTCTATACACGTTAAAAATATATATTTGATTTCGATATTTTTTGATATAGTTATGGTGGGCAAACGAAAAAACGCTCCGTTTTTTAAATCTTTTAGAGCACTTTCACGGAAAAAATCATAAAAAAATTGCTCAAAAAAATACAAAATAAAATCCATCCCAAGATAGACAACTACATCTAACTTTTCACCAAAAAAAAAAATAACAAGATTTGGTCATCCAAATCGCGGGCAAACGGACTATAATCTTATAGGTTTTTTCAAAAACAAAAACCAAGTCATATAATTTTAAGTGTTTAATATAGCTAAACTTGTCCGTTTTAAAAAAATAATAGTATTTTAGAAACTAGATTCCGGATGTTATGATTCATATTTATATAAATTTTTCTAATTTTGAGTGCACGTATTGCTAATAATCCCTACAAGTTGAGATTTCATTGTTTTTTGCAATATGACGTCCACTTATGACCCCTTTTTGTCCACCAACTTGGTGCACTTACCCGATAAAGGTCACAATTACATTTCCCTAAAAAGTTCAAAGGTTTTTAAAAAAGCTAAATTTGTGCATATCCTATAATCATCAGTAGTCCATGATACCACATATCTTTCAGAGATTTTGTCTAATAGTTCATGTGCACATGTTGGTAGATGCTAATAAAGGTGAGTGATAAGATTGGAGACTTGTTGGTGTGAAACGACGACAATGCTCCATTAGTCATGTTATTATTAAAAATGCTCAAAATCTACAAGAAATGCATTTTTATTTGAAATCCCTAAATTTAAGACAACCTTAAATGGTCATGGTTCAATGCCTTATGAATTCATAGTGCATTCAATCGGGCAATAATGGTGCCACATTTCAAGCCACTAGCAACACAATTATTTTTTGTAAAAATCAATTTTAGCTTCAATGGTTGATGGTTTAACAAAACACATCCCTTCGAAAAAATACACTACCAAAAATTACTAGATACAATACCATAGATCACGTAAGCCTTCTGGAAAACATCTAGACCGATCGCTAAGGAACATACATGAACAATAGAAGCTAACACGATTATAAATTGTCACAGTTTGGGTATAATTAACGCCAAAGTGTGAATTCTAATAAAGTTAGTCACACATTTTTAGAAACTCTTCCACACATTAAAAGTGAGAACGAGAGAATTACTAATTTTGGAAAGATTGTGGAAGATAACAGTGTGGGAACCCCACATGGAGGAACGCTTCAAGATTTGTCCTCTTAGATGTAGTCCTCCATACACAACTCCCTGTGGCACCCGCAACTATAACATCTAACAAAATTTCCTTCTCCATAATGCTTCAACAAATGTCCATGCCCTATTTTCAAGCTCCAATTTGGCACATCTTTGGAAGTATGCTAAAGAAAGGTGAACAAATCATGTTTGACAACCGCCGGTCACGTTTATGAACAAAGTCAATGTTTGTTGGGGATGCACTTGCAGAATTAGAATTTTTCAAGAAGTTACGAATAAGAAACCACCAAAAGTATCTTTTAATTTTTCCGATGGCAACTTGATGCCGGTTGGTCATGGATGAGCCATATGCAACATAAGTTAGAGAGTGGTGGTAGGGACACAAACATATGACTCGTAGACTCACTTATATGGAAGGATTTACAAAGTTTGTTGGATTTATGAATCGGGTGATTCCTAAGATTCACTGGATAAAACGCAAAAGCCTCGTGACGATGACATAGTAAAATAAGGATTTTGCATAGGTGGAAAGGCGACAACAGGGGTCAAAGGCAAGACATTTACATTAACAAAAATGATGGGTCATTCACATTCAATGTTAGAGGAGCTCATGGATTCAAAGGTCGGTGTCTATGTTTTAACATGAGTCCACATTGGCTACACTTCCAAACCAATCTAGCTTGATTTTCTTCTAGGTTTTCATCGACCGAAACCTTTGGCTTCTCTTGCACACTATATGCTACTACTTAAGGACATATACTCATTTTCAAAACATATACATTCATAGAGGGTTTTAACATTGTTTTCCCTAAATATGTTGAGGAAATGACCGAAACTATTATAGGGGTGAAGACATTGTAAGTAAATTGTCGTAAAAAAATCTTTTCTACTTACCAAATATATTTTATTTATTACACTTTTTTCTTATTATTTATGTATTGAGAAATTTATTTTTGGTAAGCTTGAATATTATTAACAAGAATACCATGATTTTGGAAAGGGCTTCTTCATAATAAAAACACCCAAGATGTAATGAATTAGATAATAGATCGAAAGTACAAGAATTTAATTGTAAAAGATTGAAATAATTTTATATAACAACATCCTTGACTTAAATGTGATTTTGTATTATATATATATATATATATTGGTAAAGTATTATTTGGGCTTTTAAGAAGCATGTTAGACATATGCATGCCCAACATAGGAGCGACAAATCTTCTTATGGAGGAAGCCAGCATAGCAGAGCACTAGGTATCGGGTTTCGTAATTTGTGATTCCATTATTTAACCTGTTTGTTCGTCCTTTTTTTAATTTTTCAAAAAATCTGTACGACAATTTGGTCATCTAGATTCTCTTGGGAGGCGTGGATAAGGGCCGGAACCCCTTCGGCTTTAACGAGGGTTCCATTCCTTGAAGGAGGCGAAGATTGTTTGAAAATGGTGCTTATTGTTTAAGCATTGCACCTGGATCCTCCTCCTCCTGGAATCTGGATCTCTTAGATTCCGAGGTGTATGCAAAATTGTGCGAAGATGTTGACAAGGTGTTAAGTAGTTTGGATTTTGGAATTATTGAATTCGGAGGTGTAAGTGGTGTGATTTGAGTTGGCAGGAATGGCAGGCGTTGAAGGAGACGAGAGGGTGATCGCCACGGCGCAGCACATTGTAAGAAGCCTGGGCACCACAGAAAACATGACTCAAGATATGATAAGAATATTTTCAAGCTTCGACAATCGATTTTCCAGCATGAGCGAACGAGGAAACGCGCAGGCGCAGGCGCAGAGCGAAATCGAAGAAAGGCTGGCTTTCGCTGAAGAGATGGTTTTGCGGTGGGACATGAATTCCTGTGATGCCGCTCGACAGTCCATGATTTGGGAGGGGCCGCCGGACGAGGCTGCTTCCTATCTCCACGCCGTCGACGAAGTTCACCGCCTCACTGAAAGTCTCGCTACTCTCACTCTTCCTTTCTCTCTCCCTCGCCGACCCCCAAAATAATAATAATAATCATCGAAATGATATCCTAGATCGTGCTCAGAATGTCCTGCACATTGCCATGGCTAGGCTACAACAGGAGTTCCGCCATATTTTAGGTCAAGAGAGTGGAATATTCGACTCTGAACGACTCGGCGAGAGGAATCAAGATCCCGTCTCTAGGGTTTCCTTCTGTTCTTCTTCCACTCACGAGGAGGACGTGGCAGACGATACATCCACCAGCCCTTCCGCCAATGGGAATGTGGACGTCAATGCCGATGTCAACATCATCGTGGATTTAATCTCGCCCATGGTAATTCCTGTCCTCAAAGATATTGCGGAGCGTATGGTTGCTTCAGATTACAAGGAAGAGTGTTGTCAACTTTATACTTGCATTCGTAGGGATGTCCTGGAGGAGGGCCTGTATCGTCTCGGCATAGAAAAGCTTAGTATTGAAGAAATTCAGAAGATGGATTGGGAAAGTCTGGAAGGTAAAATGAAGAAATGGAGTCAGGCTGCCAAGATTGCAGTGGGAGTTGTTATGGCGAGTGAGAAGCATCTGTGTCAGCAGATATTTGGGGAATTGGGATGTGGGGAAATTAGCTTTGTAGAAACTGCTAAAGGGGCTATTACGCAGCTTCTGAATTTCAGCGAGGCAGTGGCCATCAGTCGCAGGTCTCCGGAAAAGCTATTCAGGATTCTTGACATGTACGAGTGCCTCTCAGATCTTCTACCGGATATTAATTCCATTTTTTCTGATGAGTCCCCTGTGAGTACCAGCATCAGAGAGGAAGCCCTTGGAATTTTGACGCGTCTAGGAGAAGCTGCAAAGGGGACGTTTCTTGAATTTGAGAATGCTATTCAGACAGAGACTTCAAGGACTCCAATCCCTGGGGGCCATTCATCCCTTGACTCGTTATGTCATGAATTATATAAGATTTCTTTTTGACTACACAGATACTTTGAAACACCTTCTTATTGACGAGGAAAACGAACTAAAAATGGAGATTTTCGGAGGCAGCTTTCTAATAACTACATGGATTATCCGGAAGATGATTGTCCAGGTGACAATTCAAACATGTCACCTTTGGCGCATCGCCTCTTATCTATTGCATCGTTGCTTGAATTGAATTTGGACGGAAAGTCGAAATTGTACAAGGATGTTTCACTTTCATATCTTTTCGTGATGAATAATGTTCATTACATAGTTCAGAAAGTTAAAAGCTCTGAGCTCAGGACTCTTCTTGGTGATGACTGGGTAAGAAAGCATAGTGGCCAGGTCCGTCAGAATGCAACAAATTATCAAAGAGCTGCTTGGAACAAGGTATTGTCTTGCCTGAGAGATGAAGGAATTTGTATCACTGGAAGTTTTTCCAATAGAGTTTCAAAGGATGCTCTTAAGGAACGGTTCAAGAGTTTTAATTCTGCATTTGAGGAGGTGTATCGGAATCAGACTGGTTGGTTCGTACAGATCCTCAGCTCCGGGAAGAGCTGCGCATATCTATTGCAGAGAAACTCCTTCCAGCTTATCGATCCTTCATGGGAAGATTCAAGAGCCACTTGGAAAGTGTAAGGCATGTAGAAAGGTATATCAAATATACACCTGAAGACTTGGAGATTTACCTACTGGACTTGTTTGAAGGTTCACAAGGGTCTATGCAACATCAGCGGAGAAGGTCTAATTCTTGAAGGCTTTATCATCCTATTTATGTTCCCACTTCCCTATTTTTACAGTTTTCTATTAATGTTCATTTCCTCTTACACTTGTTAAGGAATGGCAGGTATGCTACAACCAGTCTTATACCTCATTATGTATGAATTTGTTTGGATTGAACCAGTCTTATGCCTCATCATATGTGCTGATTGATGTTTTCTATGGCAACACGGAATTATAAAGGAAATTCAGGTTTGCTGGTGGAGGAATCCTAATCTACTTGTAAAAGATGATCCTCTGTATTAAGTTCTGCATTTTTTCTAAACTCTTGAACGTTTTATAAGCTGCATAATTGTAATTGACAATTTTGATAAAAATTCATTCCAAATGCTTTTGTATTGCATGCTTCGTTTATCTCATAGACAAACTTTTGCTTGTTTGTCAAATTACCAATGCAGGACTGGGGTTACCTTTAGAAGTGTCATCATGGTTCAATTTAAGCATACTCTGTTCAGCTAGATTTCATTTCCTTCTGTCTTTTGAAACCATTTTGGTCTATCCTGTTTAGCAGGGATGAGTGTTCATCAGTGAAAAGAAATAGCTGCAGCCTTCTTTTTCTCAGTAAATGCTGGAAAGAGTGTTGTGCCATTCTAGTTCTTTTCACAAGAAGAGAATAATACCTACCTCTTTTTTTGAATAATTAGTGAGTGCTACTAGTGTTCTCTAGATCATAACTCTTTTGAAGTCCGAATCTCCTAAAAGTTAAAGGTGATTCTTTAGTTTGTGCCTAGCCAGCACACTTTCTGGGCTGAGACTCTTTCCTTGTCAGAACGAGTGGAATTTAACACTTCACCTTATATAGTGTTCAAATTGCATACCCTTCAGGTTTTTGCCTCATGACCAATCTTGGGAGCAAAGCAAGCCTGGCCAATCCATCTACACCATGGGCATATGCATGTGCATGTGATACGAAGAGCATTAGTTGTATATTGCACTAAATATGATGCATGTTGTACTGTGTGCTAATTTAGTAGTAAGTTAAATGCTTTGCATTTCGATGTGCTGTTTAGACAGAAATTCGCAAGTAAACATGCAGGGCTTGCGAAATACATGCGTCATAATCTGATTGCAGTTCTCTGTTACTATCATAGTTGTAAGCTCTCTCTCTCTCTCTCTCTCTCTCTATCTATCTATAAGTCTTTTAGAACTAATTTGTTGTTACTCTTAGTGCTCTGAAAATCACTGTTTTTAATATATATAACATTGAATATACCAACATCCATAAGGGGTTGTGTTGCAGTCATACAATAGTGTAGCAATGGTATTGCATGAAAAAAGAAATTAAGGTTCATTTTAGGCTGACGACATCAATATCCTGTCCATACCAAAGTATTTTCTTGGGTATATTGCTTTATATTATTTATTGTTGCTACAAACCAAGAATGTACCAAATTCTTTCCTTGGGTATATTGCTTTCTATCCTTCATTGTTGCTAGAGATGAAGAATGTTTCTTTCACAAATTCCTATATCATGTCCTGTTTGGTTCCAAGGTATGGATCGTCGACAGGATCTTAGGTGCTTGGTTGCCTCGGTTTCTGTGAATGGTATTTGAGATTTCTCATTTCTTTAACCATAATACCAAATCCGTATTAAATGATGTAATAAGTTAATATGTGAGGGTGCGTCAATTATTCTTGGAGGCAGAGTGAACTAGCTTGTCAAGGAGTGCTGAAGGAAGGTAAGCTGTAAGGTGAGCTTGGTAGCACATAAGCTGATGATTGTAAATGTGGCAGGGTCCTGACAACATCTCTCACGTCAGAGCAAATATAGGTTTTAGCTTTTATACAGAGATCCTAATCAGCTATTCCAAAGAGAAAGTCAGGCCTAAGGAACAAAAATATCTGACCATAAGTAATATCAGTGAAAAGGACACAAAACCTTTGTCATTGTCAATAACATCATGTGGGTGGTTGGTTGAAATTTTTGTGGTGTTTTGAGAGCCTAGGAAATGGTAGTATCTTTAGGAGCTCTTGCCCCATTGTCCAGCCCGTCCTCGACTCCACTTTTACTCAAATTTTGTCATCTACCTATCCAATTCTTATGGCCTCTCCAAGATTTCCTGGTCCACGCATTCCTGCTTTGTCTCACCAAGAGTAAATTTCGTTATTCATCGCCGCATGACCATTTCCAATATTTTGCCTCACTTGTTTGTATTCTCCTGGCCAAAGTGGACATCAAGCTACAAAGATTGGTTAGGTGCCTCCATCTCATGTTGTTTTTACACAGCGGCCACGGTTCATACTTTTCTGGAGTTTAGACACAAAAGAAATAGTACGACTTATTTTGAGAATGAGACAGACTCAACAATTCTCTTTGAAATGGGTTGGCACAAACATTCCTTGAACATAATAATAAAAAAAGCCGCATCTTTTAAATTGTGCACTTTTGGGTGATTGAGGGTTTGCTACTCTTTTCATTGAATATTTGGTCAGGTTGGTCCTGTCTGCATTTAAGTTTTGCTGATACAAGTGAGTCTAAATTATAACTACCTGTTGATAAGGTGTTTAGTCTGGCCCCTTGGTGCATTACAATAAAATATGTTAAGTCTTAGCTGTTGGTTTAACTAGGTTTAAACTTTATAATCATTTTTTTTTGAAACATATAATGTTTTGGAGATTACTATCACCCTCCTACCATTAATTCCAAGACTTTTTTCAAAGGGTAAGAGCTTCAGCAAAGCTATTAGTGCAATTATGGAGACTTCATTTTTATGATTCCTCTCGAGTCTTGCTAGCCCATAAGATCCTGTATTTTTGGTTCTCATTTGGCCACCTTTAGCCACTCTGATTGAGCCTTGCTTTTTCTCTGCTAATTTACAAGATAGTAAAATAATCTGTTATGGACCTAAACTTGGTAATGACATGGAAGGTTGGCTTGACATACATTCTATATAATATTTTGTTATTCATTTTAGATTATTGTTTACATTCATTTTGTATTCGACCTAGAATTGTGCAAACAAATTGCAATCTTAAACATTCAGCCTAAAATTGTGTATTTTACTTTCACCACCTCAAGTGTTTCCATATAGATATTTGATGTTGTCTTTTCTCTATTGTTTACTTGTATTGACATTTTTTCGGTCCTAGCATAGATCTAGACTGTAATTTTTTCTTATACTTAAAACAGCTAAACATTGGATCTCAATCCTCTTGATTAAGTTCGAAGTGGGAAAGTGGCGCTGTGGGCTCTTGTAAGAGGCATTCCATGGTGTTGAAGCATTTGGTGTCATGCATTGGGTTGATGTATTTTGGCTTTTACAATTTATAATTATTAGTGTAACATATATGTAAGATGGAAGCACAAGTTCAAGGACACCATTGGAATGCAGTTATGTTCTGGTTGCCCATTTTTAGTTTGCTAAAGCAATACAAACGTGACACAAGGTGGAGAGTGGGGATTTAAGAGACCCGTGAAATGTAATTTACAGCTATAAAATATTAAATGTACCCCTAAGGTGATGGCTGTAAAAGATTTAATGTATAAAATGTATCAAACCACTAAATCTGTACAAAAACATTTATGTTATTAATTTAGAGAAATGAGACCAATTCAACATTACCATGTTATTGTAGGTTATGTAATGAAAGAAACAAAACACAAAATCTAGCCCACCAAACAAATACATCATCAACCATTTAAAATAAAAAACTGCTTTACCGTAATTGTTAACTTTGATTCCAAAAACCAACAACATTGTGATAGCACCATGCCACTTGAGAACTTGTGCTGTTATTGTTTTATGTCATTCAAAATGGACTTCATGATGCTCGGTAATTATTGCATGTTTTATACTGATGTTCGGGAATAATTGCATATTTATAATGGTTTTAATTATATTTTTATTGTTATTCTATTTTAGTATCTGACTGCACAGGCTAATCCTGGGCACCCTCTCTTGGAAATGCAAGCCTGATGTCCTTGGGACACCACTTCTTTACAGGGATCGCCCAAAAGTCAAAACACTCTTCCATTCTGCTTGCATTCTGGGGACGGTTTGCTCCCATTTCCCCCTCCTTTGCACCTGGTGAGATGTAGGATGTACGGACACATCCCCCAAAAATGTGGATGCATTTCCTAGTAATAGTGGATCAACATGAATAGTTGGCATGGAAGGAAATCCAAGTGGGCATGTGAGTTCCCAAATATCTATATTAGTAATTGGAGAGTGGATCCCACACCTTGTTTAGATGAAATCCAATATGGAGCACCGTCTTTTTTATAATAGACAATTCAATTTGGGAACATGAAGTGCAGTAACTATCTCAATTATCAATTATGTCCACCAATTTGTCTTGTGCTACACATTGATTATCTTGAGATGAGTAACTTTTAGGACCTGGAGCTTTTATCTTTAACTTCATACTTTTCTCCTAACATGGCATGATGAGCTTGAAATCTGCCCCCAGGGAGAGCATGAGGTTTGTGATGTTTGCAAGGAGCCTTCTACTGCAGTGTTTTTGAGGTCACTCCTTTACTATGATTTGGTCAGTCCCAACATGTATTGAAGGAGAATATGCTATGGTTAACATGTATTAAATCAGAATAGGCTATGGCCAACATGTATCAAAGGAGAATAGGTTGGGACCAACAAGGATCTTAACTTATTTGAACTAACACGGTACTATGTAGTTGCAGTGATGTGATCTCTTCCATATTCGTGATCTTATTGTTGGCATTGTTTTCATTTTGGGACCTTGATTTGGTTGGAGTCAACAAGGTATCTGAGATATAGTTATTGTGTGAAATTTTTGCCAATATGGTGGCTCCTTTGTCATATTTATACCCTAGTTTGACGATGGCGTTAATAGTGTAGGAAAGCTCGTGGTTGTGAGGTGAATTGAGAAGTGTAGGCATCAAGTGCTTATACATGGACATATTATGATTGTTTCATTGTCTTTAAATCTTCTATAATATTGTAATAATACTCATTTTTGTGTATATCAATATCTAGACTCTAGATTGTTCGAGTTGTGTTTTCATGCTTTTAGAATAGAATGGATCCATACCATTGTGTATACATTTATGTTTTTTGCCATGAAGAAATAGTTTTAAATGGAAAACTTGACACATATGGATAAGGTCGAAGATGTCAAGCCATGGCACTCCAACTTGTGGTGGGAGATATTAAAAACTAAAGATCTGAAAGCTAAGGAAGTAATCTGATTTTTTCTTTCAGTATGTTGAGAATTTCAATTTGAATGATGCCATGATGGAGGGATAACTCTTTTGAGATTTTGGAGTTAACATGAATTTGTTTTGTTGTTGAAGTCTCCCAGAAGTCTCAAGGTGGGCTTATCTTGCAAGGATTTCGCCAATTGTTTGTGAGCATTGTAAATATCTTGGGTGTTTGTTTTATGATGTTCCTTTTCTTGATGGTGAAAAATAATATTTATCAACTACTTTCGGAAGGTTATTGCTTGCTGCCAAAGAGGTTTAATAAAGAGTCGGCCTTTAAATATATGGAAGAATGCGGTGCTGGAATGCTTGCATATCTTGCTCCACTTAAAATTTCATAGATTGACAACAGGTCTCTTCACAGGGTCCTTGGCTCAACAATTAGCTACATCCATATGTTACACTTGGCTGCCTTATAGTGTAGGTCTTCACTCCTCTAGCCTTCTTTGTCATATTAGGACCCAGGGTAGGATTAACTCATTTCCTACCATTTGTCAATCTGTTCATGCTATGCATCGGTGAAACTGCAGGATTATTGTTCCACTGATTTTTTCTGGCCAAATTACTAGACACTAGCCGCTTCTTGTCATGCCCTTTTGCGAGCTTCTATGAGTCCCAGCTTAGTCCCTAAGGATCTAGCAGAGTCGTATGGTTGCGCCAAAGATATATGGCGTACCTAAAGAGCACCTTTCATTAACTATCCCTACTACCTGCTAGTGCCAACTATTTAGGATTACTACGTAGAGCACCATTTAAGTTAATTTTGAACTGGTTCCCAAGATGGAGTTACTACTTATTACTGATTTGATTATCATCCCCATTATTAGGAGTGGGCTAGGAACTTCAATCTTATATGCAATTATTTCTCTATAGGGTGCTACAGATTCTATCTGGTTATTGACTTATTGTCTTTAGGACAAGTTTCCTTAGCTATGTCTAGACAAGCATCCATAACTAATCAATCTGCCATTGTTTCCCCTGGAAGATTCTTCAGTTCCTCTCCAGCCATGTTTGCAATCATGAAAAGGTTGCACTGATTTTTAGGCAGTCTGAAGAATGGAAAGAGAGGTGTACGAATACCACTGTCTCCAGAAACCAGCCAAAGACTGGGTGGCGATACAGGGTTTTTCAAACCAGCCCACTGGGCGTTTCTGTAAAGAGAAAACAGACAGGCAAAAGAGCAATATGCGAGGACCATTTTCTTCTTTAGAATAGCATAGAACAGGTTTAGATGGTCTAGCAAAGCCCTACCCTTTGATATTGTCATAAATTCAAATCTTATGCATAGCGGCTAGCCAAGTGAAAGCATTCACTTTTGGCTAGCCTTCAGAATTCCATCCTTTCGTCTAGGTGATGTTGTTGATCCATCCAGTGCTCTGATCCAAGAGCTAACCATATCTTGCTTTTGATAGTGTAGAAAGTACATCCCTTCTCAGTCCATCCCAGTTGGTCCTCATCAAGATTGACAAAAATACATCCTGCCTTGTCAAATCTGCTTGAGTTATATTTAACTTCAGGGCTAAAATCTGCATGACACACATCAAGATGCTTCCAAGACTGGCATCCTTATTTTGAATATGAGGCCAGTCAGCTGCCTTTGTCAAATCTCTTCAATCAAATGGCATGAATTAAATCCAGATTCTGGTGGGGCAGGGGATAGATCATAGTATAGATTCAAGAAGTCCTCCCAAGATACTTTGTGTTACGTACGATCCAAAATAGACCATCCTGTATCAGGTCACCACCAAATTTGATACAGTTCTAGATAGGATACTAGATCCCGACATGTAGCCTTTGGGAATGTCATGGCCTTCAGCTTGACCAATGTATTTCCTTCTTAGAATAGAAGCTTGCAACTCATTAGGTTCCTTACACCATCACTAAAAGAACTCGACTATTTAAGCTTTCTACTTCTTTTATGAACCTTTGAGACCAACCTTCCTCCGGCTTTGGGAAGAGATACTTGGGTACGCTTAGTTAAGTACCGTTTATGGTACTTAACATAATTCGCCCAAATTGATTTATGATTTGTCCGTCTCTTTAATCATCAAATTGGGTGTAATTGTGATGATAAGACCATTAACAGAAATGGCCTGCTTGACACTTAATTAGAGTTGAGTCCATTCAGCTTCAACTATCTACGAGCCCCGTTGTTGATCCTTGTTCTATGCTTACCAATAAGCTAATCTAGATAGCCATCTTTGGTTTGCTTGTAGGAAGAGAGATCCTGATTTTTTTACCGGGAGGGATGCACTCTGAATATATAGGATGTTATGAATCCTTTGTTGGAATCTCCTGGTTTTGTTGCATAAGGTTTGGAACTTATTTATTAATATTCTAACAAGTGGCTTGTAGACAATCATCCAAGCATTTTGCAAGGGCAGAGACCTAGTCAATCTAAGCCCCCACTATAGGTATCGTACCATCCACAAATTGGATGTGGACATACCTGCCTTTTTGTGAAAAAAACTTCACAACGTAAGGGAAACCATCAGACTCTGCTTTGCTCAGGTAGAGTCTCAGCGAAGATTAGGAAATGGTAAGGCAGAAGGGAACCCCTTGCTGGATGCCTCTTTTAGTATTGAAGATATTGGAAGTGGAAAAACACAGAGGGAAGATATTGAGAAATAGTTGTTGGTCGAAAACCTTAGGAAAGTCAAGGGGCCTAATAATTTGTCTTAGGAATGACCAATGAAAATGATATACACAACTTTACGAACACACCCTTGCGTCTTAAATTTTATATTAAATGAATTGTTTACTAAGCTATAATGATCCCCTTCATAATTTGTCCCCTTTAAACAAAGTCCACTTGTTTAGGGAGATAATGAGATCTATAGCTTTCTTAGGTGCTCGCCATATTTTACTTTATGACCCAGTAAACAATGTTACAAAGTGCAATTGCTCTAAAATTTCGCGCCTTGTAGCATCACCCACTGTGCCTATCCATCATGCAGGTTCGTAGTCAACGCGAACTTGCACAAAACATTGACTGGGTAGTCAATCTTCGCACCCAGTCAACCTAGAACCTGCGACCCCTGCGTCCTACTTTTCATGCCCCACCGTCCTGCTACACACTCATGTATGAAAGACTATGGTGCCGATTCTTTTTATAAAAGCGCAAACGAAAAATTTGATGGAATAGGTAACAATGTATTATGTTGTTACCTACCTATATAGGTAACAACGTAGTATATTGTTACCTATTCCGTCAAAACTAATGGCGACGTGACAAAATTAACAACGACGTGACGAAAAATACTTTTTGCCTTTGTGCGAACTTTATGAGAGATAGGCGTAGCCAACATTACCTATTTTAAAAATTGAAGGTGTCACTTAAGAGTGTTGTGAGCCAAACTAAATTCTTGGAAATGAAAAAATCCCTTAAAAATCAAGTTTAAATTTTTAGAGCTTAGACTAAAATCTATTTTATGGCAAAATAATGACAACAAGCTGATTACAACCGATAATCAAAATAGCCCAAGCTCGTAGGTGATCTTCATCAAGTGCGAAATTGCATATTTTGATTTTCAATGCCCTTATTACAATATATCTTGCCACATATAACTAGTGTTTGCTTTATCACAAAGCAATCAAATTATAATTAACCTTTGCATCATCATGAAATCATCTAAAAATAACTATAACAAATATATCTATAGCCTTAGCATTGCCTTTTTGCCATATTTCTCTATAAACCATAGTTACCAAATCCAATCGGATTTGCACAAAATTTGGATGGATCCGAAATTTTAAGCTATTCCAAATAAATTTGGTCCGAGTTGGCCCTAATTTAGGATTTTTTTTTTTTTTTGATATATATGTAAAAGAGGATTGAGGAAACCTTACCCCATTACAACGATAAGATAAAAAAGAGAAGTAAAAAGAGTCTAGAACATGCGCATAAACATCCGGAGTAGAGAGAAACAACGAAACTAACGACAAAGTATCAACATATATTCCCGCTTACAAAAAGGACGCAATAGCCCAAAAGTATAAAAAGAACCCAACTCGGCATTATTCCAAAGTTTTTAAGACCTCCTTCCATTTAGAAGCCAACTCGTAGATTGAGTTGCTCAATTTTTCATAAGGTAAGTCCCCTTCTTCCCTCTTACATTTTTACCTTTATCTTTAGCCCCCTCATCACACTTGATATTAAGAATCTATTTCAAGGCCTTCAAATGTTCAATGGTACTTTTAATGTTGAGAGTACTCCAAGTTGCAATCTACATAACTTTGGCTTTCGTGATCTCACTCTCTTTCTCCAAATGGGAACATTTATTCTCGAGCCTAACAACATTGTCACTTCAAAGATTGAATTGCTCAATTTTTCGTAAGGAAAGTCCCCTTCTTCCCTCTTACATTATTTACCTTTATCCTTAGCCTCTTCATCACACTTGAGATTAACAATCTATTTCAAGGCCTTCAAATGTTCAATAGTACTCTTATGTTGAGTTTACTCCAAGTTGCAATTTGCATAACTTTGGCTTTTAGGATCTCACTCTCCTTCTCCAAATGAGAACATTTATTCTCGAGCCTAACAACCTTATCACTTAACCCATTAGCATTGTCAACCTTTTCTTTTACCACATTCAATTTTTAGAAGAATATTCAACATATTCTTATTAAGCTCAATATCATTCTTCATTTGTTTAAAGTCCCTTGCATTAATCACATAATTGGAAGCCACCTCTTTCTCCTTAATACCTTGAAAGTCTTCCACATTCACAACAAAATCCTTGTCACTTGCCTGCTGGCACTTCAATGCCATAATAATTTCCGCCTCCCTTAAAGGCACAATATTATCAAACGGGAGAGAATTATTGGAGTGAGTCTCAAAAGAAGTCAAATCTTCCATATTAGCCTCCCGTCGCTCCTCATAAGAAGAAGACTACCATTTTAGAAGAAGAAGCCTTCCCACTCAACGGACCCCTATATTTATCGATTTTGTTATATCAGTGTCCCTCACCTTTACCAACATAAGGATCAAACCTTGGCGTATAGGAACCACCAAATTACTCTTCTTGACCCTTTTGACCGACTTAGACAAGGAATAGACCAGAAAATGCGAAACCAAGAATCAATATTGAAGCTCAACATAGGAAAGTGATAGGCATACACAACTTTGTACTTACCTTCCATCGTGATAAATTCCACAATATGCCGAGCAATAGTATCAAATGGATTTTTTTAAAGACTCCCTTAAATACCCAACAAAATGTGGTTCTAGTCTTTCCCCGTTCCCCTAAAAATTTATCTACTTCAATAACTTTGCTAGTTTTGGGTTTATATATATAGCGCCCTTTGTTTGATAGCCCAATGACCATAGAAATATAATCCACAATAACATAAATAAAGCCCCACTTACTAACCTTCCCATTGTTCCATGTAGCCACAAAATGCAGAGATAAAGAAAGATCATGCCCAGAGAATTTTTGAATTTTTTTGCCGTACTTTTTATCTCGCAAAGCTATCCGAGGCTTCCTTCTTGATGCCCTCCATAGACGACGGTTCAATTTGTAATAGATCACCTCTCATGATATCGTAAAACCATACTTCATGCAACAATGATTGATAGAGATTTGTACATCCTTTTTAAATCTTCATCTCCCACACCCAAATGAATGTCATTACCATTTAATAATCTTTCCACACCAATCAACACATACGAAGTGAACTCATTGCTCCCACCACCTTTCGCAATAATCCTCAACACTTTAAACCAATTCCTCCTATCGTGCATTTTAATAAAATGTCAATCATGGTTAATTGAGGTCACACATATTTTAACCAAACCCTCCAAACAACATAACCAAACATAATGACCTCATTAGATATGCATATTATTTTTAATAACGATATTGAAACTATCCTCATTTCCATCAACAACAAGAAAACTACTAAACACCCCTTTTTAAATTATTTTTTAAAATTTATTTGTAGTTTTTTAAGAAAAACAATCGTCCATCAACCTTTATATATATATATATATATATATATATATATATATATAATATTATATTAATTTTTTTCTGATTAGTGTAATTGTCAAATATTCATATTTATAGAATTCAACACAGGGTTTGAAGCTGATTTTTCCAGAAATCTAGATTTTCGAATTAACTATGCTGTATACTGAACCTTTCACAATACAACTAACTAAACTAGAATTATTTTCATCTTTATGCTTTATTTGCACAGATATTATCCTTTATTCATGGGGATTTTACTATGGGAATGCTTTCCCAAAAAGTGCGGCCAAACTAATCTTTCACATCAAGAAACTGCCCGTCTCACGCCTGGGAACCGTCTATAGTCACCGGTAAACAGCTTCCAAGCACCTGGCAAATAACTTTCAATTAAAAGAAATTTATTTACGCTGATTTACAGAATATTTAGTTTACTTCTTTGTCACACTGCATATCTACAAAATATTGGCATTTGATAAATTCTTTGAGGGCTGTAACCCAACGGCCATCTCTTCCACAGCCCTAGGTCTGCATGCTCACAGCATTTATTTTTCAGATTTTGTGAGTGCCTTTCCGCGACCATAGCAGGTCATATTTTGGCATTGGCACTTTTTTTTTTAGTGGAAGGCTAATTCAAACGGGCGAATCCTGTTGGAAATTAGTTCACCTTTGCTAACCAGCCTGTGTAAAAATAGGATCTTGAAACATAGCGTGGGCATCAGCTGAAGCATTATGAATAAGGGACTTTTGGCAAATGTTTTGCAAGTGCCTGGACAAATATATCTGCAAAATGTGGAAGCATGTGAACTGTTTGACAAAATGCCTGAAAGATATGTGGTCTCATGGACTGCAATGATTGTGGGATATGCCAAAAACAAAGAACTTTTTGAAAATACCTTAGAAAATTTCAGGCAAATGCAATTGGCAGGTGTAAAGCCAGTATACAACCTTTGCTAGCATCCTCTCAGCCTCAGTCAAAATGAGAGATTTAAAACAGAGCATTTTCCTGCTCAAGAGCCAGCTTCTGTTTCTGCTGTGAAATGCATGACAACGCCTAAATATGGCTGAAGTGGAGAATTTTCTGCTGCTTGACAGCTTACAAGGATTGCAACTTGTCTCTAATATATACCCTGATATATTTGTGCTACAATTTTCTTTACGTGGATTTTCCTCGTCGTAGACAGTTTCAGAAATTTGTTGAGAAAACTTAACCTGTACATGTGATTCTTCATCCAGAGAGTCTCTAGGTTCCGTGACTTTCACAGGCAAAAGCTGTGATGTTTGTTGTAAAAATTCTCATGCTCCATATGTTGCTCTGAGTTAGTTTTTTTGTTCAACTGTACTTTTAGTTCCTACGGCAGCGAGGGGTATTATTGTAAGCGATAAATGGTTAGTGGCAGTAGCTTCATAAGGAAATTGTTGTGACTCAAAGGAACGCTCTCTTTTGATCCACTGTCATCATTTCACAACCACTGTTGTGAGCAAAACTAAATTCTGATACAATTTCTCAGTATAAATCTATCTTACGAAAGAATAAGGAAAGCGATCGATTTACGCAGAGCCTTGAGTATTTGGTTCCAGGATCTCGACTCGTATTGCTAGCTAGGTTTGCATTCAAAAGAAAGAGAAAAACCCTATACGCACCACAATCGATTTACTAACTAGGTTTGATCCAATATAAACCAGTAAAACAAACAAAATTGCATGAATATGTGATAATCTAGGAGCATTTGAAATCATTAAAATAATTGAAAAGACTAGAGAATTAGGGTCTCCAGGGTAATACTCAATTTATCACCAATTTAGAGATAGACGATATGGTGAAACAAACCCAGAAACAACAAAATTAAACCACCTCGACCAATAAATGTGCAAACACTATTTTGGCACAGGAAAATTTATATGCTTTTGACACTTTGCAATTGTAAAATGAACTTGGTAAATCCGATCCTCTACATATGAGTTTTACAAACCTTGCTCATTTTTCTGAAATTGTGTTCCTTCCTCCAATCCCTAATCTGACCTTGACACCTTGCAAAACAATTTTAAAAAATAAGGTTTTGATTTGTGGAATGGTCTCAAATCACTTTACAAAATGTATTAAAAAACAAGGTTTGCATTTGATCATATCCCTTTCAAGAAAAATGTTTTGAAATCAAACATTCAATGCATGCAATAAGTAGTCCAATGTATGAAATTCTTTCAAAGAATAAATGCTACATGTTCTAGAAATAATCATCCTTCTTTTGGTACGAGGGTACTCTTGAAATCAATCAATTCTGTGTTTGTATGAATGTTGGATTTGTAACACCTTACACTATGCAAGATACTTAAGAAAAGTTGGAAGTTTGTTATGGGATTGCCTTTTTTTTTTATGTGCTTAGTAGTAAAATAATTGTGACTAGTAAATTGTGTAAATAAAGATAATTTAATAATTAATAATAATAAATTATGTTAAAGTTTTTATTTGGAATTTTTTTAGAATTTTGGTTAAAGTTTTCGTTATAATTTTTACTTAGATTTTGTTTTGTTGGAATTTTTGTAAATTTTTTATTTACATTTTTTTAGTGATTTTTTAAACCATGGTTACTTTTGTTGTAACATATTATATGCACTTAATTTAAGCTAATTTATGATATTTTAAATTTTAAAATTATTTTGGCACAATTTATTGGACTTAGAATAGGGATAACGACTACATAATGATTTCCTTTTTTGGCCAACGAGAGGGGATTTAGATCTTTGTTTAACTATAAACACCCTTTCCATCTATGTATTTTTATATTCATGAATATAATATTTTAATTTTCATGTTCTCATTTTGTTTGAGGATAACCTTTACGAGTGGTACTTTTGAGGAACATTATCTATAGATGATATTTGTTGTAGAGGTTATCTTAGGTGTGAATAATTTCAATATTTATTATCTAATTGTGCACAGCCTTAGAGTGTTCCTTTTTCAAACCAGTTTGTATGATCATTTGAAGTGTATGTTAGATGTCTCTCATTTTCTCTCCTTTTAAGGCCTTTTCCAAGTGCATTTTGACCCCTAGGGTTTTCGTGCTCTATTGGTTATTTTTAGGTGGCCAAAATTAAAGAAAACCCAATTTTTAATATTGAGGTTTGCAAAACAACAATTTGTAAACCTTGTACCTCCAAAGCTTCATGCAGGTATATGGAGATGTTCCATGAAACCTTGTATCTCCTAAGCTCTTCCTTGTTAAGAGTTTTCAAGCCCATCCCCTTCTTGGCTTCCCTAAATCAAGGATGGGAGGAGCTCCTTCTACCATAGGAAGGAGGATCCCACTCTACCATAGGAGAGAGAAAGTTCATGTATATAGAAGATCCCAAAATCCCTCACTAAGTCCCAAAATTCCCAACCCAAAAGGTGAGGATGGACCAAAATAAAACACAAGTTTTAATTCTCACAAAAATTACCATCAAACCAACAAAATTCAAAGGCTTCCATGATAGAAAACCTACCTCAAAATCCAAGCAAAACTCCAAGCTTTCCAAGCTCTAATCCAATCCAAAGAAAGCCCAAAATCAATCTCCAAGTAAACACCAAGCTCCCAAATTCAAAATTTGGAATAAGACCAAAGAAAATTGTAACCCCAATCCCTCCAAATTTGGAGGATAAATAAGCAAAACCCACCAACAAGAAAACCAATGGGAAGAGGCCTAAGTGGCATCTAGTCACCATCCTACTAGATGCCATGTCACTCCTCTCACCCCAAACCCAAAGCAACATAAATGGAGCAATCAAGTGGATTCCCCAAACCCAAGGTACATCATTCACCCACTTGAGGTGAATCCACTCACCTCAAGTGAACTTGGAAAACATAAAAACCATAATGGAAAAGGGGGAGTAAATTCTCATGGGAAAGAGGTAAGGACCCTTTCATTGAAAAGAGCCTACCCTACCCATGGGTAGGGTTTGGGGGCTCTTTTCAAGGTAAAAATAGCCTTTTCCAAGCATTGCACACTTCTCCAAAATATCATTCTTCCCAAATCCGAATTTGGATGAATGGGTTCCCTGGGAAGAGTGTAGCCTCCTCCTAAGCATGATTAAACAATCCAAATGTAAAATTAGAGAAGTTAAACCAACATTGAAACTTAAGACAAAAAAATAGATAAATTAAACAAGGTTATCACTAACAATATAAATTAAACTAACATCACAATATGAAATACCAATAAACATAAGGTGAATTAATCAACCACAAAAATAACAATATGAAAGATAAAACTGCCACAAAGGCTCCAAATCAAATCTACCAAACATGACAAATAAAAGGGAGGTAAAATTTGACCAATGACCAATTTTTCCAATTAAGGGAGACATCTTCCGAAACCCACATTTGTCAAACCTCTATAAATTGCACACTTAATGCACACGAATCATATCTACCCCAATAAAATATAATCGACGAACAAAACATCTAAACATGTTAATCAACCAAATCATGGCATAATGCAATCAACATCAATTAATAAAAGAGGTGTATATGTCCCTAAAACTAGTTACACACAATACTAAACATCATATATGCTACCATAAACATCATAAAAGTTAAAAACATATACAACCGAATCATTATAAAATAACATTGATATCATATTCGCCATATAGCTCAAAGTGTCAACAAATAATCACACATCCTGCCAACAAGTTAGCGATAAACAAAATATGATGTAAATATGTAATGCTAACAACTAATCATACATCCTGTCAACAAGTTAATAGAGACCATAATATACATCATATATCCACCATAGTCTAAACATCATGTACCTAAATAATAATCAACATAGTATGATAGTCTCAATACCAACATGATAGCTCAAAATATAACTCATTCAAATCTATAATACAATGTCAAAAAGAGGTGGAACTACATCCCCCTCTCCTAAAATTAGACATCCTCATGGAAGTCATTGAAAAGATAAGAGTACTACGCCCTTAACGCCCCTGCATCCTACCAAGTGACTGTTGTCTCGTCATATTTATCCCACTAGACTCTAACCCGATCTAGGTATTGCCCTCTAAGGACCAACCTCATGTGCTCCAGTATACGCATGGGCTCCAACATCCATTGTCTGTTGGCCTCCACATGTAAATATGATCAATCCAAAACATGAGATCTATCAGGTATATATCTTTGTAATAAAGAAACATGAAACACATCATGGATGCGAGATAGGCGTGGTTCAAAGTTAGATGGTAGGAAACTTGGTTAATGATCTCTAAGATCTCAAAGGGTCCAACAAAATGAGGGGAAATCTTAGAGCCTTTCCTAAAACATATAGAAATCTTATGCGGATGCACTCTAAAAAAACTTTGCCATCAATGGAATAGTGAGGTTCCACCCTCTTCATATCCATGTGCACCTTCTTTCGCGCATGAGCCTACTCTAGATGTTATCTAATCAAAACATGTTTCTCCACATCATGTAAATGGGGTGGTATAATAACTATCCTGATCTCAAGACTATTCCAACTCAATGGTTTCCTGCAGGGTCTACCATACAATGCCTCACATGGTGTCATATGATTTAATTAAATTTAATTACAAAGTAACTATTGTTCCTAATGATGTAAAAATTCTAAAATATAATAATGACACAAGAAAACTAGCATGTATAATATAAAACCCTAAGCAAGAGAGGGAGATAGAAGGACTTAGCTGATTTATGAGTGAACATGAAGTGATATGGGCAGGTAAAGTGCTAAAAAAATTGCAAAAACTGTTGCAATTGCTCATTATAAAATTTGGAGCTCAGGAGTAATGCCAGACAAGGGCGCCTAGTCTAGGGCAACGGTTCTGGGCAACGGTTCTTGGGCACTAGTGACTGGACATGCGCACAGTGATCGTGAAAATGCTCGTAAACTACTTTTCTCGAGTCATAAGGTCTTCGATGTTGGCTCTTGTTAATCACCTGATATTCACTCCTTGATCACAGGAGGTACCTGTAACCTACAAAAGATAAGTTCATCTGCACATACCCACAAACTACATCAAACCTAACAAGGAAAATTCGGAAGGGGGATTCAGATTGACCCTGATGGTCACCTGATGAGTGAAATTACAACTGAGCACTCCACTACATCACAGACTCCATATAGTTCTTATGTGTGTGTGTGTGGAAATGATTCCCTAGGATGCCTTTGTGTAAGTTGCACTTGATAGTGAACTGTAGCTAGAATGTAGCAATGTAATAATATGTGTGGATGAAATAGAATAGACTTCTCCTTCCTATGCAGTGTATGTAAAAGTATGCATCCCTTGTACCTTGAATGGATGCTTTTGGATTGATTTAATTCATTTGGAATGAAATCTTAGGTGACGATAGTAATGCTTAGTGTTTGGTCCTTGATTTTGAACACATAACTATGTATTTATATGATTCCCCGGTTTGAATTTCCTATTTGAAAAATTAGAAGAATGACCCATAAGTGAAAAAGATGTGCGTAAGATAAAAATACCTAAAAAGAGTGAGGTAAAAAAATTGGTCAAGGGCAGCAGAGGGGACATGAGCACTGGGAACCGCCGTCCCGGATGGGCGCTAATGTTTCAATCCATGAAAGATGAATGAGTTGAGTTCCAACTGGGATGTAGGTGTGAAAGACCAAAGAGAAAGAAAGAGATAAAGAAAAGAGGCCATAGATAGTCATCAACCACTAGTTTTATTGCTTAGGAATCATATAAATGCTAACATGCTTTTAGAACCTAGAAATGTACCTAGGTGTGTGATTTAGTGTCTACATTTCCCCCGCTTTATGTTATTAAAAAATACTTGATAACATAAAGTAGATAAGAGATGCATACCTTATGATCCTGTAGAGAGTGTGGTGAATAACGTGCCGAGTGGACAAGTAAAGCATGTAGTAATTGCAAAGTGAAGCACGGAAACTAGGAAAGGAAAGTGACCCTAGGGGTGAAGTGTATGCATTGCTTTTACTTCTTGTTGTGCTTGTATTTTCTATTGTAGGCTACTTCTTGTTGCATATTAAGGATGAACAAAAGAAAAGTAAAAGAATAGTCAAATTCTAATATATGAAAAATTTGAGCAAAGTATGCAAACACATGTAAAAGTGTACAAAAGTAGTAGTAAAGGAAAGTGTACCCCGATGTAAAAGAGTGTAAAGGATAGAAATGTGTCCTGAAATGCTATGAAGAGCGAGTGTTTTGGGGGATCGCATGCCGATATCAAGTTTTTGGGCGATCTCATGCCAAGTGTAAGTTTTTAGGTGATCTCATGCCAAGTACGAGTTTTTTTGGGTGATCTCACGCCAAGAGTGAGTGTTGGGGAGAGAGGTCTAGTTTTACTCTCCTTCCATGACTCTACCCAATAAGCACCATTGTAGATGGTGCATCTTGATTTGTTCCCATTGTTCCGATTGTTCCAAATTTTTTCAATTATCTTCGAATCGTAGGAGATAACATGCATTTTGTAACTAGAGGCCTGTTGTGCATGTAGTCAGTAAAATGTGAACCACTATAGATCGTGTTGATATGAGAAGATAAATATTTGTGCCCCCAAGACATTTACTCCCAGAGGAGGACACATGTGCCTAAATGCTACTGCCTAATTATAGGAGTTGGTATTTGTATTATGTGTTGGACCCAAGTTAGATTCTGGGTCATTCTATGACTATGTTCATGTGATGACATGAACTCGTAGCTCGAGATGTTGTAGGGGTGATTTAATCACCCAATGTATGAACCTCTCGTTTGGAGTGCATGTAATGTATGTAGGAGAATACAAACCAAAGAAGAGGACCTGATGCTGAGATGAAATGGATATGTGTAGGGGGTAGGGGATATGCATGGTAGAAACCAATGCACATGAAAACAATGCAAGATAGAAATATGTGTTAGTGTAAAAAGCATGTAATAGGAACAATGTAACAAGCAAGTGTGTAGACAATATAGAATGTGAAAAACATGTTTCAAACATGGAACATTGCTCACAATGTGACAAGAAAATCAGGGTGAAGTGGCCAAAACCATATAATGATCATACAAGACATATGGCATAGCGCAAAAAAAATAACATACAATAGCAAACAATGTCAAGAAAAGTGTATCAGATAACCATGGTGGCATATATTCCTTTAAGGAAAATGCTACACATGAAGTACCCGTTATCATGTTAGAAAAATGAATAAATTGTTATGAGCTTGTATGAATCAATGAAATGTAAAGTAATTGTAAGAAGATGTAACAATAGAACATGTGTAGTATGTGATAGTAGTGAAAGTAGATTCCCCCAGGATCCTCGGTGGGACTGGTAAAAGGTACAATGCCAAGCATCATTGTAGTATGTGAGAACCTATAATAGATTTTAATTCACCAAAAAAGACCAAGTGAACATGCATGTGTTTATATAGAATGATAATGACATACTAAGAATCAGATAACATGGAAAAAAAGTGAAACATGTAAATAGAATAAGCTTAACAAGAGTATATGCAACCAAGATATGCAAATGTAATGTATGAGTGTGATGGAATGGTATGCAAAGTGTGAAGATGATAGGAGCAACGCCCCCCAACGAATGTGTATGAGATGAGGTTCATTTATAAGAACCCTCAACAGTCAAGAATGAACCATAGAATAATAGTGTGTCATCGGTAATGTGTTGTGTGAGAATAGATGCTATAAAGATGTATCGTGAAACATAGAGCATGAATACTGTAAAGGATGTGAGGTTCATTTTAGAATTAGACCCTCAACATTCAAGTATGAACTATGGAACTAGAGTGCATCATAGGGTAATGACGATATAATGTGTGTATTAAAGGGTATGAGAGTGTGTGAAAGGTAGGATGCATAAAGCTCAAAGTGTAGTAATATACATTAGAGAAAGATGATAGTGATGAGAGAAGGGGGACAAAAGCATGATGCCCCCAAGTGTGTAAGTGAGATATAGCTATCTGAAGATAGTGAAGGGAAAGAGCCCTTCACTTGTAATCTAAGGAGACAAAGGTAGGTGACAATGCTTAATATCACCAGTCCTGTGGGAGAGTAATTGTGCACATGCGAAGGATACCTATATGGTGGAGGAGGTGGTGAACATCTATGTGAAGGGGCTACCTAAGTAGGGGAAGTAGGATGATGAATTGGACTAGTGGATTGATGAGGATGAAAAGGTCGTGAAGTAGGTCATGTATGAATAAGAGAACTAGGTGTAAAGTGTGCTTTAGGCTTAAGAGGCAGTGGAAGCCTAGATGCTATGACTAGTGTATCCAAAAAAGTGTGTTGAGGCAATGATGTGCATGGTGGAATGCCTTTGATAGTAACCAATTGTTTGTTGTGAATGAATTTGAGGCACAAATGATTCATGGATGGGATGGCTTGGGTAGCGCAAAGCCAAGAGAGACCTAAGAGCATGTCATAGCTTTTATTGAAGATGCAACGACGAATGATACAAGCATAGTAAGAGGCCCAACTGTGATGGGAAGCCTGACATAGCCAAAATACTTAGGACTAGAAATGTGACATTATATAGTGGATAATTGATATCTAGGAGGAGTGTAACAGAGCACACATTGGTTAGAGTCGATGGATCGATCATAGTGTTAATGACAATATGTGAATTGATAAAAGCATTGATGTGTAAGGAATTAGAAGTAAATGCAAGATGATAATCATGATATGGGAATGTAATTACTAGTGGTGATGCATCAACATAAGTAACAAGGAAGTCAAGGCCCCCCCAATGAAGGTGATGCAGGAGCATCCTTTGCAAGCAAGAAAGAGTCTATTAGGTGGTCATGTGGGTTAGGAGTGATGGAGAATTTTTTCCCTCCATTATCTCATTGTTCAAATTCAAATTTGAATGTGCATTGTAATAGTGAAAGTGAAAAGCATTGTAATGAGTGGTAATTTTTCAAGTTTGACTAAGTAAGAGAGGTTGAATAGGTGGAAGTGATTTTTCATAAGGTTGATAAGGTCATGTAGACCATAAAATAAGGTTTGTAAATAAAGTGTGAGGTTTAGGATGAAGATCATCCAAACTTCCTATGTTTAGAGTATGGTTAAACTTTCCTAGGGTAGACTTAGTCAATCTAAGAGCTAGTTGAGCCATATAAGGTGTTAGAATAGGTTAACAATTCATGAAGGGGAAGAGAATCAAAGAAAAAAATCTTGTAACAAGATATTAAATAAGAAACAAAGTATGTATGATGATTAAAATAAAGAATATACCTGCTTTCAAAGTGAATTTGGATGTTTTTAGTGGATTGTGTTGAGAAGATGTGATATGAAAATGGGTATGAAACCCTCAATACCATTTAGATGTTTAAAACATCTTAATTGTTAAGATATAAATCTCCTACAGTGACAAGGAGTGTAATGATGATTTTTACAAGTCTTGACAATGTGTGATAAGGTTTTTATAGAAATTTGTTGGTTCTCAGGCTCGAAGAAGGGATTTCCTCTAATTTTTGTTTGCATTGATGAAATGAGCCAAAAATTTCAAGATACCTCTGTCCTAGGTTGAATTAGAGATCCAAAAAATTAGGGTGATTAAGTAAGTGCGGGTGAAGATATCGATAACAAAAGTTTCAAGATAGAAGGAGAAAATACAATGTACATGTATGCCAAGGGAAGAGAATTTTTTTTCATTAGGGCTTGATTATCATGACCCTAGAATTGGTATGTAGATGGAATAAGGTTGAAATGATGAGTTGAAATGATATTAGGGGTAATTCCAGAAGTAAATGCCATCATCCTAAAACAAGATCGATCAGTGCATGTTGTAAAGCTTCATTAGATCAAGAGAAAAGGTTACAAATAAAGGTAAGCTAGGAGAAATGTATTAATAAATAGTGCATGAAAGTTTGGGAACACTTCAATCATGATAAAGGATGTCTATAGAATATGGGACCATGACATGAAATCCTCTTACTTGTATTTTGGGTCTTGAATTGGGAAAATAAGAGCCATAAGAAGCTTGGGGTAGAGTACTAAGAACTCAAAATGAAGACCAATGCTAGAGCATTAATAGGGGAGCCTAAGCCTTTAATATGATGCCTTCAACATGTCTAAACAAGTATGAGTGATCCTTTGACTCTATTTGTAGTAAGATTCCATCAGTAGAGTAAAGCATGGCTAAGAGGGTTTAAAAGGCATATATGTTAATAACCTCAAGGATGTATTTTGGAGTGTGAAACAATATTTGTATGAGAAGATAGAAGGCTTGAAAATTTACATTATATTTATTTAGTGATCCTAATTTTATCAAGATGAAAATGTAGGTATGAATGAGCTAATGAGCCCCTATCTCTAGTTAATTACCTTTGTGAACAAGAAATGAGAGGGTAGGTCTAAATTATAGGGATGAAATCATATCAATGTTTAGATAAGATTGGAGTACTTGGGAGGTATTTGAAATAAACTCTCTTAGGTAGTTGAAGCCTAACTGATCACAGCTAGGTGAATGCCCTAATTGAATACAACAAGTTGGTGATAAGTGTGATACACCCAAAAGAGATTAGACATGAAGGTGATGTCGAAACAGGGTAGCAGATGGTGTCATGTGGAAAGGTATGATATGATAGAGTGTAATAAACCAAAGATATGTCACTAAGTTTCCTATTCCAAAAGAGAGACTATTTATTTATGAACATGAGTGTAGCATTGCACTTCTTACATTGGCTCTTACCCCTATATCAGCCTTTATTTCACATGTCTAACTTTGTTTGATGATTGTGAAGGTTCAAGGGATGAATGTGAACATAGATATTCATAACTAAGTTAAGATGGGGTGCACCATTGAAGTATTTTTCATTGATTATATGACTGTAAATCAGTCTTAAATCTTGCATGAAGACAAAGACAAGTATATGCATCACACGAAAGGATCAAATCTTCTAGTGAAGTTAAGAGTAAGTACTTTGTGGCCCGAGGGTTTACCTAGAGAACATAATATGCTCATCATGGTGGAAAGATGATCTAAGAAGGCACATTAGAAGGAGGAGGCACAACTCAATATATTTGATTATAAGAATAATCAAGAGCTTGTGTGTCATGCTTGGGAAAATGGTCTTTAATTTTTTTATATTTTTACCCATTAACCAACTTAGAAGGGGATGACTTAGGTAGCTCGATTGAGTTGTTGTCAATGAGATATTGAATAATATGATTGAGTTTGGAACATCGATCAGTAGAATGCCCAACACATTGGTGATAATCACATTGTGCATTTTCTTCATAATTTTGGACATGGGAAGTAGAGGGATCGAGATTAAATGGTGGTGGAAGAGTGATAAGATTACTTTTAATAATATAGGGTAACAAAAATTGAGGTGCATAGGGTAATTTGGTAAAAGTACAATGCAGAGCTTGCACTTGAAGTGTGGGGGATGGAGAAATAGTATCGATGAAAGTGTCTTTAGTTTCAGTGGGCTTAGGAGATGGCTTGAATGTACATTTAGCATGAAACCTATTAAGAGGATGAAGCAAAGATTGTGATATTTTAATTTTCCCATAGATAGGAGTTTGACTTCACACATTTTGAGTGTATGGCACAATTGATCAAAAGATGGATAAGTCTCAAAGATAACACTCTCTTATAGTGGAGGTAAGATACTTTGAATAAAAATATCTTGCAATTATGAATTAACGAGTACATTAGTCATCTTAGCTAGGTTGTTTTTATAACGTAAAACATAGTTAGCTAGATGCTCATTAGATCCTTGTTTGATTTGAGAAAGTTGTGCATAAGAGATCTTAGTGTCGATATTGATGGAAAAGTGAGCAAGGAAAGCATTGGCTAGATGCGTAAAAGAAGTTACCGAATGAACAGGTAGATCATAAAACCAATGCATGGTGTAATCTTGCTAACTTCTACATGTAATATCTTAGCTAGTATTGTATAATCATACACATAATCTAGACATGGCACATGGAAAGATCAAATATGCTCCTAAGGATCACCATGGTCATTGAAGGTGGATAGCTTAGGTGTAACGGGTTATGAGGTAGTTGGTAAGTGGATATGGCGGGTACAAAATGGCGTGAAGGAGTAAGGATGAATCGAGAGATGGAGAGGAACGTGAAGTAGCTTGTTGTAGTTGATAAATTTGAATTTGAAAATCTTGATATAAAGAAGCTAAGTCATGAGTGCTTGAAGAGGAACCAAGCTGTGTATTAGAGGTATTGGGAGTAATGAGAGGGGTGGTAGTGGTAGTAATGGAAGTAGGAATGTTAAGGGGTTAGGTGGAGGCCATGGTAGCTAAGGAGGAACCTATAAGAGGATCAGAAAAAACATATCAAGAATGTTTAATAGTAAGGCATTGAGAACATGCAAAATATGCAAAGGGTTGGTGTGTAACACTTGAAGAAAATTGGTGAGCTTGTCTAGTTGTTCTTGATCAATGTTGGTATCCTCATCATATGAATGTTCGCTATCAGAAGCTTCAATTTTCTCAAGAGGAACATTGTTTGAGTTAAGCAAGGGGTTGGAAGATTCAAATATTGATTTAGAGGACTTATGAATAGAGGGAGGGAGCTCAATGTACTAAAAGGAACCAAAACAACCACTACAGATGACAAACATAAAAGGAAAACCCTAGAGGGAAGGTTGTATTTTAGTGACGGGTTCACCAAATGATTTAATTAATGAATTAAATCCAATTGCAGAGTAACTATTGTTCCTAATGATCTACTAATGCTAAAATAGAGTAATGACACAAGAAAAATAACATGTAAAATATAAAACCCTAAGCAAAAGAGAGAAATGGAAGGACTTAGCTGATTTATGAGTGAACATGAAGTGATTTGGATAGAGTAAAGTGATAAATAGACTACAAATAACATTAGAAATGCTCACTATAAATTATGGAAGTCAGGAGTAATGCCACATAAGGGTGCTCGGTCTAGGGTAGAGGTGCCTAAGCGCCAATGACTAGACACGGGTGTTGGTGATTGACAAATGCTAAGAAACTAATTTTTCCTTTGTCACAAGGTCTTTGCTGCTAGATCTTGTTGATCACCTGATATTCAATCCTTGATCACTTAGGGTACTTGTTACCTATAAAAGATAAGTTCACCTGCACATACCCACAAACCACATCAAACCTAAAAAGGAAAATACAAAATGGGGAATTGGACTGACCCCAACGACCACCCGATGAGTGAACTTACAATCGAGCGTTGCACTACATCTCAGACTCCATGTAGTTCTTGTGTGTGTTGGTGTAGAAATGATGCCCTAAGATGCCCTTGTGCAAGTTACACTTGATAATGGGTTAGAACTATAATGTAGCAATGTAATAGTATGTGTGGATGGTGTTGGAGCTCAATCCAATTCCTTGGATCAAACACATCTTTTTCATATAATTTCCATAAATCTAACTGTTATGTGTGCTTCGTATTGTTCCCATTGCTTCAAAGATCATTATGAGTAAGGGAGAAGTATCAATTTGTAAGAAATTTCATGCCTTGGTGAAATAAATGAAAGGATTCAACATAAATGTCGAGGAGCGGTTTAATGGATTAGTTAATAAAAGGATAAAAGCTTCAAACCTTGTGGATGATCGAGACTATTTATACATATTTTACGAGAGATCGAGACATGAAAATCAAAACCAAAATGATCCAAACTACTCCCAAATCTGAAGCTACAAAGGCCCAAAATAATGCAACCTGACCATGAAGTATAAAGCTACAAAGACTGGTTGGATAAATTAGTAAAAATGGACTTAGCCATTTTAAAGTAGGCTCAAGATGTTTAAACAACTATCAATTTCCCCTTTCCAAAATCATTGTTGGCATTTGAAAACCTGTGGGAGACTAAGTTTAAAAGCATCAACATGTTACTTTTAAAAGGTCGACAAACATTCATTTAGTCGTCAAATTTTTCGTGATCACCAAAAAATTGAAGTGATTGCAATGTGAAGGGCTACGTGGCGGGATTATGGGTCTCTTCATAGCCTTTTTATTTCAAAGACTTCAAGTTCCCAAAATAAGTCATAAAAATAATTCATTCGGTCCAAGATAGAGTGAAAGGTCAATGGGACACGTGGTAGAAATCGTGGATGGGACAACCAACATAGATCAAAGGTATCAAATAAGACACATGTCGAATTCCATCAATATTCAAACAGACAGTTCCGAAAGACCTAAATTCTATGGAATGTACCAAGTTTCATAAAAATAAAAGGTCTAAGAAAGAGTTACAAGGTTAATGAGACATGTGGTAAAAAGTTGGATGGGACAAACAATGCGGATCAAAGGTATTAAATAGACATGTGTCAAAATTCGACACTCTTCAAGCCATTTGGGTTCCCAGAATGAACCAATTTTCATAAGGCTTAGGGTCCGAACTACGAAACAACAAAGATACATGGAGCTTTCTCATTTGTCTATGCTTTGCACCCTGATAAATTCTAAATTATGAGAAGCATCGAACCTGTCTCATTGGTTCAAAGTTTCACACTTTAATAAGGTCCTAAAATGAAAGCGAATCGAAGCAAGTGTGGATCTTTCCCATTGGCTCACATTTCACATGGGTCAGTTAAGGTTATAAAAATTCTAGCACTGTGAAGGAACGTGGAGATTTTTCATTGGCTCATGTTTCAAGGTGGCTAAGTACAAATAAAATAAATGTCTGACACCGCGAAGGAACGTGGAGATTTTTCATTGGCTCACATTTTACAACATGTAATCAAGAAAATAATATTATGAAAGGGCGAAGATGCATGAAATTTTATTATTGACTCGCATTTCATGAAAGGAATGATAACCAAATCGCATTTAAGCCAAGAACACAGATGCTAATCAAACACCACGATCAATAAGATGAAATCAATTCGCCAAAATAGATTTACATAAAACCTTTGTAAACAAATGAGCAACAATATCATATATTATTATGGAACTCAATGTAATACATTGAGAATGAGCTTTGCTTAAATAGGCAAGGTATAACAATCTAAGAACCAAATCAAGTTCGTAGATCAAGCCATGAATCAAGGAAATAACTAGTCATCAAAGAACTAGTCAAGACCATAGATTTAGGAGGGAACTAGACATCAAGGATCTAGTCAATACGATAGATCAAGGAAAGAATCTGTACCTAATAACTAGATAATATCTCCTAATATCTAAATAAGATAAAAGAAATATCCACACACATAAGTGGGTGAGGATAAATACAATAAAGGTAAATAAAGTACCTAGTGAACATGAGCTAAGGTAAATACGTACTCTAACACCCTCCTCAAGTGAAGCTAGGGGCCAAAATAGAAGTGGCATGTCCACATAGTATGAGTCCCGACAACTAGGCTGATGAGGTACTCATGTACAATAACTAGGAAAAAAGGGACACCGCAAGGTACCCAAAACCAATAACAACAAAGTAAAAGAGTAAAGACCCGCTCCAAGGCATCCCAAGAAGCTCGACTCAAAAAGATCATACAATGTCAAGAAGTTTGGTGTGCATTGTGGTCCGAATCCACCGCTCGATCACAAAACTAAAAAAACCGACACTAAGCTCCACCTGTAATAGCTCCATACAAGGAGACTGCAATGATAATTTGATCAAGTGTTGCAAATAGGTGTGCCTCAATCCAAGAACAATAACCAAAGCAACAAGGTAAGGAACGATAACCAGATCGTACCAAGCCAAGAACACAGATGCTAATCAAACACCACGATCAATAAGATGAAAATAATTCACTAGAATAACTTTACATAAAACCTTTGCAAACAAATGAGAAGCAATATCATATATTATTATGGAACTCAATGAAATACAATGAGAATGGACCTTGTTTATATAGGCAAGGAATAACAATCTAAGAACCAGTCAAGGTCGTAGATCAAGCCATAAATCATGGAAAGAACTAGTCATCAAAGAACTAGTCAAGTCCATAGATTTATGAGAGAACTAGACATCAAGGATCTAGTCAATACCATAGATCTAGGAAAGAACTAGTCAATACCATAGATCAAAGAAATAACTATACCTAACAACTAGATAATTTCTCCTAATATCTAAATAAATAAAAAGAAATATCCACACACATAAGTGGGTGAGGATAAATACAATAAAGATAAATAATGTACCTAGGTGAACATGAGCTAAGGTAAATACCTACTCTAACACCCCCCCTCAAGTGAAGCTAGGGGCCAAAATAGAAGTGGCATGTCCATGTATGAGTCCCGACAACTAGGCCTGATGAGGTACTCATGTACAATAACTGAGAAAAAAGGGACACCGCAAGGTACCCAAAACAAGTAACAACAAAGTAAAGAGAGTAAAGACCCAATACAAGGCATCCTAAGAAGCTCAGCTTAAAAAACTTGTACAATGCTGAAGAATTTTGGTGTGCATTGTGATCTGAATCCACTGCTCGATCAAAAACTCAAAAACAACTGACACTGGGCTCCACCAGAATAGCTCCATATAAGGAGACTATCAATGGAGTGATGTCAAAAGTGTAAAAAAACACCAAACATAATTTGATCAAGTGCTACAAATAGGTGTGCCACGATCCAAGAACAATAACCAAAGTAACAAGGCAAGGACACAAAATCTAGAGTGTCATGATCCAAGAAAAGCCAAGGTAACAAGGCAAGGACACAAAACCCGAAGAAGTAGGATCAACACCACACCCTCCCATACTGCTTGAATGGGTAGAGTGGCGCTACAAATCTATATGATTTTTCAAGACAACTACTCAAACATTGACAAACTAACACTAGGCTCCACTAGAATAGCTCCCCCATAAGAGAGATTGTCAACATGCCAAAAGTGTCGAAAATATAGATATAAAATCTCTCAACAAACAAGAGAGATACACTACACCTGCTAAAGAAAAATGCTCAAACATCACAATGCATAAGGTATAGAAAGTGGAGCAAGAGGCCGAATGGTGGAGGAGCCATGCTTGTAGAGTCCTCTCAATGAATGCCTATGTCACCTCCACGAGTGATCAGATATCCACCCCAAATAAACACGGATGGATGAAGAGGATGCCGTCCTATGACTTGGTGTAAAATTCACAATGGGTGCATGTAAAATAACTTCAGAATGTGTGTCAGGTTGATCATGTTTGATAGCTAAAATCTCAGGTTTCTCAATCCTGAGTGAAGGTGCAGAACTCATGTGTTGCTCATGATCCTCAGAAAGAGTCGAGCGAAAAAAAAAAGGAGCTCTATCAATGTGTGATCCCAATGAAGTATCTACTCGAAAACCAATGTCATAATGAGAATTACACTTAACATGTGGAATAGAGGAAACAATACCCTATGAATGTCTACCAATGACTCCTCTAGTGAGACCCATAGATGGAGCATGCAAGAACTGAATGCAGCTTGTATGCTTCTTGAAAAATCCATGTAATGAAGTATAGGAACATGTGGTACCGTAATAGGCACGAGATGTAGAAGAGCATGCAAAGAATAAGCCTCACAGGTTTAGAAGCATCAAAAATAGGTTCAGGCTCAAAGACTGGCAGATCAATGTCAGTGGGTACAAGAGCAACAACTGCAAGTGGACTATGAGCATGGATATGGTTGTCCACAATATGATGGTGATGTAGTAGGTTAGCAAGTTTGTTCTGTAGGAAGTGTATTATTGTATCCTTATTGTGAATGAGTGATTGTAGAAGAGAATTTCACTTCTCGAGTGATCTATTTTCTTTCAAAATCTTACAATATCCTTTTGAAGTCCACATATTTAAGAGAAAAGCATATCATTCTCGAGAATCCATGATAGGTACAAACAGCAACTCCCAAAAAAATTAGGACATCGGGCTTAGATGAAATTGTGTCCACAATTGATTACAACACTCCTCCATATTTGACACTTTATAACTATAGTGCAAGTCTCAAAATAAATAGTTCCAATGGAAAGAGCATGAAAAAACAAGCACTTTTACAAAAAATGGCACTCAAAACCTGAGTTACCGATCAAATGTTACAAGCTTTTTAATATTTTGCTTTGTTATTTATTTTAGGTGCCACTAAAACAAAATAAAATGTTGTTTCCTTCACCGCACAAATAAAATTAAAGGGGGCTAAAGTTAAGCACCTACTAGTAGGAATCACAAGCTTTAAGCCCTCATATGACCATACCATATGACCAAGGGCTAAGGATTTTAATGGGTAAATAGCTTTACATAAAACCTTTACAAACAAATGAGAAACAATATCATATATTATTATGGAACTCAATGCAATAAATTGAGAATGAGCGTTGCTTAAATAGGCAAGCTATAACAATCTAAGAACCACCAAGGTCGTAGATCAAGCCATGAATCAAGGAAATAACTAGTCATCAAAGAACTAGTCAAGACCATAGATTTAGGAGAGAACTAGACATCAAGGATCTAGTCAATACCATAGATTAAGGAAAGAACTATACCTAACAACTAGATAATATCTCCTAATATATAAATAAGATAAAAGAAATATCCACACACATAAGTGGGTGAGGATAAATAAAATAAAGGTAAATAAAGTACCTAGGTGAACATGAGCTAATGTAAATACCTACTCTAACATTTCAAAGAAAAGGAAATTTCCGAAGCCAATCATAAGCTATCACGTGTCACTTCTCATTGGAAAGATCTACTTGAGATATTCAAGTTAACATCATCTAATTTAAGAATAGATGGTTTTGGTGGGATAAAATGATAAAATAAAGAGACGCAGTGCACTTAGAAGTATTAGCTAACTATTTTTCCCTATGTGGTAGTGAAGACATGAATTGATCCCAAAATGCTAACTGAAAATCAAATATTTTCATTTAGACAAATTAATTTCCTAATTCGATCAAAGATCTTTATGTTAGAATGAGGGGGAAAATTTAATTTCTTTTTTGGGAGAAAATTGAATTGTAAGAAGACATCAAATTTTTATAAATATGGGGCTTGTCCTCATATCTAAGGGAGCCAATTATTCTTGTTCTCCAAAAAAGGGGGTTAGTTTTTCTATATCTAAAAAAGGTCAAAGAGATTCAATTATTCATATTGCATGTTTCCTTTATGGAATGCATATTGATTTAATTTCCAAATTTCTGTGTTAAGGTGGTTGTAATGTATAACCATTAGAAAATTTGAGAGCATTCACTTGATGTTCCCTTGTTAATAAATTCTAAATATAAATGAAATGAATATGTTCACTTTTGAGTTTAAATTTTGTCTTCTGGGTTATGTATTTGGAATTTGATTGATGAGTTATATTTTCTACTGAGTCTTGTGTTTATTGTTTCTCTTTATCATACACTAGATCTGTCCTTAATGGTTGTGTTTTGGTCATTAGTTTTTATATTGTGTTGTGAACATTTCCTTTGCAATATTGGACTTGATTGTAAAATCCTTTGCCATAACCATTTTGTGTTGATAGATTTTTGTTAGCCTTTGAGTGTATCTTGGGCATATGAGAGAAGAAGCAATAAATAATTTGTTAGAATGCTTGCACAGATCTTGTGTCGAGTATTTTAGAGATTGTGTTAAAGAAATTTGCATCTATTGAGTATCAATGAATGTAAATATTCCTTTGTAGAAATTATGACTAATTGATCTAGTTTTTGTACTTTCCCAAATTGCAGGTTTCTCTAAGTGTTAAATGCTATGTTATAAAGAATCTATGTCATCTATAATCCCCCTCCTTTAAAAAAATACATAAGTGATCCCACCCCTCATATTAACTTCCATTTGTTCTATTTACTACCTTATTCTCTAAATATCATTGAAGGTGTCTTTTAGCCTGTAATTCTACCATCTAGAGAATGCAAGAGCAATCAATTCTACTATCTATAGTAACCTATGTGTCAGTAAAGGTAAGCATATACAACACATATTTTGTGACAAATTATGAGAGTGAGTGTTGTGTCCATGGCCATGTTTATCCTAGATTGATCCATCATTTGAAAAGAAATTAAGGGAACAAAGATCCATCTCCCCCTCTGCATTTAGGTTACACCTCGGGTCCTCTCACCTGGTTCAAGGTAGGACCAAAAGTAGTAGAAAAGGCCATCTCCTTTGTACGTTCCCCTCAATCATCCCAAGGCTTGATCCTAAGGAATGTGTTATACCCCTCCTTAGCTATAAAAAATGACATACCACCCGGTCTACCACCATTCCAAGAAATTCCCCCTTCCTTAGAGAGAATTGTTGTCAATCCACCAGGGGGTGCAGATTTGAGGACCAACATGCTTTTCGATGCCGTTTCATAAAATTTATTGGAATTGATAAATTATAAGAATTTTCTTGAGGATATAACACTTGCTAGTATTTTTGGATTAAGTTGAATTAGGATATTTTGGCTTTTAAAGGTAACAAATTTCCATTGCCGGACATTTTTTGAAGGTTCCATCTATTTCTATGGAATTTGATAGTCTTTTGGCAAGGCTCAAGAATACATACCTTTATAGATTTTTAAAATTACATAATACATACCATTTTGAAGGTATTATCCAAATGTTTCTCATTATAAGAAGGATTTCCATTAAAATGTGACTCCATGTTGGGAAAAGTGGGAAAATTCATAAAGATCTACAAAGCTCAACCTCCTAGTTTGTGAAAGCTATCATTTCAAAATTTTGAGTTAATCTATACATCTAAGGTGCAAGGCCTTAGTGGTGGCTCCATCTTTCAAAGAAAATTGGGTATACTAGTGCAAAATTTTACCTTGTTGATTAACTCTCCCTTTGCAAAGATGGAAGGAAGAAGATCCTTTTTCAAAGTCTAATCCTACCTAGAAGATTACTTCCAAAGCTAGAAAATACACAATCAAGAAGGAAGCAAGATCTGGAAACTAGTGGGTGGTCAAAAGTCAAAAGAAAAGATTGTTCAAACTACTGAATTTGATCCACCTTTGGTGGAGGATTACTCTAGCACACCTGATAGCTCTGATTAGGTAGTCCTCAAGCATATTTACATACTTTGTTTCAAGAAGGTTCAACATCTGCAAATAATAAAAGGTATTCTTCATCTTCCTTATTTGTTGACTCATAAGAAAAAGTGTTTTGTGAAACTGAGTCCCTAAAGATTTCCATTTTGTGGATCATACTCCTCTACCTCAAAGACCTCCATAGTTCCCCACTTTTCAACCCTCCTTTTGAAAAATCCTCCACCAAATAATATGGCTGCCCCCTCTAGAGAACCTTTTAGAGTTAACACATATAGACCTATTGATTTTAATGACATGGAAGGTTATCCAAATGAAGTACCACATGAAATTAGGATGAGGTTGCCCAAGTTTCAAGGAAATAATGCCATAAGTGGAGATCAACATCTTATATTTTTTCAAAATGTTATGGATGACTATGAAGTAGAGCATGAAGATGTTTATGTAAAGTTATTCATACATACATTAGAAGAAGATGTCAGAGGAATGGTATAATTTTTACCTTACCTAAAATTCAATAGATTCTTGGTTAGAAATGAAAATGCATTTTAGACTCAATATGGTGATAAGACTGACCCTAGGTTTCTCTTTATTAGAGTTTGAAAATATAAAAAAAATCCTAATGAGTATGTGCAAGACTTTAATACTAGGTTCAATAAAACTTTGACTAGATTTCCTATTAATCTAAGGCCTAGTGATGATTCTTTCTTGATTAAGTACTTAGATGCCTTTGATAAGAAAAAACTTATTATCTAAGGGATAAAAATCCTAGAACTCTAAGGAAGATTTCTCTATGGCTATCTAAATTGAGAACAATATCAAAGTAGCAGGAAACCTCCAAAGAGGGAAGGTGTCAAGTTGATTAATCTAGAGAAGCCACAAGCAAGTAAGGTAGTGGACTTAGAGGAAGTGGTTAAAAATTTGGTTGGAGCAGTCAAAGAGATCTCATACAAGCTTGCTAGAGAAGAGAAAGGATTAGTTTCAAATCCTCAAGCTCAGCACAGGCCCAAGGACAAAATAGATTTGGGAATCATCCCAAAGGAGATCACCGAGGATGATGACAAAGGAAAAGGACCTATGGGTTCAAAACAAATAAGCAACAAGCTTTCAGAGAGAAAATAAAATAGTCCTAGATCCATTGACAAAAGGGTATCATTAGTAGAAGAAGATCACATCATTGAATGGTGTGATAAGTGTTTATTTCCACACTCCCCTTGTGAGAAACTTGTTGGAGATGATGATGTTACTGATGAAGCTGGTTTTGATGACATATGCATGATGGAGTGTCCAAAAGATTCAATGTCAAGAGCCACTTCAACTGATCTATTATATGCTAGAATTGTGGAGGATTTTGGGCTTGCAAAAATAAGGTATTCTCCCTCCCTTCTATTGTTAATGTTGATATAGATATGGCTCAATCATTTGAGCTTCCAAATCATGATTTGAGTATTTAAGAGCTTTAATGATTAAAAAGTATGATGGTGGAATCCCTTTTAAAGAGGATAGGAAACTATTAATGAATGTTGTGGTTGCTCAAGAAAAGGAGTATAACCTTAGGAATAGAAAAGTCAAAGGACCTGTCCCTGCTCCTAAACCAAAAATTCCTATCTTGACCAACATCCCCAAAGATGCCCCCAAAATAAGTATGCCTAATAAAGGTCCTGTCAATACTTCAAGACCAAGTACTTCTGCATCTACCCAAGCAATAAGGGATAACATCCCATCAGAAAATATAGTCACCCTTGCCTCTAATACAACCCTACCAAAGTATGTTATATGTGATATGGCTCAAATTCTAAGTCAGATAAAGATCATTGTCCCAATTGTGGAGTTATTAAGAATTCTGAACATAGAAAAAGAGCATTTGAATACTTGGGGTTGAAGGATGATATGGTTGTCAAAGAAAAGGGTACAAATAATGTGGTGACTCCACCTACCATAGCTGAAGTTGAGATAAATGAAGAACCAAAAGAACATGGAAGAACCCCTAGAAGTATATTTAGGCACATCCTTGGTAGAATCCCAATTGGATGTGGATCCTTTCTTTACTACTTTGATTGTCAATGGGTGACTTCTTCACAATTGTATGTTTGATTCAAGAGCTTCATGTAATATCATGCCTTTAGAGGTCATGAATGAATTAGACATCAAGATAACAAAAAATTTTTGGAAGGTGTTATGCTATGGATTCAAGAGAAGTACCTATTGTTGAGATATGTTAGAGGTCTAGTAGTACAACTTTGCTACCTATCCTTGGAAAATATTTAACCATGAACAATTATAGTTGATTCCCTGCTAAATGGGGTATGTTGCTATCAAGAAAGTGGGTTTGCCAGTGTAGGAGGAAGTGTTCAGATGGATATGTCCTATGCCTCTATACCATTAGAAGGGAAGCTAGTCAAATTGCATGGAGAAAAGAAAATGCTCCATCTTATTGAGGATCCCATGAATGCCTCTTATGAGGTATTGTTTGTTGATACAGATTTGGGTAACTTCATAGGTAGTGTAGATTTTGAAGATCATTGCATGGATGCTAATGCACACCTTGAAGATGTCAATGTCCCTAGACCATGAATTTTGATGGAGCATGTTCCAATGTTGGAAATGGAGTTGGAGTGGTTCTAACTTCTCCAAATCAGGTTTCTTTTAACTTCTCTTTCAAATTGAAGTTTGAATGTACTAACAACATTGTTGAATATGAGGCATTGATCCTTGGCTTAAAATTTACATGGAAGCATGGAATTAAGAACATTATTGTCAAAGGAGATTCAAAATTAATTGTAAAAGCAAGTTAGAACTTGTATGCAACTAAAAACCAGAGGTTGAGACAATATAAGCATGCATAATTTGGGACTTCATAGAATTATTTGATTCCTTCAATATCCTTTATCATGAAAGGGCTCAGAATGCAACAATTGACAAGTTAGCTATCATAGCATCTCAATATGAAAATGAGACAATATCTCCTTACTTCCATTATGAAGTAGAAGTGCTAGTTAGACCATCAATTCCTGACAACATTCAACATTGGCAAGTTTTTGAGGATGATGCTCAGATCCAAAGTTTTTAACTTGCAAAGATGAGTTCACTAATCAAATCTCATTGATCTTGAACCCATGGTGGAAATGTGTGAAGGAAAGGAGACCCTCTTTGGAAAAGATATAATTCAACTAAAGACAAATATTATTCCTAGAGGACTTGTCAACTTGGAATCAAATTTTGATAGTGTAGACCGAGTTATGAAAAACCTATCTATGCATCAGAGATGTTGAAGAATGTAACTTGGGAACTTCTCAAATCCCAAGAAAGGTTGGTTGGGGAGTAGTATGAGAAAAGAAAAAAATAGGCTTATACCAAGTTGTTAAAGAAATACCAAGATTTCTTAGCATGGTCTTATTCAGAACTGAAAGCTTAGAGAAGACTTGTTTCAACATGAGATACCATTGGTGCCTCACTCCAAGCCCCTTCAGATAAAAAAAGGCCCAATCAATCCCCTTCTTGTAACCAAAATGCAAGAGGAATTGACTAAACTATGAGATGGTGGGATAATTCAACCCACTAGATACTCTTCATGGGTTGCCAACTTAGTGCCATTCGAAAGAAGAATGGGGACATAAGGCTTTGTGTGGATTTTAGAAATCTAAATAAAAGCATCTCTTAAGGATAATTACCCATTTCCTAATATGGATAATATGTTACAAAAGGTAACATGATCAGAGTTGCTATCTACATTGGATGGTTTCTCAGGTTATAACCAAGTGGTGGTGAAACAATCAGAACAATTCAAAATTACTTTCACTACCCCATGGGGAACATATGTCTATGTTAGGATGCCTTTTGGATTGATGAATGTTGGAGAAACTTTTCAAAGAGCCATGGATGTGGCTTTTCTGGTTTATCAATGATTTCATAGTAGTTTATCAAGATGATATAACTGTTTTCTCTAAAACAAGGGTGACCATTTGGGGCACCTTGAAAAGATATTGATCAGGTGTAGAGAGTATGGGATTTCATTAAACCCAAAAAATGTCACTTTGGAGTGCAAAAGGAAAAATTATTGGGACATATAGTGTCTAAGAAGGAGTGATGATAGATCTTGAAAGGGTGGAGGCAATTGATAAAGTCCCTATCCCTATGTCTAAAAAGGGTATCCAATCCTTTTTTGGACAAATAAATTTTGTAAGAAGGTTCATCTCCAACTTTTTTGAGATTACTATTCCCATCACAAGTATGTTGAAGAAGGATCAAACCATCAAGTGGGAAGAAGGGGTTGTTCAAGCATTTCAAAGGAATAAAGGAGGCACTCAAGACTACCCCCATCTTAACCAAGTCATGATTATAAGAAAGCATTTCAGATGTTTTCTTTTCCTCTGAGAATACAATAGCTTTTGTATTATTGTAGAAAGATGAAGAGGGGCATGAAAATCCCATTGCTTTTTTAGAAAATCCTTATAGGAGCTGAGATGAAATATTCCATCATGGAGAAACAAGATTTTTCCTTGGTGAAAAGCCACTAAAATTTTCAGACCCTACATTCTAAGCTCCAAAGTTATAGCTTATGTACCCCATACAATGGTGAAAGACATTTTCAAGAAATGGAGATGTCAAGTAAAATATGCCATTGGGTCAAAAAATTGCAAGAATATGACATGGAGATTCAAACCAAAAATTGGTTTGAGGATTGGGCTTAGCAAGGTTGATGGTGCAGAGAGCAATTTGTAGGTGATGGAGATACACAATGTTGAAGAAGATGGGCCACACCCTCATGAAAAGGTGAGCACTTCAGTTTGGTATAAAGATATAGTATATTACTTGATGAACTTGAATTTCCTATGCACTTAGACAAGAATCAAAGGAGGACACTCAAGCTGGTTTCCCAAAAGTATATTTTGACTGATCATGGACTGGCTTGGAAGAATCTAGAAGGAGTTTTTCTAAGATGTATCATTGAGGAAGAGGCACCTAAAATAATTACAAATTTCATGGGGGAGTGTGTGGAGGCCATTTTTTTGGAAGAGTTACTACTCACAAAATTCTAAGGGTAGGATATTGGTGGCCTTCATTATTTAAAGATGTTTCCTTGTTGGTTTGAAGATGTGAGAGTTGTCAACATTTTTTGGAAGACTGAAAGCTTTGGGGCCCTACCCCTACAGCTTGTGTCAATAGAAGCTCCATTCAAACAATGGGGATTGGAATTTATTGGTGAAATATTAGACTCTTCAAGTGTTGGTCATAAGTGGATATTGGTAGCCATTGATTACTTTACCAAATGGGTTGAAGCCATTCCCACTAGGAAGGCAACTCATCAAGTAGTCATGGATTTTATTCTCAATAACATAATCTGTAGATTTGGGGTGCCTACTAAGATAGTTGCTGACAATTCCATGAGATTTAGAGCTAAACCATTGGAAACAATGTGCCATGAGTATGGTATAAATTTGGCTTATGCATCAAATTATAATCCTCAAGGAAATGGCCAAAGAAAGAATCAAGTAATAAAACCTCTAAAGATCCTCAGAAGAACACTAGAGACCAATAAAAAGAAATGGGGTGAGAAACTCAAGTTTGCATTATGGGAAGAAAAAGTTACTACCAAGAGGTCTACTAGGAAAGATCCCATTTGTGTTATTCTATGGAGTTCAAGCCCTTTTTCCCTGCACTTACAACTTTCCTCATATCAGTTCATGCAAAAATTTGAAGATGGAGAAGAAGTAAGTCCATATGAAACAAGGATCAATCAAATTATGGAATTAGATGAAGAAAAAGAAAAGTCCCACCAAAGACATCTCAAGTTCAGAGAAAACTCAAGAAAATATTTGACAAGAAGGTCACTCCAAGAGTTTTCAATGTTGGAGACTTAGTCCTGTTATGGGGACAAAAACATGAAGAAAGAAGGAAAACATGGAAAGTTTGATGCCCTATGGATGGGACCCTATTCTATTGATATCAAGGATTAGAGAACATACTTTATTTTTGAAGGACTTGGAAGGACATTTTTGGAGTTTTTATCAATGGAAGGCATCTCAAACACTTTTTGGATTAAGCCAAAGGATCAAGGTATGATCATTGTATAGTGTATAATTGTGTTGTTTTTTTTTTTTTTCATTGTTTGTGTTGTTTTTTCCTTTTTGTGCTCTGGTCTATAAGTGACCAGTTTTGAGACATAGTATTATGTATGGTATGAATGTAATGTATATTTTTAAAAAGCCTTGATGTGTTTTATCTCCCATGACTCCTTACCCAATGGATTAGGCATCTGGTTTAGTATTTTGTTCTTGTGGCACCCATAGGGGGTGCCCATCCCCGAAAAGAGACCATTGTTGAGCTCAATCTAGTTCCTTGGATCAAACACATATTTTTATATAATTTCCATAAATCTAACTATTATGTGTGCTTTATATTTCTCCATGTGCTTCAAATTTCATTTTGAGTAAGGAGAAGTATTAATTTGTAATAAATTTTGTGCCTTATCAAAATAAATGAAAGGATTCAATAAAAATGTTAGAGGACTAGTTTAATGGACTGGTTAATCAAAGTATAAAATATTCATACTTATGGATGGGTGATTAGAGACCATGTCTACATATTTTTCAAATATTAGAGAACATACAAAATCAACAAATGATCCAAATTTCTAAATTATGAAGCTACGAAGGCCCAAAAGAATGCAACCCGACCACAAAGTAAAGCTACTAAAAGAAATAAATGGTTGGTTAATAAAAAATAGTTAAAATGGACTTAGCCATTTTAAAAAGCTTGGGATGTTCAAACAACCATCAATTTCCCCTTTCCAAAAGCATTGGTCATTGGCATTTGAAAACCCATGGGAGACTAAGTTTAAAAGAATTGGTGGGTTACTTTAAAAAGTCAAAAATGTTCATTTGGACATTCAAATGTCAAAATCTCAGATCACCAAACACTTCAAATGCTCATGATGCGAAAGAAGGGATACATGGTGGATTCAGGTCTCTTCATAGCCTTTACATTTCATGGACTTAAAGTTTTGAAAATAAGCCACAAAAAATAATTCATCGGGTCTGACGAGATATATTTGAAATTTTGAAAATGGTACACATGTGCATGGAAAGTTGGATGGGACAAAGTGGCATGGATCAAAGGTATGAAATAAGAAATGTCGATTCAACACTCTTCAAGCCATTTGAGTTCATGATGGACTTCAAGTCCACATGGAATGAACAAGTTTTCATAAGGCTTTAGGTTAGGAATGAGAATGAAACCGAAAGGATTTATGGGAAACATTAAATTTGGAAATTTAGAAGGTAAAGTTTACATAAATGCACATGGATATGAAAGATATCAAATAGATATCTTGACATTATTGACATTTTGAAGCCATTTGTCAAAATTCATGAAAATTCAAATGAAAGAATCCATGAAATCCTAAATGAGTTTTATAAGGCTTGAGTCTAAATTGCAAAGATCATGGAGATTTTCATTTTTATGTGAAACACCCTATCAAAGGTGAATTGTAAAGAAGTGTGGAGCTTTCTCATTGGCTTTATGTTTCAGGGACTTTGACAAGGTTATCTAAAAGAAATTGAATTGAAATGAAGAATTTTGGAGATTTTCATTGGCTCACATTTCAGGATCAGTTAAGGTTAAAAAAAAGTTTAAATTGTGAAAGGAAGCATGGAGATTTTCATTGGCTCACATTTCAAGGTGGCTAAGTATAAATAAAAAAAATTATGACACCATGAAGGAGCGTGGAGATTTTTCATTGGCTCATGTTTTTATGGATAGGTAATAAAAGTAAAAGAACAAGTTTAGAAGAAGGGAATAAGATGCATGGAATTTTCTTATTGGATCACATTAAAAAGAAAAGGAAAATAAATTACACATGGAAAAAAAAATAAAAATGGACATGTGGAAAAAAAAAGCTAATCAAAAGCTATCATGTGTCACTCTCTTGTTCATCCCGACAAAAAAAATTCAAATGGCCATAATTTCGATCCAGAGCTCCAAATCAAGAAAAATTGGTCTCGTTGGAAATATCTCCTCGAGATCTTCAATTTGGCATCATCTAATTCAAGAATTGATGGCATTTGGAAGGATAAAATGAGAAAATAAAAAGACACAGATGCACTTGGAAGTATCAACTAACTATTTTTACGTATGTGGAAATTGAAGACATGGAATTGATCCCAAAATGCTAACAAAAAAAATCAGATATTTTAGTTAGACAAAGTTACATTCCCACTTTGATAAAGATATTTTTCTATTAGAACAAGGGGAAAATTTAATTTTTTTTTTGGGGGAAAATTGAATTGTAAGAAGACATAAAATTTGTATAAATATGGGGGCTTGTCCTCATATCTAAGGGAGTTAGTTTTGGTATTTTGATAAAAAGGGGTTAGTTTTTCTATATCTGAAAAAGGTGTCGAAGAGATTAATTTGAATATATTACATGTTTCCTTTGTGAAATGCATATAGATCTCATTTCCCAAATTTTTGTGTCAAGGTGGTTGTAATGTACAACCATTGAAAACTTTGAGAGCATTCACTTGATGTTCCCTTGTTAAGAAATTCTAAATATCTGAATGAAATATGTCCACTTTTGAGTTTAAATTTTATGTGTTTTAGGTTATGTATTTGGAATTGTTGATTGATGAGTTATATTTTTCTATAATCTTGTGTTTATTGTTTCTCTTTGTCATACACTAGATCTATCCTTAATGGTTGTGCTTTGGTCATTAGTTTTGATATTGTGTTGTGAGCATTTCCTTCTGTAATATTGGACTTGATTGTAAAATCCTTGCCATAGCCATTTTTGCTGATAGATTTTTGTTAGCCTTTGAGTGTATCTTGGGTGTACGAGTAGAAGCAATAAATAATTTGTTAGAATGCTTACATGAGATCTTGTGTCGAGTATTTTAGATATTGTGTTGAATCTATACATTTATTGAGTATTAATGAATGCAAATATTCCTTTGTAGAAATTATGACTAACTTAATCCAAGTTTTATGTACTTTCCCAAATTGTAGGTTGCTCTAAGTGTTAAATGCTATGTTGCAAAGAGTATGTCATCCTATAATCCCCCTCCATTAAATTTAAAACTACACAAGTGATCCTACCCCCATATTAACATCCATTTGATTTTTTACTAGCTTGTTCTCTCAATATCATCGAGAGTGTCCCTTAGCTGTAATTCTACCATCTAGATAATGCAAGAGAAATCAAATTATACTGTCTATAGTAACCTTGTGTCTGATAAGGTAAACATACACAACATATTTTGTGACAACTCGTGAGAGTGAGTGTTGTGTCCATGGCCATGTTTATCCCAGATTGATCCATCATTTGAAAGAAATTGAGGGAACAAAGATCCTATCTCCCCTCTCGCATTGAGGTTAGACCTGGGTCCTCTCACCTTGGTTCAAGGCAGGACCAAAAGTAGTAATAAAATTCCATATCCTTTGTACGTGCCCCTCAATCACCCCAAGGCTTAATCCTAAGGAATGTGTTAGAGATAGTAATGCTTAGTGTTTGGTCCTTGATTTTGAACACATAACTATGTATTTATATGATTCCCTTGTTTGAATTTTATAATTTCCAACTAGAAGGCCCACCCATAAGTGAAAAACTCCCAAAATATAAAAGAGACCCAAAAATAGTGAGTGAGTTGAAAAAAGGGTCAAGGGCACCTAGAGGAGACAAGAGCACCTATGCGCTATTTTCCTAGTTTGGGTGATGGTATTTCAAGCAATGAAAAATAAATAAGTTGAGTTCGAATGGGATGTAGGGTATGAAATACAAAGGAGAAAGAAAGTGACAAAGAAAAGAGGCCAAATATAATTAACCATTAGTTTTTTTCTTAGGAATCATGTAAATGCTAACATGCTTTTGGACCTACAAATATACCCAAGTGTGTGATTTATTATCTACACCATAGTAATTGAGTCATGAAAAATATTGTTATATGCAAAATCAACCAAGTAAAGATAATCCTTCCATATGCTCTGTTGATACATCACATACATCCTCAAAATATCCTCCAACACCTGATTCACCCTCTTTTTCCAACCGTCTGCATTTGTGGGTGATTTGGAACTAAATTTCATTTGAGTTCCTAATGATATTTGAAAGACAATCCATAAATATGATGTATAGATTATGTCCTAATATGAAATAGTCATCCTTGGAATAACATGATGTCGCACAATGTCATCAAGGTACAATATATCAATCGTGAAAATATTATACGTTGTCTTTTTGGGAGAGAAGTGGGTGATTTTGGTCAAATTTTCCACTATCACCATGATGGAATCATGATGGTAGGAGGACATAGGGAGTGATTTAACAAATATTGAATTTTGTAAAATCCTAATTGTAGAGTCACATGTGATAAATAAAACACTAAAGTATAGATTTGACCTAAGCAATAAGCTAGATAAAAATGAAACCATAGGTGCAAGAGCTGAAAAGAAGACTTAGATGATTTCACATTAAATCTTGAAGTGTGCCGATTAAAAAAATGATAAAAAGGAGTAGAAAATTGTTCCAACTGTTCGGGTAAATTATGGAGCTATCAAATCTTCTGGACTAGGGCGCTTGGATTAGGTTAGAGGAGTTTGGGTGTTGAAGACTACTTCTAGGCACATGTGACTATGAAAGACCTCAGAAATTGATTCTTCATGTGTCTCAAGATGTTTGATAATATTTTTTTGGTCATCTTTGTGTTCTTTGGTTGATCATAAAATTATCTTACAACCTACAAAGAGAGAGATAACCTACAAAAACCCGAAACAAATCAAATCTTAAAAGGAAAAAGATGTAAATGGGGAGTCAGGGATGACCTCGGAGGTCATTCAAATGAGTGATATTATAAATGAGCACTACACTACATTTCATAATCCATGTAGTTCTTGTGTGTGTGCAAGAATCATTCCCTAGGTGGATATTGTGCAAGATGCACTTGATAGCGAGAAATAATTAGATGTAGCAATGTAGATAAATGTGTGGATGGAAAAATGAACTTCACATCCTATGTGTGTATGCAGAAAATGTAGTTCCTTTTCCCTTGAGTGAGTGATAGATGGATGATTTGATGCTCTTAGAATGCCTTTGGATGCAACCTTAGGTGATATTAATAGATTCTTAGAGCTTGGTCCTTTATTATGGTCACATAGCTTTATACTTATACGATTCCCTATGTTGTATTTCACAATTAACAACTGGAAGATCGACCCATAAGAAAATAAGATACCCAAAAGATAAAATATGCCCAAAAGGAGTGAATAAAGTAAAGAGAGGTCGGGGTGCTTGAGTACTGGTGTCCTTGTCTGGTCTTGGTGTATAGAGTCATAAAAGATGAAACAATAAAGTATTGACTAGGCTGTAGGGTGTAAGAGGCCAAAAAGAAGACATGAAACATAGACAAAAGGCCAAAGATAGCTATCAATTGCTAGTTTTCTCACTTAGGAATCATATGAATAGTAGTATGTGACTAGGACCTATAAATGTACCAAAAGTGTGTGATTTAGTGTCTACAGGATACCAAAAACAAAATCCATCAAAACCACATTCAAATTCCACTTTGGAATGATGTGGGGATAAAGAAGACCAATAAGATGGGAATGGTCAACCTTCACATAATGGAACTCCAATCAACAAGTAAAAAAGTGGTTGTATACCTATGTAAACCATGCCAAAAGTACATGTGACAAATATCAACATGTATCTTCTTCACCCAATAAAATCAAAATACATTGATAACCTACTTTGGGCACATAGATGCACCCCTGGTGTAAAAAAAGACCATTTTTCTCGAAAGAAAATCCAACATACATTCCCACTAAGGGGCTCTGTGACTAAAATATTTGTTTGACACCATCATAAAAACTATCCCTTGAAAGGTGCTACAAAATCATGTCCCTAAGAAATTCCCAAAGGGCCAAGGAAAAAAATTGTGTTGCCACCTACTCAAAGCATTTGCGACGACATTCTCCTTTCCCTGAAAATGTGTTGAAGATGCCCGTAATTAGTCCTTAAAATAAAACACCTCATAAGAAGGAAATGAATCAAAAAGGCAAGGCATGTATCACTATTGTAAGACCAATATCATGTGTGGGGTAGTTAAGCTTATAATCCTTGAGCTTATAGGACTCATAAGTGATGAAACATGCACATTAAATAAAACTACCCCAAGACCCTCCAAGGAAGCATCCGTACAAACCGCAAAATCTACAAAAGGATATAAAAATTCTAAAATAGGTGCTAAAGTTAGGAACTCCTTGAGAAGATAAAAGGCTTGCTCGCATCTCTAAGACCATACAAACTTCTTCCATTTTTGCTAAAGAGAAGTGATAGGATTCAAAATCAGTAAAAATCCCGAATAAACCCGTGATAATAACCAACTAATCCCATAAAAAATTCTAACCTTAGTGTCCAAAGTGGGGACATGAAAATACATAAATATGCAAATATTCAAAGGATATATGAAGATACCTTCACTTGAAATAATATGCTCCAAATATTTTATCTCATTCTGAAAGAAGGAACACTTTTTAAGGTTCCCAAAAAGGTGATGTTTATGCAAAACCTATCTCAAGTGCACTACATGATCCTCTACTATGTGGGTGTAGATCAAAATGTCATCCAAAAAGATCAATATAAAATGATCTAAGCACATCCTAAAGAATATTTTCATGATACTCATGAACATGAACGGGGCATTAGTTAGCCTAAAAGGGTACTAATGTGAACTCATAATAATTTGCAACAAGTCCGAATGACATCTTGTGCATGTATTCCTCTGCTATACAAATATGATGGTACCTAGAGTTGAGATCTATCTTAGAGACCACCTTAGATCCATTCATTTTATCAAATAGGTCATCAATCCTGGGTAAAGGATAATGTTTCTTCATCATTACCATGTTCATATGTCTAAAATTCATAAAAAGATGAATGGATCCATCCTTCTTCTTCACGAAGATAATAGGTGTGCCCTAAGGAGACACACTAGGATGAAAAATTCCCTTCTTCAAAAACTCCTACAACTGGATCTTGAGGTCATAAAGCTCAGTGTGTAGTCATCCGATAAGGTGCTTTGGAAATGAGAGTGTATCAAGCACTTAATCAATGGTAAATTCTACCTTAAGATGTCATGTCATCCCATGAATCTCCCTAGGAAACACATTGAAAAACTCTCTCAAAAGTTGGTAATCATCTAGGGAGAGATTTCAGGGGTCTCATTGGATATATCACCAAATTTGATGGCAAACATCTAACATCCCTAATGCATACACCGCTTAAGCTACATAGCGGAGATCATACATATGGAAATAGGTATCTGAAATCTAAAAATGACAGTCATGCTACCCAAATCATCTTTGCACTCTATTGTCTTAAGCTAATAATCTATCTTATCCTAATGAGTGTCAAACCTATCCATGCCTAAAACTACCTCACAATATCCCAAGGGTAAGGCACAAAGGTCAAACATGGTGGAAGACACACCTAAGTCTAAGACATAACTCTCTACATAGGTGTCCACAATGAGCTTAGCCCCGTGGCCAACTCTATTGCCAATGGTCTGAAAAAATAGCTACCACCAAACCACACCGGTCTAAAATTGAGGTGAAATAAATGAATCTAAAGCAATAGAGTAAAAAAACTACAACAACATATTTAATTATACCTAAATAATCGATAATTGTGGCTTGGTACTTGGATTGGTGACAATCTATGAAAGTGTAGGAGTGATGAGCATGCCCTACATCGACCACTATCTCCTCAAAGGTAGAACAAGGTGGCCTATTTGAATGTGCAATATGAGGGCAGTTACAAGCATAATGACCAGGGTCTCTGCAAACTAAACCTCCTCACCCGGTGTAGAGCCACATGTACTCTGTTACACTAATTATGTAGGCCTTGCCTTGGTGTGAGTTATTCCTAGAGCCTATCGCTGCTGACCACTCTATCCTCTATCTCTGAAATTCCTCGACATGGCCCAAATATACCTCTCCAAACATCTTATAGTGGCCTAGGTCACTGAAAATACTAATGAGGAGGCTATGAGGTTCTCGTAGTTGATTGTATGGGTATAAATCCCGCTCAAAAATATGGCATTTGTGTAATCCCGGTCTTGTGTCCTCACCGAACAAGTGCCCCATCCTTAAAACAAATCCTATTCTTATCTCTAGAATCTTGGGCCTTGCCCTTGTTCTCCTCTACTAAGTATGCCTTATCCATTACCTACACAAGGATAAGAGGAGGAAAAATTCTAACTGTACTTACCAAGTACGTATTAAGGCCTATGATAAAATGATTATGTAGACGCTAGGTTTTTAGCACCCTAGATTACCCACCTACACCCCACACACATTAAATCATTTAACTATCATTCCAATCTATCTTAAGTCACTACACTCACCCTTGTAAAAACACACTCCTACCCCTTGTAAATCCTATCTACTGAATGTAAAACCCCTTAATTTACCCTAAACCACCCTAACCATTTACAACCCATCTTAATATATTTTTATCCTAACATCCTAACCCCTAACCCTCCTTAACCTCTTCCATTCACAGCCAAAACCAAAAATCCTACTTGGAAGTGGTTAAAAGAACTTCCCAACCATTTTTACCACATTTATAAGATCACCCGTGATTATAAAAGGAACCTCAATGCTCTTGTTTGGGACCTATCGGAGATTACAATGAAGCTCTATTGTGTCAAGAAGTTAGATGACCCTGCCTACAAGCACCCATACATCTCCAACACACCCATCATGCCATCAAAATATTCACAAGTACCTATAAGTAATTATAGCATCATTAATAAATATCTTCATCAAAGGTAATAAAATAATCATATCTCTTGGTTATTAGTTGGCTTTACTTCATTTACGAAGATATGTTCATCACATTAAGTTTATGTTTCTATTAAAATACCCCTCTTATCACTATATAAAATTTTTACATAGATATCCGAAGATTCACAAAATCGTCTATGATGCTATTGATCCCCACCTATCTCTGTCGGGTTGCCAATGATCCCCTGTTAGATTTAGCATTTTTCAGCTTATCATCATATTTAACCTTTTTATCAAGTTTTTTTGGCCTAATCTATTTGTTTGAAAGATGTATTATTTGTATATGACCGTTCTAGGTGCATCGCACCCCATCATAAGCATATACAACCTCCTAATTGTGTAGTAGCCTTTTATGTGGGAGAAATTCAATATCTTCTTTGAACTTAGCCTGTGTGACATTGCCATCACTCTTGAAATAAAAGTAATTGAGGAGTAACTTGAGATCATATAATAAGAATGAGAAGTCGTGGAATAGTTTTGGTTTAAATATTTTGAGGACTTCGAGCTCACCACAACCCCGGCACGGGACAACTTTCCAGAGAGAAGGATATTTCTATCCCTCTTAATTTCTAAATTACATTATCATTATCTTATTATCATTCATACAATTGCTTAATTATAAAACACAAGTTAACACCCTTCAACGAAGCCCTTTATATTCCACGGGATCATCCTTTTCCGTGAATTTTTTCCAATCATTATCTGGAATATGTATTTATATACATGTCTTCTCACTTGGTGAAAGGAGGAGCCTCTTGCATTGTTCATACCCAATCATCTCGACATTGTGTTTTTCAGCACATGTATTAGTAAAACCTACTTTATTTAGAGTTTTTGGTATTTCAACATAATAACAACTAACAAAAATTCACCATAAACATCCTGGCACACCCACTGGGACCTTAGTCCATTCTTTATTATATTTTATATCTTTTTGTTTCTTTTCTCGTCAATATCATCTAACCTTTAAGCTTGGAGTGCCGTGCTATTTCCATTTTGAAACACACTTAAAAATAAAAAAGGAATAGTGATCACGGGTACATCCTTTTATTTTGTTCTTTCTTTCAACATTGTATTTTATGTGATTTTTTTAATCAAAGTAAACATTTCTTTTGGGTCTTAAAAAAATTCATATCTACTTTCTCATCTAGTCTAATTAGGGGTTGAACAAATCACAGTCATAAAAATCCCTTCACACACAACCAGACCACATACCACATCAAATTTTCATTTAAACAACCCCTCCCAGGTGGACTTGCTTGGATTTCATCACCAAGAGGATAAACCAACTTGGTGTTTTGTTCAACTATAAATAATATTGTTGAGGGTATATCGGATAAGCTCCTTACACCATTATCATTGTGGGACCGTGAAGTGAGGGGGTAGGCCCCAATATCACACCTCGTACCAACACCAACATAGATCCGGGTCTCACGTATCTTGAAGTATATTGGGGAATCCAACCTTAACTCACCTAAAACCATCCTTAGATAGCATTTGTCTTAGTTCCCCTTCATCCATTTTTCATTTCACACTTTCTTAAGATAATCAAGATAATTAAAAATTTCTTTGGAGTGTGTGGTATTTTCTAAAAACAAATGTTATCACCAAATTACAACACCCTTTGTTTTTTCATGTGTGTGTGCATGAGATATCAATGTAACTAGGTAACATGAGATTGTCTCTCAGTTGTTGGACTGCTAACTAAGAAAAAAATCCAAATAATGTTGACTTCCTCTTCCTATTCCTAATGCTAAACTACTCCTAGAAGGGAAATTTTACTATCTATTTCTATCCTAAGCTTCCAAGGGACTCGAGAGAGAGAGATTGCATGAAAATGGAAATCCTAAGCTACAGAGGTGATTGCACCAAGAAAGGAATGGGAAAACATCCAGATGAGTGAAAATGAGATGAAGAATGGGAAAGAGAGAGGTCAGATAGAAGTGACACAGTCCCTAACTGCATTTTCCAACATCATTTCCATGGAGCACAACAAATCTAAACCTGCAAGAAGAGCATAAGATGCATAATAAACATGGGATATGCAATGAGAGGTAAGGAAAATGAAATAAAACACAGAAAGGGAATATAATAACCAAAAACATGGATTTACTGATTAAATGGATGCAAATTTCATTACAATCACAAGAGAAAGGAAAATATCTTCTCCTAGAATACTTAGATCGTGGTCCTAACACTCAACACTGTTCGAAACAATTTTTATAGAGTTTCATTACATGAACATTCCCCCCTAAAAATGTGCCTTAACACTTACATTTATTGATCCCAAAGAGAAGAGAGAGAGAGAGAGAGAGAGAGAGAGAGAGAGAGAGAGAGAGAGAGAGAGAGAGAGAGAATCCAGAGCATGTTTCTACTAGTCATAGCCCTTCTAGAAGTTCCAAAATGATTACCAACAAAGGATGATTGACACTTGGCTGGGTTTTTGCTTGGAGCCCAAGGAAATGTGTTATTCCCATGTTTTCCTCATTTTTACCCATTTCTTCCCTCCAAAATATATTTTATGGATTTCATGATGTAGAGCATGAAGAAACGATTCCAAAAATTCCAATTTTGTTGAAAATGGAGGCTTGAGTCAAAATTTATAGTTGTGCGGACCTGGAGAGGTCGTGAAGAACACATTCCTAGATGTTAATAATGGTCTCGCCATTAAAAAATTCCATTTTTATTTGTTTTGTGTGTATGTTAAGTCTTTGAGCACATGAGGAACATAAGAGCAAGGGTATTCTGGGCCTCATAGGCCCGCATTGTTTTCCTTACTTGCATTGAACCTACCACCTTTGTACTACAGAGATATTAGCTCTACGGGGAACACAAGCCCCCACATAACTAGTACTGCTTGGGCCCTTGGCCCACATCCTTGCTCTAGCCCACACTATCAGTAATCTCCGCATCACTAATTCTACAAACATTTCGACAAAGTCAGCTCCAAGGGGGACTCATGTTCCCATGGAACATTTTCCATTTGGGCCCCGAAGGTCCGCTCTTTTCGAATAACAAAGTACCCTTTGTTTTTACTGTTCCAAACTAAGGGCATATAACCTTAGTTCCAACCGCATCTATTTAGTTCACACCCCCATGTACCCAAAATCTACCACTAATCCATGCAATACAAAGGGGCACTCACTTCGTAGCAAATCGGGCATTTCGGCCGCTCAGGGAACACATGACCCAAAGGATCTTGTCTTGTGTGGGCTTCCAAAAGATGAGATGTTCGTAATACACTATATTTCAGCCCTTTTCATATTTTTTCCAAATTGGTCTCAGTCCTTATGCTAAGTAGAGAGTTGATAAACTAGAGAAAACATAGTAAAGTGCATCAAAAGCCTATTTTTTTATCTTAATCCATTTTGACCCAAATTGGCTAAGTGTGAAAACCGAGAAGAAGGGAAATTACACCAAATACATCCAAATTCCCCAAACCAATTTCAAATGCTCCAAAACATAGATTTTACCTATTTTTCTAGATTCCCATTAAAATCCTAATCAATTACTCAAATCCATTTCTCCCAAGTTATCCATTTTTTCCAAGGGTAAAAATGGATAACAATTTGGTGACTCATGGGGACATTTGCCTGCTAGATGAGTTGATCAGTGGCCTTGAAGAATATATTTGGTATGGAGTCATATTGATACATCTGGAAACTGATCTAAAAATTTGAAGTCCTATCCTTGAGCCACTTAAACACCGCTGAACCTGGAATTGATCCTTTTGCTCAAAATTTCCAACTTTTATAAGAAAATATTAAAATTTTGATCGAGTGGAAAATTGTTTTGAACCTTAATTCCACTCTCCTATGCAATCTGATCCAATGGGATGAAGGATGAACCTCTGAAGCTGTCCCAAAATATAATTTCCTACCAAGCGTGAAGGATTGAAACTGATAATTTCTTGGAAAGTGTGAAACTTGCAAAGCTTGGAAAAATATACTGATCTAAGAATGCACTTGGAGCTACTTTGCTAAAACTGGTTTTCCCCATGAATACGACCACTTCCAATGAACTGTGCAAGAGAAATGATGATGAAAAAACTATGTAGAAAGGAGAAAGATCATACATACTTCAAGTGGACGTTCTTGATAATGAATACTTGAAAAGCTTATTTGACACAAAATCTTTGCAAAGAAACAAGATGGTGCTTGTGTATTTTAGTAATATCAAAATCAAGCATTACAGACAAATGAGAGAGTTGCAATATTTATAGATATTGGACAACTTCTATCTCATCCACAATATATGGAAACAAATCATCTAATATGAGAAAATATGTAGAAATAACATATTTCCCGTAACTGCCCCTAGTGCCCCTCATGGAAATCATCCGAGAACAAAATATGCAAGATATAATATGATCCCACAAACATTGGGATGAGAACACTTTCACTTAGTTAACTAAAAACTAAGGATAACTAATACCTATTGACATAAGTTTAAAGTATTTAAATTAAATACTTTAACTTATTACATTTATTCAAATATCAACTAATGATGAATTAAGATAAGTTTTATTCCTAACATTCCCCCTTAATTCAACATGGTCTCAAGTGAATAGGAGAGAAATTCTCTAAAACCTCAAATTTACCTCGAGCAAGTGACTTTGTGAAGACATTTGCACGTTGCATATCTATTGGGCAATATTGGAGCTGGATGTTGTTGTTCTGAACATGTTCACAAATGAAATGTACCTACACCTCAATGTGTTTTGTGTGCTCATGAAAAAATGGATTTCGAACAAGTTTTACTACTCCTTCGTTATCAACATGTAGGATAGTTGGATCTTTCTGTGGTATTCCCAATCCTTCAAGTATATGTCGAGCCATATCACTTCACAGAAACTCCACCTACTGCACGATATTCGATTATATGGAGGATATTGAAACAAAATTCTACTTCTTACTCCCCATGATATCGGTCCATATCCCAAAAAGAATACAAATCCTGAAGTGGATTTCCTATCATCTATGTTTCCTGCATGATCTGAATTTGAATATCCTATCAAGAAGAAGTTATTATTCTTCTTATATTCTAGGCCATAGTCCATAGTTCCTATGATGTACCTCAATATCCACTTTGCTACTTTCCAGTGAGAAACCCTTGGTTCTTGCATGAACCATGAAAGATAGTGACTACATAGCTGATATCCGGCCTAGTGTAAGTCAAGTAGATGAGACTCGATCAACTACCGATAGAGAGTTACATTTACTTGTGGTGATGGATCTATTCGAAGTCTTGTATCCATAGGTGTGGAAAATGGCTTATGATCCATCATATTGAATTTCTTGAGTGTTGTCTTAGATTATTTCAATTGTGACAAAAATATATGATTTTCTCTTTGCCAAACTTCAATTCCAAGACAATAATGCAGAGCCCGAGATCAGTCATGTCAAATGACCGTGTTAGATCTTTATTTATTGACTCAATCATCTTCACTAATCCTCCCGTGATGACTATATCATTGACATATACTAAAATGATCACTATCTCCCCCCTTGCTTTTTGAGATAGAGATTAGGATCATATGGACTCCTTTTGAATCCATGTTGAATGAGATGCTCGTCGATTTTTATGTACCATGCCCTGGGAGACTACTTTAGACCATATAGTGATTTTATTAGTTTACATACCTTTTCTTCTTTACTTGGTATGAAAAAACCTTTTGGTTGAGTCATGTAAACTTCTTCTTGTAAATCACCATTAAGAAAGACAATTTTCACATCCATTTGGTGTATTTTCCAACCAAATTGTGTAGCTAGAGAAAATATTAACTTGAAAGTTTTTATCTTAGATGTGGGAGCAAAAGTATCCTCATAATTAATGCCTTATTTTTGAGCATATCCCTTAGCAACTAGTCTAGCTTTATGTTTATCAATTTTTCCATCTCGCTTTGTACTTTGTTATGAAGATCCATCTCGCATCCAATCGGATTTTTCCTTGTTGGAAGATTTGTAATTTGCCATGTATTATTTTTCATAAGTGACTTATATTCTCGCATCCATAACATCTTTCTAAGGTTTAGATGAAGGGATTCTCAAACCGTGGATGACTCAATAGTTTCAATAAATTTACTTATTAAGGAAAAATTGACCTCATTTCTAGCCATACTATGAGTCCTCATTCCATTGGTAGATGTGTCGGGGACACTATCCAATTTTACATCTCTAATTATACTTGTATACCATTTAGGCATACTTTTTGTGTTACCTATGGGAGGTTGAATTTCATTATCTTCCCCATCATCATTGTCGTCATCAAAGTGATTACCATCCTATGTTTTCACTGTAGGGATGATTTTTTCATCATGTGAGTGTATGGAAGGAGAAACTACTTCTTTCTTCTCAAAGAACTCAACATCCTGACTAGTGTATATCCTTCTTGTTTTTGGATTCATAATTCTATAGCCAAGTGCTTCATCACTGTATCCCAAGAAGATAAGTTTTTTTGATTTCATATCAAGCTTAGTTTGTTGTTTCTTAGGAATGTGCATACTTGATTTACATCTAAAAACTCTAAGGTGTGAAATAGATGGCTTATGCTCGACCATGCTTCCTGTGGTGTTACTCCATCAAGAGATGCAAAGTGGGAACTCTGTTTAGTAAATAGACTGCCGTTTTAGCTACTTCGGCCCAAAATGTTTTTGATAAACCTACATCATCAATCATACATCGCACCATATCCATGATAGTACGATTTTTCCTTTCAACAACACCATTTTGTTGCGGTGTGTGAGGAGGAGCCATTTGACGATGAATGCCATGTGTTTTCAAAAATCATTGAACTCATTGCTGGTGTATTCTCCCGCTCGATCTGAGCCAAGTGTTTTTATTTTCCTACGAGACTCTGTTTCAACAAGGGCTTTAAACTTCTTGAAAATTTCAAAAGCTTGGTATTTTGTAGAAAGAAAATATATCCACATTTTTATTGAAAAATCATCAACAAAAAGCATGAAATATTGAAACCGAGAGTGGCTAGGTCTCATTGGTCTCGCACAAATCAGTATGTACCAAGTCAAGTTTTTCCTTAGCCCTAAATGTACTATGTTTGAATGGTTCTCTATTTTGTTTTCCGCTAAACAATGATGATATTTATCTCGTACCCTTTTTTAGAGGTGCTAAACCACTAACCATGTCATATCGATGAAGTGTGTCAAGAGAGCCAAAACTCACATGTCCAAGTCTTTGATGCCATAGTTGAGCTAATGATGTATCCTTGGCTACAAGTGCTTGATCATTTCGTTGAACAAAATCCAACTAAAAAATTCTTTCCACATTCAAAGCTTTTGCAACAATTTTCGAGCTTCGTGATGTATCTTGAATTAGGCACATCTTTTTACCGCCTTTATAATCAAAGTGAATTTTGAGATTGTGATCTAATAATTGACTCATGGATAACAATTTTTGTTAAACAGGGACAAAGAAAATATGTAATTTTACAATTATGTTTCCCAAGTGGTAGTGAAATGGAACCAATGCCTTCAACATTGTATGATGTATCATCACCTAAAGAGACATGATTTTTGGTGGGTGTTTTACTCATTGTGAAGAACTAATCTTTCTTTCCTATCATGTGTCGAGTTGCACCCAAGTCGACATACCAAATTTGATTTGTAGAATTGGATACTTCATTTGACTATGCAGAATATAGGAAGTCATCATCATCAAATTGATCTTCCTATTCGGCTACATTTCCTTGTTGAGTTGGTTTCTTATTCCACTTGTTATTATTTTTTCCCTATTTATTCGTTGGCCAAATTTTGTTTTTTGGTAATCAATATTTTTACCACTTGATGATCCTTGTTGGAATGTGTTGTACCAACAATTTTTTAAGTCATGTCCTTTTTGACCACAAATAAGACATTTTTGTTGGTCCTTTTTCCTTGTTGAGTATTACCTTGCTTCTGAGGATGTTTACTAGACTTAGATTGTTTTTTTCCTTTTTGATTTGAAGCAAGTGCTTGCTCTTGATTTGATAGTTGAGTGAATAGATTCCTCTTGTTGTAGCATATTCACTAACTCTTCAAAAGTTGTTGTTTGACCAGTTATGTTTAACGTGATCAAAAAATCCTATAAGAAGGAGGAAGAGATCTCAATACTATAGGCACGAGTGATGTGTCAGTTACTTATTCTTCCAAAGCTTGAAGTGATGCATGCAAAGTTGTTACTCTTCTAAAAACATTTCAACTTTTTCAGTTGGTTGCATTTTCAAGTTCAATAGTTGACTCTGGAGATGAAGTATTGTGTTCTTATTTTTTTACTCATATACTATTTTCAACTTATCCCAAGATTCTTTTGTTGTTGTGGTCTCACAAATATGAGGTTGTACCTCATCTGAAACACTAAAAAATATTATTAACTTTGCTTTTTGATTTGCACGATCAAATGTAGCTTGTTGTGTAACATTTGTTGCAGATCTTGTTAATGTACCAGAAACAATAGACCATATATTTTCAAAATCAAGTTGTGTGTGAATTTTTGTTTTCCATGCTGGATAATTATTAGAACGCAAAAGTTGAGAATCTGGCAAAAAGAATTTTTGTCATAGTAATTCCACCATTGTGAAAAGTGATAAATCATAGAAGCAAAAATTAAACACTTTTCCCCCTTAAAGCATGCACACCCCCAAAAATATTATTTTATTTATTTTTGGGCTCCTTTTTGGCCATGTACAATGAATTTTTGGCACTATTAGCCTTGTTACAAATTTGGCTCTGTGGCCGATTTGCAAAAATAAAATGGCTCTCTTGGCCGATTTGAAATTTTTTTGGACTCTTTGGCCTCTTTTCAAATACAAAAATATTATTTTTACAATTTTTACAAAATAAGTCTTTTCCAAATCTGATTAAAAACTAGACCAAGACGTAGATCTCACAAAAACACACACTTTAAAAAAAATGACACCTCAATCCGAGGTACCAGTTGAAAGTTATGCCTTTTTTAAATTACAATTTTAATATCTTTCCAGGGCCCCTTTCCAAAAATGGATTTTTTTTTTTTTGAATTCTTGTTCTTTGCAGACAACTTCTTCTTCCTTCTCTCCAACGCAAGTTTTTTCCTTGTAGGCTGCAAATATTTTCCACATTCAATTTGAAGTCTTTGTTTTGGATATAGGCACATTGGAGATCATTGAAATCTCCTATCTTCTTCTCTCCTCCAGCAGGATTAGACCCTTTGGATAGAGACCTTCTCACAGACATACATACAATTATTTTTCCAGATATATAAAAAGACAAAGCATAGAGAAGAGGAAGTACAATTTATGTGGGGAGCTTGAAAAGCTTGGGTCCCCATAATACAAAAATATTGTATACATATTTTTAAAAATGCTTCCAATTTTAAAAATGCAGTACATGTATTTTTTTAAAAAAATACACCAAAGAATGAAACAATGTCACCTTTTACAACAAATTAGCATCAAAGTCTGCAAGGGCCTGTGATTTCACTCTAGGTGTTCTTCAATTTCAAATCAACCATGATTCAGGGTGTGGAGCTAGGTCGGGAGCTGTGAAATGGCTCGGGGCATCTATGGCTCCTCCTAACTCGTAATTTCATCGATCTCCCTAAACTTCCCTAAAACTTCCTACACTCCTCTCTGGATCAGAATACTGCTCCGATACCAAATATTGATAATGAATACTTGAAAATCTTATTTGACACAAAATATTTGCACATAAATAAGACGGTGCTTGTGTATTTTATTAATATCAAAATCAAGCATTACAGACAAATGAGAGAGTTGAAATATTTATAGATATTGGAAAACTTCTATGTCATCCACAATATATGGAAACAAATCATCTAATCTGAGAAAATATGCAAAAATGACATGTTGCCCCTAACTGCCCCTATTGTCCCTCATGGAAATCACCCGGAAACAAAATATGCAAGATAGAATATGATCCCACAAACATTGGGATGAGAACACTATCACTTAGTTAACTAACAACTAAGGATAACTAATACCTATGGACATAAGTTTAAAGTATTCAAATTAAATACTTTAACTTATTACATTTATTCAAATATAAACTAATGATGAATTAAGCTAAGTTTTATTCCTAACAGAGGCATGCAAAGTGTGCACAAACACTTCTTCTACTGAAAGAAAACCTAACTAATCTATTCTAACTAGAGGCAAAGAAAACTCAAATAAATCCCGACATTGGAAAGGAGAAGTAGCTTCCTTCCTTAGAAATCTGAACCATGTAACTGATTTGACACTAAACATGGTCTTGTGCAAGAGTGAAAAATGGACACGAAACCAATTCTCCACCCAATCCATCAATGTATCAACTAGAAAAAATAAAAATACATCTTTTAGTTGTTCGCATTTAGTTTTGGGAGGCATTGCGGTTGATCCTTGGAACTTTGAAGCTTATCCTCATGCTATGGATTGAACACGATGTTGGAAACTCGACTTTGGCTCTAATGAAGCCAAATACCTGATTGGGAAAGGTCCGATCTATTGAATTTTCCCATTGTTATGAATCCCAACTTCAATAATGAATTCTTGTAAACTTTCTTAGAAAATGTGGTTATTTAAAAGCTAATTTTGATCTTTTTCCTCATTCGCAAACAACTAATTATCTCCCTTGATGAATGATTTAGAAATAATGTCATCATTGTTCTATTCTCACTCCTCATTCAATATGAAGATTGGAAGATGAAATTCTTCAATTTCTAAATCACGAGGAATATTTTGGGAAACAGTATCTTCAAATCTTTCCTTCGTGGTGGATTCATCAATTAAATCATTCTCAACAAAAGATGAAGGAAGAGGAAAATCTGGATTTTCATTACCACAAGAAAGCAAGAAGCTCTCTATGATTTCTTCTTCATGTAGGATCTCTAAAACTGATTTTTTCTCCTCCATGTGCTCCTCTTCTTATGGATTTGGAGTTGATTCCTCTTCCTCTATTGATTTTCTAACTTGTAATGGATAAACAATTTATGAGGATATAGTTTCAATATGCACACTACACTCGAACAAATAGATTTTTGATCATCATCTTGGTGTTCTTGTTTTGTTGTAAAACTAGTTTCATCACTTGTTCTTGAGCCCCAAATCCTTTAAAGGCTTGGTCATCAATGGTATTTATTTGATGTTGAACTTTTCAGCCCACTCTGTCAAGTTTCTTACGAGTTATTCCTTTGTAGGTTCTTTAATTTTCTTCCCTCCTTGATTGATTTTCTGATTTTCTTCTTCCCAAAATGGATTTGGGAAAGTAAGAGGAGGGGTGGGTTGGGTCTCAATTTTTTTATGCATTGTTTGTAGTGGAAGGGAAGGTATTGTTCTTTCTTCTTTCTATGGAGGGGATGGAGTTTTAGAAGAGAAAAGGGTAGAAGATAGAAGGTGGGATGGAAGGGAAGAAGGTGAAGAAATGGAATTCACATTGGGAACAATAGATGGGAAGCAAGGAAATTGAGGTTCATTTTGAGATGGTTTAGGTTGAGGAATGGGAAGATGGTAGTGCAATAGTTTCCCATTGAAAATAATATCTAGCATTAAATTCGTAAGCCTCAATATCCTTAATATAATTTTCAAGTTGTGGCAACATTTCAACCATTAAATAAAGCTTCTCTTGATGGTGTAGTGTCTTGGAATAGGGCTAACCCATAAATAAGGGACCTTGAAACCAATCCTAAATAATTTCAATTGAGATATAGCCCTAGTCCGCACCATGCTTGCCTCCATTCTTGATATGAAAATATATCCAAAATTTTTCGACCCTTATAGAATTTTTAATAATTGCTGATATTACTCCTTTTAAGTAATCAACTCCAAATTAATACAGAAAGGTAATAGAATTTGCACAATGATTGATTATGGAGTTCGGAAATTGCCTACGTCTTCGGGTTCTTTCAAACCATTCCACTAGTAAAAATTCGTAAGTACAAATATTGATCTTATAATGAACATCTAATGGAATCTTACTTTCCTATAAAGTGCTCCAGCCTTTCGAAGAACACCAATGATCAATTAGTCCGTCCTCCACCTTCCTGGTGCACAAGTATCCTAAGGAATTTGATTGGCCTTCTAGATGTTCGCAAGACACCCTATGGCACTCCAGTCCAAAACTCCAAGCTTCGCAAGTTTAAATGGGGCTCAATGGGCCTATTGGGTAGTAATAATAACTCCCAATCACAATGATTTTATATATCGTCGCCTAAAAATAATAGGCCGACAATAATACAAAAATATGCCTTAATACAATTCAAGAATTTAATATAGTGCCAATACTATATTAATTCTATAAGCCACCACTAATAAATTTCAATATTTTAATATAGTATAAATACTATAAAAAATCCACCACTAAGATTAAAATAATAATTAAGCTTGTGTCAAATGAAGGGGATCGGTTTGGGTTTTATAATAAAAAGGTCTCTTGAAAATTTTGTTAAAAACCTTTTATCTCTTTGTTTCCCTGTGTAGCCATCTCGATTGGTAGGTTAGATAAATTGTGGGCTTTGTGGAGATAGGGTGGGTGGTTCAAATCTTTTCCCACCGTCTTTCTTTTTTCCTCGGTCGTTATAGGCTTGATCGAGCTCCTCGCATTTGGGTGTAGAACTCCTGCTGCCCTCCACGTTGGCCAAGCCTTATGCCTCCCACTGTGCCATCCACATGAAAATTCATCCCACATTCGATGGGGAAAGGATCCATTTAAGCCTTCATATAGGCTGGTTGTATTCAAGGGCTACATGTCTTAGGCCACATATAACATTTTGTTTCCCCAAAAAATAGGGGCCGGCTAAGTATTATTGCCATGATGCGGCACCGAGCTGTTTCTAATTGGAAACCCATGCATTGTGGTTATATTGAATGTTTAACCCACCTCCAAAAATCATTGGCTAACCATTGAGTGTTAAATCACCACTATATAAGGGATAATCCCATAAGCGGGGGTGAGCCATATGTGATGTTTATCTGACCCGACCAAATTGATAAATAGATTAATAAGATAAAATTAATCTTGAGCTAAATGCCGAGTCAATAGTGAACCGAGTTGCACGAAATCCATGGAAATGTGATCAACTCGGTGGGGATTTGATCACCCCACCGAGCTAAAAATAATATCTCGTTGCTAACTTGACATCCACGTGGTGGTTTGATATCCCACCACGTTGACAACATAAATATAGTTATCGGGCAGTTGGGCTCCCCTCTGTTATAAAAGTTGAGCCTCTTATTCCATTGAACCAAATTTTATGCCCGATTTAAGACTAGAGGTCACAAACCGAAATCAAAACCTTCATTTGCATTGTCACTAACTACCATGTGTCACCTTGTCATTGGTCAACATGTTGACATGTTGACCAAGGTTGACCCAAACTTTGACCAACCGCCATTTGCACATGTGGACTTTGTTTTTGACTAAAATAGTGACGAAGAGCTATCGAGTCATCGTCCACTGTGTGCTGATCCTAATATATTTATGGAACATATTTCCTCCATATTGACCTCCAGATCACACCTCCCTAATGGGAAAGGTTTTTGTCCCAAAAATCTTGTAAACTCCAAATCACGTTGCTGAGAAGAGATATACGTAGTATTCTGCCAACTCCACAATCAAAAAATGATGGTTCAAACTCTAGGACCTGTGGCACTTGGGCTCACTACCTCCTTTTGTGTGGTGCTAATATTTTAGATATCTTATAAGGATCCTCTTTTACTCTATAACACAACTCTTGGCTCCAAGTTGATTATGTAGAATCAAAACTAGTTTGAAGGAACTCCATGCTACAAAGAGTTAAGATTGATCCAATGTCGGTGACAGAGATAATGAATTTTCAGGTACCATCCTCCTACAGGGCCATGAGATACTCTACACAGACTGAAGATGTGACCTCATGTCACATCCATTTCTAGACCTTAAAACTCCTATTGCATGGTGTTAAGTCCTGTTTCAAGACCTCAACGCTTCCAATGCGTGGTGCTAAGTCTATATGATCAACTAACATTTTGATGTCTAGTTGTAATGGCTTGACATCGAATGATGTTTCGATATAATCTCTTATGAGCTCAATAATGGTGAATTTAACCCCGCTATACGGATGGTGCCTCTACAGGTACAAATCCTTCTATTGACAATGTCTATTAGGCACCACTAGGTACCACTCTATTATAAGGTCACAATGCTTCTATAGAGAATGAAGTTCTGACATGCTTTCAGATGTCAAAGGTGTTCAACTACCATTCAGATGTCTAGTTATAATGCCTTGGCATCGAATGACATTCTGAGTTGACACCTGTGAGCTCAACTGTCTGCACAAATGGCTAACAAATCTCCAAGCTTATTAATATGAGTTAAATTCTACTACAAGATGTAATAGATACTAAAATCTAATTAGGAGATACAATGGATTATTCCAAATAAAATTGCAAGAATAATTGCTGAGTATGTTAACCTATCTCCTAGCTATTATCACTTCATCTAATCTCCAAAAGTGTTTGTCTCTTTCCTGCTAGACAATTAACTCAACAAGGACAATAATATACTACATTTATGGCATTAGAAAAATCACCAACTAATAATAGCCCTCTAGGGGTTTATAATGCAAGTATAAAAATGAGTACAAACGTTGCCCAAAATTGGGTCTTTTACTAATGTGCCTTGATTGGTTAGATGTATACAAACATTTCCCACAAAGGGATCTTATTAATACATTTTACCTAGCACAATAGTTTGCTAGTTTTATTACAATAAGATAAATAAATAATGCTAAAAACCCATACAATAGCTGAACAAAGTCAACTTTATTTACACCTTATATTTCTTACTAGCTGTAGAATCCTCAGTGTAGGCCTAGGATACCTCAATAGGTGTCATGTGGATCCTCAAGATTTCACTCCTCTCGCATACAAATCGTGATGATCTCTGGAATGTAGGCAACCTCAAAGCATCGGGATCTCGGGTGATCATCTTGGACATATTATTTTGACTCTCCATTAGGATATGTATAATCCCTTAGTACATATGAGTCAGAAGTCTCATTGTTATTGCCTTGTGTAAGATGAACAACATATCCCATCGTGAACTCTATCATCCAGCTATGTCCAATGCAAAGCTCCACTATGCTCATGTCATTAGTCATATAGCCTTGCCGAGTAGTTAGGTAGAAGTTTCTCAATACCATTTCGTCCCTCTCTAATGGGATGATGTTGAGAGTGATATTGTCGGAGACTTGTCTCCCAACTATGAATCTCAAAATGCAATAGCTAGTAGACACTCCATGTAGAGTACCATCCTCTGTTCCAATTGTATTGGCTTAAGGAAGTGATATAGTGGGAAGTCCTAGTTGGCACACCAAATTGACAGTGATGTATCCTAATTCGATAGTCTAATGAAAAATAAGAGTGACTAACTGTCCTCGAGAAACCACCAAAATCCATTGCCTCGAGGCACTCACATGTCACATTATAATGTCTGGGTGTTCTACTAGTGCTCTCTATCCTAATGGTGTAATCGATCGCCGCATTTAGGTCCTATAATGCCCTTGTCCTTCCTCTGCATCCACTTAGGCCTCCTCTCTGGATACAAAACCCAACATTGCTCGGTATTGTGCCCTTTGCCACAATGGCTACACTCGACTGGATCTGGTGAAGGTAGTCTCTCCAAGTGGCGCTTTCGAAGCTGACTTGCTTTAGCTACCTTCCCAGCTAGAGCATCTATGCTTCTTTACAACTCTGCAATGTGTTGTTGTTGCCGATCTCGAATAGTATCTAGGTGGTTTTGCAACTCCATGATCTGGCAATTAAGATCCTTATGTTGAGTGATCATTACTCAAACCATGGTGCCCGATAAATAAAGCATCACTAGAAAGCTGGAAGAAGAGGTATATATCCATTTCTACAATCCAATGCTACAATACTAGCTTTGATACCAAAATTGATCAGAAAATATACCCAAAAATTTTGGACCCTTATCAACTTTTTAATAATTTATGATATTACTCCTTTTAAGTAATCAACTCCAAATTAATGCAAAAAGGTAATAGAATTTGCACAATGATTGATTATGGAGTTTGGCAATTACCTATGTCTCTAGGTTCTTTTAAACCATCCCACTAGTAAAAATTCATAAGTAAAAATATTGATCTTATAATGAACATCTAATGGAATCTTACTTGCCTATAAAGTGCTCCATCCTTTCGAAGAACACCGATGATCAATCGGTCCATCCTCCACCTTCTGGTGCACAAGTATCCTAAGGAATTTGATCGGCCTTCCAAACGTTCGCAAGACGCCCTATGGCACTTTGGTCCAAAACTCTAGGATTCACAATTTTAAATGGGGCTCAATGGGCCTATTGGGTAGTAATAATAACTCCCAATCACAATGATTTTATATATTGTCACCTAAAAATAATAGGCCGACAATAATACAAAAATATGCCTCAATAAAAATCAAGAATTTAATATAGTTCCAATACTATATTAATTCTATAAGCCACCACTAATAAAATTCAAGATTTTAATATAGTATAAATACTATAAAAATACACCAATAAGATTAAAATAATAACTAAGCTCATGTCAAATGAAGGGGACCAGCTTTGTCTTTTATAATGAAAAATCCCTGCCAAATTTTTTGTTAAAAACCGTTATGTCTCCATTTCCCCACATAGCCAACTCGAATGACAAGTTGATAAACCATGGGCTTTATGGAGATAGGTGGGCGGTTCAAATCTTATCCTACCATCTTGATTTTCACCTCGGCCATTATAGGCCCGACCGAGCTACTCACTATCCTTTGGGTGTAGACCTCCCCCATCCCTCCACGTTGGCAAAGCCTTATGCCTCCCACCGTGACGTCCACGTGAAGATTCATCCTACATTCGATGGGGAAAGGATCTGTTTAAGCCTTTATATAGGTTGGCTGTAGTTAAGGGTTACATGGCTTAGGCCACGTCTAGTATTTTTTCCCCCAAACAATAGGGGTCAACTATGTATTGTTGCCATGTTGTGGTCTTGAGTTGTTTCTAATTAGAAACCCATGCATTGTGGTTTCTTTGAATGTTGAATCCACCTCCAAAATTGTTGGCTGACTATTGAGTGTTGAAACACCATGATATAAGGGATTAACCGTAAGAAGGGTGAGTCATATTTGATGTTTATCTGACCCGACCAAATTGATAAATAGATTAATAAGATAAAATAAATCCTGAGCTAAATGCCGAGTCAATAGTGAACCGAATTTCTCAAACTCTATGGAAATGTGATCAAATTGGTGGGGATTTGATCACATAATTGAGCTAAAAAATAATAGATCATCGCTAAATCGATGTCCATGTGGTGGTTTGAGAGCCCACCATGTTAGCAACGTAAATATAGTTCTCACGGTGGCCGAGCTTCGTTATAAAATTTGAGCCTCTTGTTTAACTGAGCCAAATTTTATGCCTAACAAAGACTGGAGGTCGCAAACCAAAATATAAAACCTTCATTTGCATTGTCTCTAACTCCCATGTGTCACCTTGCCATTGGTCTACATGTTGACCTATTGACCAAGGTTGACCCAAACTTTGACCGGCCACCATTTGCACATGTGGACTCTGTTTTCGACGTTCAAATAGTCGACAGAAATTTCTCAGAGTCCTCTTCTACACTGTGTTGATAATGGGAGATTTAGGGAACATATTTCCTCCATATTGACCTCCACATCAATTCTCTGAACCTTCATCTACAACTCATCAACTCTAGGTTTAGGATGGCCTCCAAAATATGCATACCCCTAATTTTGAATAGATCCATAATTTGGTGGATAACCAAACTTATTCTCATATTTTTCATGTTGATATGCATATTGATTTTGATTTTCATCATAAAATTGATCTGGAGGTGGATTATAATAACCTAGAGATGAGTTTGAATAACACTGCTTCTATAGTAAATGGGAATCCCATGATGGAAATGAAGTCATGATTGCACAACTTCATGGATGGAAGAAAAATGAAAGGTATGGAAAGAAAAATGGATGGAAATTAATGAAAAGAAAGGTCTGCAACTCAAAAGCGAGTTGTTTTGGATCAACGAAGTCACCAGATGTGATTTGAATGTGCCTCCAAAGACTGGTATCTTCACAAAGAGCACATAAAAATTGATGAAGTGAAGTGGTAAGGTGCTTCAAACCTATCCCACTGGGCATGCCGAAACTATTATCACCAAATTAAAGCACCCTCTGATTTTTCATGTGTGTGTGCATGAGCTATCGTGTTCTTTGGGTAACATGGGATTGTAACTCATTTATGGGACTGATAATTGAGACAAAACTCTAGAGAAGGAACACTTCCTCTTCCTATTCCTAATGCTAAACTACTCCTAGAAGGGAAATTTTGCTATTTGTTTCCATTCTAAGATTCCAAGGGACCAGAGAGAGATTGCATAAAAGGGGAATTATAAGATATAGAGGTGATTGCACCAAGAAAGGAATGGGAAAAAATATAGATGAGTGAAAATGAGATGAAGAATGGGAAAGAGAGAGGTCAGACAGAAGTGACATAATCCCTAACTGCATTTTCCAACATCATTTCCATGGAGCACAACAGATCGAACTGTAAGAAGAACATAGGATGCAAAATAAACCTAGAATATGTAATGAGAGGAAAGGAAAATGAAATAAAACATAGAAAGGGAAAATAATAGCCATAAAACATGGATTTATTGATTAAACAGATGCACATTTCATTACAATTGCAAGATAAAGGCAAAGATCTCCCAAAATACTCGGATCAAGGCTTGCCACTTAACACTATTCTCGAAACAATTTTTACAGAGTTTCATTACATGAACATTCCCCTAAAAATGTGCCTTAGCACTTACATTTATTAATCCCAGAGAAGAGAGAGAGAGAGAGAGAGAGAGAGAGAGAGAGAGAGAGAATTCTAGAGCACGTTTCTAGTGGTCCCAACCCTTTTAGAAGTTCCAAAATGATTACCAACAAAGGATGATTGACACTTGGCTAGGTTTTTTCTTGGATCCCAAGGAAATGTGATATTACCCCATTTTCCTCATTTTTAAACCATTTCTTCCCTCCAAAATCTGGTTTTCTAGATTTCATGATGTAGAGCATGAAGAAACAATTCCAAAAAGTCCAATTTTGTTGAAAATGGAGGCATGAGTCAAAATTTATTGCTATGCGGACTTGGAGAGGTGAGAAACATGTTCCCAGATGTTAATAATGGTCCACTATTAAAAATTACATTTTCCTTTATTTTGCGGGTATGTCGGGTCTTCGTAGCACACAAGGAACATGGGAACAAGGGTCTTCTAGGGCCTCATAGGCCCTCATTGTTTGCTTTACCTGCATTTAAGTTGTCGGCTTTATAGTGCAGAGATATTGGCTCAGTAGGGAACATGATCCCCCACATAGCTAGTACCGCGCTCGGGGCCTCTAGGCCTACATTCTTTCATCAAACCACACTTCCATTGATCTCGCATTACTAACCCTATGATAATTTGTAAAATTTCAGTCCATGGGGAACTCACGTCCTCGTGGAACATGTTCCATTTGGTCCTCGAAGGTCCGCTCTTTCCGCATAACAAAGGACCCTTTGTTTTTTTGCTCTAAACTAAGGGTGAGGAACCTTAGTTCCACCCACAACTATTCCATTCACACCATCGTGTACCCAAAACCTACCACTAAACGCAATACAAAAGGTTGCTCAATTCCTTAACAAATCGGGAATTTTGGCTTCTCAGGGGAACTCGTGACCCAAAGGAACTTGTATCGCATGGGCCTCTAAAAGCTGAAATTTCCACAATACAATGTATTTAGGCCATTTTTCCAATTTTTCCAATTTTTTCAAAGTCCTTAGGTGAGTAGAGAATTGAGAAACTAGAGAAAACATAGTAATGCGCCTCAAAAGCCATTTTAAATCTTAATCAATTTTGACCCAAATTGGCTAAGTGTGAAAACCCGAAGAAGGAAAATTACACCAAGTACAAATTAATTTCCCAAACCAATTGAAAATGCTCCAAAACATAGAATTTACCTATTTTTCTAGATTCCCCATTGAAATCTTGTTCAACCGCTCAAGTCCAGTTTCTCCGAGTTATCCAATTTTTCCAAGGGTAAAAATGCATAACAACACCTATATTTTATTTCTTTATTGATTGTTTGTTTATTTCATGGTCGTAACTAGGAAACAATATCACTTTGAGAATCTTTCAAATATGAAAGACTCACTTGATCCCATATTAAAATTATCCCCACCACTATAAATCCACTCCTAGAAATAGACATGGAACCTCCACATTCTCTTAGTACCCAGTCATCCATATCGAGAGATTCCCGATTCATCTAGCCCACAATTATTCAACAACGGTTATCTAGTCTTTACAGAAATTCTAGATTCTAACATGGTGGTCCTCAAATTTGGGGTGTCCTAATCCGACAAACGAAATATAATAATGACCTCACATTACTATTATCACCTTCAATCATTCTTGAATCATCAAACCCAATCATGATCTTGTTATTTGACAAATCTCCCCTTACCCCTCCATTGGTAGCTTAGACACATCAATCCCCATTTCATAAACCCATGTCGTTAGCTTCAACCTTAATGTTATCTCATCACAAGACACATCCAACCAACAACCATCTACACCATCGACTCCTTCGTCAATTTTGACGGCCTCACAAACCAATACTACCACATCTCCTTCCATATCAAGTCTTGTATCCTCTAGTTCTCTCCTCTCGACTCCTACAAATTCAATTGGTGTTCATACAATGATCCCTCCTATTGCATCAAAAAATCATCCCATCACAACAACCTAGATCCTCAATCAAGAATATAGTATTATCTATTTTAACATGTATACCCATAATTAATACTAGTTATATCGCTAGTACTCACCCCTTCTCACAGTAGGAATCCACTACACTGTCTCACAATACAAAATTATGCCTTCTCAACATATACCAAATCCATCTCAACCTCTTATCAACACTTTCATTCCGTCTCGAGTTTAAAATACAACCATCTAGACCTCTTATCCACCTTTCCATACCTATTGTTTATCAATACATTCAACCTTTATAACCCCTAGTGTCTCAACATCCACACAATATCCCTACAAGTATCCCCTGTTCATCATAAGGTATTGTTACGATATCAGTTATACCAAAAATTGAACCCACATATATTTAACCAACCTAGCTTGTCATCTTGATACCTTGAACAACCACCTCAAAGGGATCCTTTACATGCACTTATGAATAGGATTAAAAGCCTTAAAGCTGCCACTATGGGTCCTAAAAGCACCCTTTCCTACGAATATATTTGCAACAAGACAATCCACCCATAAGTATGGTTATCCCTTATTTTCACCCCCTTCAAATTTGGAATAACTCATTAAAAATGGACTTAGCCATTTTGAACAGGTCTAGGATGGTTAAACGATTGTCAAATTACCCTGCTTAAAATTACTAGCTGTTTGAATTTGAAAACTCACAGGAGACTAAGTCTTAAAACATTAGCGAGATCCTATTAAAAGATGCAATACAAAAAAAAAGAAAAACCTGCAAATCAAAGGATTGGAGGGCTAGTGTTGTGTGGAAAATATTAAGCTACGATACTAAGGAAAGAAAGAGGACACATGACATAGATCAAAGGCATCGGAAAGACCATGTGGTGGTATTCGCAAAGATATCAAAGGAAAATACATTCCACAGACTTAAAGTGCGTAGAATAAGCCATGATTCATGTTTCATCGGGTTCGTCAAGTCGAGAAAAGGTCAAAGTGGACAACTTGTGTAATTTAAAGAGCAAAAAAGGTTTATAAGTCCCTCAAGATTCAAAGTTTCAATGTGAAGGCTAAAGAAGATTTGAAAGTTATGATATTGCGTAGACATGGAGATTTCTCATTGGATCCCATTTCATAGTTGTTAGTAGAGTTTAGAGAAAAGACTAAAAAATGTGAGGGGCGTGGAATGATACCATTGGCTGATGGGCCGTGGATGTCGAGAAAGAAATCAAAAGGAATGACATGTGAAGTGGATGGAGATTTTCTATTGGCTTACACTTCGCTATGGTTAGTCAAGGGATAGTTAAAAGAAAATTGTGAAGAAATGTGGAGCCTTCTCATTTATTCGTATTTTTAGGGACTAACAAGAGATAAAGTATAGTACGAAACCACGAAAGGAATGTGGCAAAGCCTTATTGGTCCGTATTTCTCAATATGGTAAACTTTCATAAGGGTAGAGGACATTGAAAGAAAAGTAAGGAGACAAAGGATGATCCCGAACCAATGGGAGATTGACACATGGAGAATAATAAAATGATGTAGATGTTGGAAAAGGCCAATTCTCGAACCAATCAAGGGTTTCCACGTGTCAAATTCCTGTGCCTTCCGACAGGAAAAATATTCAAGAGGCCATATCTTTCAACTTAGAGCTCTAAATAAGAAAAAAATTATATCGTTGGAAATCTCTCCTTGAGCCATTTACTTTGGCATCGAGAAAAATATGATTTTGGTGGCATTTAGTGGGTCAAAATGGTAAAAACAACTTCCGAGGTAAGAAAAAGTAGTTTGGACATGCAAACGATCAAGTCATACAGCTCAACTATTAGAATTGATGAAGCATGGCTTCATTTCCTTCTGCATGAAGAAATATAAATAGTAATGTCCTTCTAGAGTGCCCACGTGCTTTGTAGAATACTTCAATGCAGTTTGCTAGTGGTTGAGATTTTAAAAAGCTGTCCCTTCTCTCTTTTCCATCTTCTCTTTCTTCTTTCTCTCATCGAGCTATATATTGTAAAATATTTCATTTTGAAAGGATGGACATTCTGATTTGTAAAGGAACCATGTCAAAATGGTTTCCCAAGTAGATATGAACCTTGAGCCTTCATTTTGTCCTCTGTAAATGCTTCTTTCCTTCTATTTCAACTGTAATGGATTGTGCATATTTTAAGCAATAAAAATTTATTTTGTGGCATGTTTTGTCTACCCTAGCTTATTTTTATTTGTGGTTTTGTCTTCCTTTTACTATTGTAATGTGTTGTGCATATCTCTTTCATTTTCATTTCCCATTTTGATTCATTCAATCTCGCCACCCTTTTCTTGGTGTTATCATTGCCCTTTTAGCTTAGGATTTCCCTTTCCGCATTTGCTACGTGCTTAACCTATTGCTTATATTAGGATATGAGTAGTCGACTTGTGGCTTACCATATCATTTTATTATATCATTTATACTTTCTCATGCTTAGTAGGTTGGCCTTGGTGATGGCCATAACATATGAATAGTATATATAGGGGATTGTAGGTAGTAGTTCATCATCATTTGAGCATTTGAGTATTATTGTATGGTTTGGAGGTTGCCCCCTCGAAGTGGTGAAGCTATTTTAATTGCATATTGAGATCATTATTCTAGAATATTGTGTTATTTTGTGTTAAATTTCTGCTCATGATCTTAATTATACAAGTAATTTCATTACAAGTGGTATCAGAGCTGCGATTTGGGCCAAAATTAGGGCAAAAAACCCTAATTTTTGTTTCTGCCATATATTGTGAACCATAGCGAATTGGTGGGAGATATTTTTACCAAAGTTGAGGAATATTTCAAGTAAGGTTCCCTAAAAATTTCAGAATTTTTTGATTTATTTTGCAAAAGTTATTACAAATTTAGGTTTTTTCATAAAATCACTCCCTAGGGTGTAAATTGTGGAATTTTTTCAAATTTGTTACATTTTCGGAAAGAATTTTTTTTTATTTGGGTTTGTTCTTTAAGTTTTTTTATATTTGGCTGAATTTGTATCGAAATATGAAACCCTAAAATTTGACCGTGATCCCTACATCCTACTATTTTGGGGCATCATGGCGGGGCCTTCCACAAGAGGAAAAAAGAATCCCATAACTCAGGTAAAACACCATAAAAGGATGAGATATTAGTTGAGGATTTGGAGACAAAAGATATAGCTACAAATTCCTTAGGGTTAGGGTTTACTTTGACAGACCATAAAGTAAGCCAACTTGAGTTTAACCTGAGAGACCTCAAATCTCGGGTGGCCAAAAAAGAAGATGTGGATAGGATTGGAAAAATATTGGAGGATTTCATGCAAAAATTCAGTACGCATATGATGGGTAATCATACTTATGTCAATCAAGGTGGATCCTCAGGTCAACATAATAGACACATGAGCCAGAGTGGATCTTTGAGTGTGCATAATCCAAATACGAGCACTCTGTAGGCCCATACTATGTTTCCAAAAGTGGAGATGCACAAGTTTGATGGAAAGGATCCACTCAATTGGATCAACCAAATGGATAATTTCTTTGAACTACATTAGATTCCATCAGGACAAAAGGTGACCATGGCAGCTTTGTATCTCGAACCTGACCAATTCATCTGGTATCGATGGTTATGTGCTCAAAGGCAAAAGAGTGGTCTCAATGTTACATGGAAAGTCTTCACTGAAGAGTTGCAATTACACTACTAGTTCTAGTGTGTTAGATAATTACTTCAGCCAATTAGAAAAGTTGAGACAGACAGGATCTGTTAAGGATTACATTCATCACTTCCAAAACCTTTCTCTGCATGGGTGGAAAATATTACTGAAGAGAATCTGAATGACCTATTTCTTGGGGGTCTTAAGGATCACATTGAGCATGAGGTGTGTATGTTTAATCCTCATAAGGTTTCTGATTCGATGATTATGGCAAGAAGGGCAGAGGATAAATTTGTTTCAAGTAGGAGACAACATTTCACTTATACCAGAGATCGCAACACCTTGGCCCCAACACTCCCTCGACCAGTTAGATTGACACCTCAAAAAATTGAAGAAAAAAGAGAAAAAGGGTTATGTTTTAACTGTGACGGTAAATTTGGACCCGGACATAAATGTGCTGAAAAGAAGTTGTTCTACATTGATGGGCCTAGTGAAGATGAAGAGAAGGATGAAGATTCAGAGTCAGAGGTCTTGGTTGAGCTAGAGGAGTCAGGAGATCCTCAGCCAACGATCTCATGCCATGTAATTTCAGGTATTAGCACCCCCAAACCCTAAAGGTGGTTGGATTCCTAAAAAAACAGAGGGTCACAGTGTTGATTGATTCAAGAAGTACTCACAACTTTATCAATCATAAGTTAGCAGTGCACCTAAATTGTTTCATTTATCTCGCTCCTGAATGTCAAGTAATGATTGCTGATGGAGGTACTATTACTTGTTCTAGAAAATGCCATAGCATTAAGCTTGCTATGGGAGATTACATACTAAATAGTCCCATGTATGCCATTTCTATGGGAGGAGTAGACATTGTGTTAGGGGTTCAATGGCTTACCACTTTGGGAACCATTGAGATGAACTTCCAAGACTTGTTCATGCGATTTCACTCTGAAGGAATGAATTTTGAGCTAAGAGGATTAAGAGAAAAGTCTCCACAAATAGTAAGTTCTCATCAGATGCACAAAATGCTAAAAAAGGGTGTAGAGGGATTTGTGGCACAACTTTTTTCATTGGAGGCTCATCCTTCTAAGGACATTATACCATCAGATATGCAAGCAGTGTTGGATGCACACTCTGTTGTATTTGAAAATATACCAAAGGGCTTACCTCCAAAGAGAGATCATGATCATGCTATTTAGTTATTACCAGGAAGTCAACCACCTAACATCAGACCTTATAGGTACCCATATGTGCAAAAGAGTGAAATTGAGAAGATTGTACAAGAGATGTTGGAAGCAGGAATCATCCGTCATAGTCAGAGTGCTTATTCTTCTCCAGTAGTGATGGTACGGAAGAAAGATGACATGTGGTGCATGTGTCTTGATTATAGGGAACTTAATAAGTACATAATCAAAGATAAGTTTCCTATTCTTGTAATTGATGATTTTATTGATGAGTTGCATGGTGTTGTTTATTTTACAAAGCTTGATCTTCATTCGGGATACCACCAAATCAAAATCAAGGATGAGGATGTTCATAAAACCACCTTTCAGACACATGAAGGCCATTATGAATTCCTAGTAATGCCTTTTGGACTCACAAATGCACCTTCTACATTTCAAAGTTTGATGAATTCTATTTTTAAGTCATTCTGCGAAAGTTTTTCTTAGTGTTTTTTGATGATATATTAATTTATAGAAAAACATGGGAGGAACATTTACATCATGTAAATAAGGTTTTGGAAACCCTTGAGCAACATCAACTTTATGTAAAGCCCTCTAAGTGTTCTTTTGGACTCAAGGAGGTTGAATATTTGGGTCACATTGTCTCTCATGAAGGGGTTAAAGTGGATCCTAATAAGATCAAAGCCATGATGGAGTGGAAGGTTCCAAAAACCCTAAAGAATCTATGAGGATTTTTGGGGCTTACAGGTTATTACCGAAGATTCGTAAGGCATTATGGAAGCATAGCTGCACCTCTCACATCTTTATTAAAGAAGGACTCCTTCCATTGGAGTGAGGATGCAACCAAAGCATTTGAGCAACTAAAGGAGGCCATGTGCACCACTCTAGTCTTGGCTACTCCAGATTTTTCCAAAACATTCATTGTTGAATGTGATGCATCAGGGGTGGGTATGGGGGCAGTTATCATGTAAGAAGGCCATCCTATTGCCTTTTGAGCCATCAATTCAAAGTTAATAATCTTTCTAAGCTGACTTATGAGAAGAAAATGCTAGCCATACTTCATGCAGTAAAGCAATGGAGACCATATCTCATAGGAAGACACTTTAAAGTGAAGACAGATCATGATAGTTTGAAATACTTCTTGGAGCAGCATTTATCATCTGAAGAACAACAAAAATGGGTCTCCAAGATGTTGGGATACGATTTTGAGATTATCTATAAGAAAGGGAAGGAGAATGTAGTTGCAGATGCTTTGTCACAGAAAGATGAATCAACTGTAGCCTTGTTATGTGCCATATCCATATTACAGGAAGATTGGATAGATGAGGAAAGGTCTGAATGGAGAAATGACCCAACCACACAAAACCTCATTCATCATCTCCAGAATGATGAAAACATGTTTAAAAAATTTGTACTGAAAGGGGATGCTTTATGGTATAAAGATAGACTATACCTATGTAAGAACTCCACTCTTAAAAATAGGATTCTATCTGAGCTTCACTCTTCTCCAGTAGGGGGGCACTGGATTCTTGAAGACTTATCATCGAGTCAAACAAGATTTCTTTTGGGAAGGTCTCAAAGGGGATGTCTAAAAATTTGTGGCAGAATGCATGGTTTTTCAGCAAAATAAGGGTGAAACAGTTCAGTCCCAGGTCTTCTACAACCTCTATCTATTCCTAGCTAGCGGTGGGAAGAGGTTTCCATGGAATTTATCACAGGATTGCCTAAATCTAAAGGAAAAAATGTCATCATGGTTGTGGTGGATAGACTCACCAAATATGCTCATTTTTGTGCCTTGGCACACCCATTTGTTACAAGCTACAGTAGCAACAACCTTCATGGACATAGTTCAGAAGCTTCATGGGACACCGAATATTATAGTAAGTGATCGAGACCCTATATTTACTAGTAATTTTTGGACTGATTTATTCTCATGTTTGGGTACTCAGTTAGCTTGTAGCTCTTCTTATCATCCCCAGTCTGATGGGCAAACAAAAGTTGTAAATAAGTGTTTAGAGGGATATCTTCATTGCTTTATGTCTAGATAAACAAGCAAGATGGGTCCAATGGCTGCCACTTGTAGAATGGTGGTATAACACTTCCTTCCATACTTCATCTAAAATGTCTCCTTTTTGGCACTCTATGGGTACCATCCACCATCCATCACATCATCATTGAGAGGACAACCGTGGGTTAGAGCAGTAGAAGAACACATTCAATATCAACAAGAGGTCCTCTCTAGTCTCAAGGAGAACTTGGTCATGGCACAAAACCGCATGAAGCAACAGGCTGATCAACATTGCATGGAAAGGAATTTTGAAGTCGGTGATTGGGTTTTTGTGTGGTTACAACCATATAAGCAAATGTCTTTGAAACAAAAACAAAAGGATAAAAACTTTCACCAAAGTATTATGGCCCCTATCAAGTATTATAGAAGATTGGTACTATAGCATACAAATTATAACTTCCACAATTAACCAGAATACATCTAGTCTTTCATGTTTCTTGCCTGAAGAAAGTAATTAGACAGAGAGTATCAACCCAAACAAGTGTTACTTGAGCTCGATGAGGAGGGGAGAGTCATCTTGGAACCTGAATGCATCCTTCAAACACACACTAAAAGATTGAGGACACGGGTTATTACTGAGTACCTGATCAAGTGGAAGAATATGGACAATGAAGATGCAACATGGGAAGATATGACATTCCTGTAGCAACACCCAGAGCTTCTCAACATTGGGGACAATGTTGCTTTGAAGGGGAAGGGCATGCTATGCCCTTAACCTATTGCTTATATTAGGATATGAGTAGCTGACTTGTGGCTTACCATATCATTTTATTATATCATTTATACTTTCTCATGCTTAGTAGGTCAACCTTGGTGATGGCCATAACATATGAATAGTATATATAGGGGATTGTAGGTAGTAGTTCATCATCATTTGAGAATTTGAGTATTATTGTATGGTTTGGAGGTTTCCCCTTCGAAGTGGCGAAACTATTTTAATTGCATATTGAGGTCATTATTCTGGAATATTGTGTTATTTTGTGTTAAATTTCTGCTCATGATATGAATTATACAAGTAATTTCATTACAACATCTCCTTATAAACCTCGTCCCTTGGCATTTTTATTTTTGCATTTAGAGTAGTTTTAACATTAGGAATAGGTGGAGGAACCGGCTTCTCTCGGAGGTATGTATCAAGAAGCAAGGTCCCTTAGCTTGGAGATAGTCCTATGTTGCCTTAAAATCCCCGAGTTGTCATGACTCTCAAGGCGTCAGGGTGTAATTTTGAGCTCCAACAAGTACCTCTTAAAGCTTATCCCCCACATTAGGAAATACCAAAACTTATTAAATTATACAATAAGTAGGAACCTCAATGTAGTGCCCACTTCCCTTTGACACCTTTTGATGCTTATTTTGATACTGTTGTTTACGTTATGGACATTATTATGCTTTGATTTAGTATGATGTTAGACATTTGATCATAGATTATTGTTGATCTTGATTTGGTTATGATACATGATGATTATTGGAGACACCTCATATATGGATGATGATATACTATGTGACATGGATGTTTTATGGATGTTGTTTAGACATGTGATTTTGGATATTATGAGTAGATCTAGAAAATGGATATTATATGATGATGATATAGTTGTTGATATAAATTGTATGTGATAATGTTAAATTGCCTTGATGTTGTTGTGATTCACATATTTAGATGATTTTGTGATTATATTTATATTCATTTTGGATGTTCTAATATGGCCACGAGGCCGAAGGAGGTATTTTTGTTTTGCAAGTTAAAAATCACAACAAACATCGGGGATTGGAGACCAACCACAATAGAATTCTAGGTGAATTCGACAAGGTCACCATGGCAACTTGTTTTATTGTGTTGTGTTTGTTGTTGTTAGGGATTCCCATGGGGGAATCACCTTTATATGTGACCATGGGTTTTGTGTAATTATTAATGTGGTTATTTTGTTTTATTGTTGTATGTATTTTATTAGTAATGTGTCCCTTTCTTTTATTTAATTAAAATTGTGGTAGATTAATGTGAGAAATCATATGGTTAAAATTTAAATAAATCAAATTGGGATATGGGAAAGTAATAATGGAAGTTGTTGGCTCTTTGTATTAATTATGTAAGGGATGTGTAAGTTTGTGTAAGAGTTGTGTAAGTCTGATTTTGGAGTATGAAACACTCCACCTCCTTGGAAATTCGAATTTGTCCTTGGAGGCTATTTTTGGAGGCTTGTGGGACAAGTAAAACTTGTCTCATACCTCTCAATTTAATTTACCAACCATACTTATGGTTGGAGGGGTGATTTTATACTTTTATAATGCATTTTATTAATCATGTTGCAAGTTTTGATTGCACTCTCTTACATTTTATTTAATTTGCAGTCCTTTGGGGTGTGGGATTTTTGGAGTGTGCAAGTAATTTGTCATATTTTCACCCACCTCTTTATTGTGCTTGGGAGAATGAAATTTTGTCTTTTGTGTTTGGAGTTGAGGATGTGTGATGTGGCATCCTACATGGATCCACATCATCCTCTTCTCTTCCCTCTTCTATAAAATTCAAACTCTTTGCTTGTTTTGGGTTGTTGAATCATTTTGCAAAACTTCTTTGGGGGCACATTTTTGTTGTTTGGAGCTCTTGTGGATTGTGGAGGAGATTGGAGATATTTTCATACTTGGCATTGCTGTTTTGGGACTGTGTTTTGGGCATTGAATCTTGTTATTTGGAAACAAAAGCTACCATGGAGAGGTAGGAGTTTAACTCTTATTTTATGTTGTTATTTTCTTGTTGTGTTGTGTGAATGGTGAATGTTTTTATGTATTTGTTGGCTGGTTGGGTAGATTGCCATAGGAATGGTGTAGGAGAAGGCTATGGGGAATTCATGTGGGGGGCATAAGGGAATGCCAGTGGCATCATATTTTGTGGAGGGAGTTTGGGTTTGGGATCCACCATGGAAAAGAAATAGCTTGCATTTCTTACTTTATGGGGGCATAAGGAAGGATTGTGGGGGCATAAGGATATGTATGGTGAAATTTATTGGTGGTTTTTTACAGATGGATTCCCAATTCCCATTTGGGAGGCATAAGAAACTTCCCCATAGTCCTTGCTCCTTTGGCTTGTATGAGGATTGTGGGGGGCATAAGGATATGTGTGGTGAAATTTATTGGCGGTTTGTTATAAATGGATTCCCAATTCCCATTTGGGAGGCATAAGAAACTTCCCCCATAGTCCTTGCTCCTTAGGCTTGTATGATCAAGCATGAGTTTTGTTTTGAATGTTTTCAAATGCAGTTGTAAACTGCTGTATTCATTACACTTGTGTTTTATATTGAATTATGCATGTTGAAAGAATGCTGTGTGTTATGGAAGCTAGTTGTTGCCATGGGTTGAATCACACTGTTATTGTATTATGGTTGGGGCTCGGGGGCCAATGATGAAGGATGACTTCTCCTTTCATTGGATGTCTTGGTTGGGTGGAGAGCGTTGCCTTTCCCCACTTTTGTTGTGATCAACTTGGAGAAAAAGAAAACTTGCATGTTGCTATTCTGGAGCAAAGGAAAATGCAGTTTTGATAGTCCTTTGTGAAACAAATTCATTTGTAACCTTTCCCACTTGAAGTGGATGAAATTGTAATATATATTTGTGAAGAAAAGATGTTGTAACTGATTGTGAAAGTTGTACATTTGAATGTGAAGGATAATTATATTCTATTCTATTTATTGGAAAGAAATAGAATTATGTTATTACATTCAAACCTTGTAAGATGTAAGAATGTTTTCCTTTTGAATTAATAAATAATTGCAAGATCTTCTCTCATATGCATTGTTGGATTGAATTCAATGTTTCATTGTATGGCAAAAGAGATAGTTAGATCTCTATTTGAAAAGAAGAAATGTACGTGGAAATAATGTTGTATTTTGTATCTTTGGAAATGTGTAAAATGGAATTTAGTATTTGCATTTTGATTTAGAATGGTTGTTTAAAACAAATGAATGTATTAGATTAGATTGGAAATGAAATGCCATACTTGCATGATGAAAATTTAGATGGACCTCTTTTAATTTGATCTCTTTGTAAATTTTTAAAACTGAAAATAAATTTAATTAAAATGTACAGTTTGGGCCTGCACATTATAATCAACTTGGAAATGTTAAAATTTAGCATGTTGTATTATTAAGGACTCAAATTGACAAGGAACACTTAAGAAAACAATTTAAACATTGCAAAATCGAGCCCAATCCCTTTCACAGTCATTTTTTTGTCAATTGTTGAAAAAAATCAAATTGGAATCAATTGAGAAAATTTACCTTCCTAAAACATTCTAAATCCTTCCTAGAACAATCCTCCATGTTTGTTTGGCATGTTGAGTGAAGAAGGAGATCAAATTGAACAAAAATTTATAAGTTAAAAATTACCAATTTGCTATTTAAAAGCCTACATATCGTTTTTATAAAATTGATTACTTAAAATTTATCAAAATCTAAAATTTAATAAAGAGGGCATCGAGAACTTTCAGAAATTCCTTGTTTTCCAAAAACTGAGCTTTCTAGCAAAAGTTATGGCACTTTGAAGTTTTCTGCCTTGACGGGAAAATTTGGGAAAATTTTCCCTGGCGGGCTCGTGACCCGAAAAATTCTGTTAAAATCCTTAGAAAATTTTGAAAATTTGTTTGGGAATTTTTTTGAAATTTCCTCTGCTTGCCCATATCCAATCAAAGGTTGCCACGTGTCCTCATGGGGCAATGACAAAGGTGCGGCACCATTTTCTCCCTTGGGCCTTTTTAAAAAAAAATGGGGAAAATTTTACCTTTTTCCCCGCCGGCCCGTGACCAATCATAGGCTGCCACGTGGCAGCATGGGGGTGAAAGCGGGGTGGGGAAACCCTTGCAACTCTCTCCTTTGAAAATTTTTGTTTGGGAAAATTTGAGTATTTTCCCCACGGCCCTGCACTCCCGCCCTCGCCCTAGGGTGGTTCTTCCGCGGGCACGTGGACCCGCGCGCCATTTACCCCCTCTCCTCCCTTTGGAAAATTTCACCAACTGACCCCACCACTGCACCTGTCCCTCTCCCTTCTCCTCATGTTGAATTGTGGAGTGCCACATGTCCTTGACGGATCTGTAGGCACGCAGGCACTTAATGGAATTTTTCCTCCCTTGGGCGAATGTCTTAAATGCCTCCACCGCCCCGCCCTTCCCTCATCCTTTCCGCCTTGGCTTAGAGCCCGACACGTGTCCTCGAGGACCTGCGGAGGCACGGGATAAATTTTAACTTTACACCCGTGTGGGGAAAATTTTCCAACACTGCTCCATGACCTACTCACCCAGTAAATGGGCTTCCTTCCCTGCTTGACACATGTCCCCTTGGGGGAAATTTGACCCCTAAAGTCCGCCTATCCATAACTAGAGTTTTACAAGGAGTTAGGAGGACTTCTTTATATTGTTGGAAAGGTGAGAAAATTTCCTATCCAATGGGAATGATTTAGGGAAATTTTTAATGTGTTAAGTGTGAGAAAAATTAATTTGAAACTCGAGGCCTGTTAGAAAGTGGGTATGGTGATATTTTACCCCTTGAACCTAACTAAAACTTCTAACCCTAAAATTTGGACCTTGTGACCTCTAGAAATTCTTAATAAATGAAAATTATGTTCTAGTAATTTTAGAATTGTTCCAAAACCTAATAGTGTCAACTGTTGTCTTGTAACCTGGTTGTAGGCACTTCTAATAAAAAAAATTATTCCATAATTTTCCTAGCTAACCCTAGGTTGTTTCTTAGGTCTCAAGTGGGTTTTTTTAATGGGCATCACACTCAATAACACATCAAATATTTTTTCCATGCATGCTATCTCATTACCCACGATCAAGATATCATGTTGAGGACATTTCCCATGTCCTTAGTAGGGCCGACCCTTGATTGGTATAACAAACATCCCACGATATTATCTCTTCTCTTTCACAAAACTCACACAATTATTCTTATAGTATTTCTCCATTAAAATTTACTCGTAAACTGTCCATCACCGATATCTATGCCATTAATAATTTAAAGATGAGTTTATTGTAGATTTCATCACTAGATGATGGGGGACTATCAACCAAATGACCTTCTCTCTCCCACAAACCAAGTTGATCAATCTATTCACTCAATCCTACACCAAACATATATCACCAACACTTGAAATCCAATCCTTATAGACATTTAATGAAGCCTTTACCATGGCCTAAAAATTAGAACTTCACACCCTTGAGGATGGTAAAGTTAAACTTAGATCTAAGAAACCTAAACTTGAGTCCTCATTTAAATATTCTTCTAGTAACAATAAATCCAAAGGCTTAACAAACATAGTCGTTGTAAAATATGCCTCTAAAGGTCATTCTAACTCCAAAAAACCCAACCTAAAAGTAATTATACACCCATTGGGGAGTCTTATAGCACACGAGACTTTGAAAAAATCTTAGCCACATACATGATTAAAATTCCCATATATGTCTTATTAACACATCCGTTTCTAAACCCTTATGGTATCGAGATAACAACTATTACAAATACCATCAAGTACAAGGTCGTACCATTGAAAAGTGTCATTTTTTTAGAAACTTCCTTCAAGATATTATTAATCGAGGTGACCCTCAACTTGAAAATATGAACAGACTCCAAACTAAAAATTGGATGTGTTTAAAAATCACTTTTCGAATCATTCCATATACATTAGGTTGTGGAGCCTGTTTTCATGTGAGAAAGTGTTGAAGAATGTACACTAAGAGTACTGTACACTTTCCACAGTTGTCTCGCTGCGGTTTGGGGCTGGGCCGAGTCCTAAGTAGGGGTCCGGGGGTGCAGCCCCTAAGAATTTTTTTTTGGGCCTTAAAACGTGCTTGATATACCGAGAAACATGATTTTCTCATATGGGTGGGATTTTTGACCCATAGGTTTATGGGACGGTTTTGGCCCATGGTTTTAATACCCACAATTTTGTAAAACTACTTAAGTAGTTGTCTACTTATGTGGTTTTGTGCATATGATAGGGTTAATGTAACATTGTAGATGTGTTTTTAATTTGGGTGTGAATTCTGTAGAGTTTGTTTAGAATAGCTCCAAACAAATATGGGTATTGTATTAAGAGAAAGCGGTGGCTTGTAATAAAATTTGAGCAAGTGATTCTTGGTGGACGTAGCCCAAATTGGGTGAACCACATTAAATACTATCTCTTTGTGTTGTGTTATTTTATTCTACACTTTTATTTGAGATCTGTAATATTTTTTGCATATTAGTTTCTACTGTTGCGATTCTGTGAGGGATTATTTCGCATATTTTATCCCTTATTTCCTAACAATTGGTATAAGATCCTGGTTTGATTTGTTGAAGTGTTGAATTGGAGGGAAATTTTTATTTTGAGTGGGAGCTATGACAGATGATGGAAGATCAAGGGTTGATCAATTCAACGGGTATAATTTCAGTCTTTGGAAGATGCAGATGGAAGATTACCTTTATCAGAAGGATATTTATATTCCACTATCTGAGAAGGTGAACAAACCCTCGAGAATGAAAAATGTGGAATGGGATTAAATGGATAGGAAGGCACTTGGGATAATCTGGTTGTGTCTTGCATCTTTGGTATTATTTAATGTTTCAAAGGAAAAGAATACAAAAGAATTGATGGATGCATTAGGGAAGTTGTATGAAAAACCCTTTGCCTCTAATAAGATATTTTTAATCAAAAAGTTGTTTAATACAAAGATGTATAAGAATGGTTTAGTAGCAGATCATTTAAATGATTTTAATACTATTGTAAATATGCTAGCTTTGGTTACAATAAAATTTGATGAAGAAGTTAGGGATTTATTAATTTTGTGCTCTTTACTTGAGAGTTGGAATAACTTGGTAATGGCGGTAAACAACTCGGTTCCAGCTAACTCAAAGTTAAAGTTTGAGGATGTTGTAGGGGTGATTCTAAGTGAGGAAATGTGAAGAAAAAGCTTTGGTTAATCTTCTACTTCAAGGAATGCTTTAACAGTTGAAACTAGAGGGAGACATAAGAAAAGAGTAAGCCGTGGAAAATCAAAGGATCGGGAAAGGTTAAAATCCAAAAGCAAGATAGTATGTTGACATTGTGGAAAGTCCTGGGCATGCAAAGAAGGAATGTAGGGAGCTTTAAGACAAGAAGAAACAACATGAAGAAAAAAAGGAGGCAAATGTGGCAACGGGTAATGTATGTTAGGATGCTTTGATTCTTTCTTTGCACAATATTACTGAATCTTGGGTTTTAGATTCGGGGATTCTTTCCATGCTAATCCACATAGGAATTATTTTGTTGATTATGTTCAAGGGGATTTTGGGCATGTTTTTCTTGGTGATGATGAGCCTTACAGTATAGTTGAAAAAGGATCTATTCAGGTTAAGATGCAAAATGGGAATACATGGCTATTGAAGGATGTCAGACATGTGCCTACTTTAAAATGAAATATGATATTGGCAGGCTAGTTGGGAAGTGATGGTTGTATTGTGATATTTACAATAGACTCTTGGAAGGTTACCAAGGGTGCTCTTATAGTGGTAAGAGGTAAGAATGTTGGAACCTTGTATTTAACCACTTATAGCACTAATGTTTGTAATCTTGTGGCTTCAGAAGTAGATACAACATTGTGGCACTATAGGCTTAGTCATATGAGCCATAAGGGCATGGAGATCATAAAGAAGGATTTTCCCAGATATACAAAAACAAGTTTGGAGTTATGGGAAACAAAAGTGAGTAAGGTTTCTCAAGGTTGGACCTACAAAGAAAGAAAGTAAGTTAGAGTGGTGCATTTGATGTGTGGGGCCAACTCAAGTATCATCTATTGGGGTTCAACTTATTATGTTACTTTTATTGATGATGCAACAAGGAAATTTTGGGTTTATTGTATTGGAAACAAATATAATGTATTTAACACTTTTGTTAAATGGAAAGCCTTGGTAGAGAATGAAACAAGTCGTAAGCTAAAATGTCTTAGGTTAGATAATGGAGGGGAGTATTGTAGCAATGCATTTTATGATTACTTCTCTAAGAATGGAAATCAGAGGTAAAATATGGTTTTAGGAACTCCGCAATGAGAATGTGGTGTCGAAAGGATGAACAAAACAATAATGGAATGTGCTAGAGCATGAGGTTACATATAGAATTTGCCTCTTTCTTTTTGGGTAGAAGTGGTGAGCACGAGTTATGTACTTGATAAATAGAGGACCCTCAAGTGACTTGGATGGAGGCATACCCGAGGAGGTTGGTATGATAAGAAAGTTTATTATTCATTTTTAGAGTCTTTGGATGTGAGGTAGGTATTTGTCCATATAGAAAAGGATGATAGGACTAAGCTAGAGGCTAAATAAATAAAAAAACTTTCATTGGTTATGGTGGCGATGAATTTGGATATAAATGTTGGAGTATTAAGGACAAGAAAATCATTCGATCTAGGGATGTGGTCTTTAATGATAAAGTCATGTATAAGCAATAGTTGTAGGAAAACAAGGAAGAATCTAAGAAAGAATATGTAGTGGTAGAGGATCTTTCCGGATGGGAAAGTGACACATGAATTAGTTCAGGAACCTCCTCAACAGGAACCCCAAACTCCTATATTGAGGATGTCTTCTAAGGTAAGAAGAGAACACAACATTTTTCTCCTTCTCTTTATTATTTATTACTCACTGATAGTGGAGAGACATAGAGATTTGATGAAGCAATACAGGTAGATGCTAGGAAGAAGTGGGAGTAAGCCATGGATGAGGAGCATCAAGCTCTCATGGAGAACTAGACATGGGATTTGGTGAAGCTACCCGAAGGAAAAAGAGCATTATAGAACAAGTGGGTGTTTAGAGTCAAAGAGGAAGGAGGAAAGAAAAGATACAAGGCCCGGTTGGTGGTCAAGGGGTTTGCATATAAAAAAGGTATAGATTTTGATGAGATTTTTTCTCCTATAGTAAAAATGATTTCTATTAGAATTATTCTAGGAATAATTCCAGCATAAAACTTGCACTTAGAATAGCTTGATGTAAAGATTGCATTTCTCCATGGTGATTTGGAGGAGGAACTATATATGTAGAAACTAGAGGGCTATGAGGTCAAAGGTAAAGAGGAGATGGTGTGCAAACTGAAGAAGAGCTTGTATGGCTTGAAACAAGCTCCACGTCAATGGTATAAGAAATTTGATAGCTTCATTATGGAGCAAGGTTATATTAGATGTCATTCTGACCATTGCATGTATGCCAAGAAATTTGAGGATGGCAAAGTTATATTATCCTTTGTCGTATGTGGATGACATGTTGGTTGTAGGTAAAAACATGCAGGAAATAAAAGTACTCAAGAAGCAGCTAAGTGAATCCTTTTCTATGAAGGATTTGGGGCAACCAAATAAATCCTTTGTATGAGGATATATTAGGATAAGAAGGAACGAAAGCTGAATTTATCTCAGGAAGAGTACATTAAGAAGGTCTTGGAGAGGTTTAATATGCAGGATGCTAAACCGGTTGGGACTCCTTTGGCAGGCCATTTCAAGTTATCAAAGGAGAAGTGTCCCAAGACAGAGCAAGAGAGAAACTAGATGTCCAAGGTACCTTACTCATCAGTGGTTGGCAATTTGATGTATGCCATGGTGTGCACTAGGCCTGATATTTCCCATGCAAGTGGGAGTGGAGAGCAGATTTATGAGTGATCAAGGTAGAGATCACTAACAGGTAGTAAAGTGGATCCTTTGGTATTTGAGAGGGGCCATGGGGATAGTTTTGTGCTACAGTGGATAAGAAACCACTTTTTGTGGTTATGTAAATTTAGATATGGCCGGAGTAGACAATAGGAGGAGCACGACATGTTATGTTTACATTGTAGGTGGGACAACAATGAGATGGATTTCATGACTATAGAAGTTGGTGGCTTTGTCAACCATAGAGGTTGAGTATGTTGCTGCCATAGAGGTAAGAAAAGAAATGATTTGGTTACAACAATTGCTTAAGGAGTTGGGGCATAAGCATGATGAAGGAAAGACGCATAGTGATAGTCAGAGTGCTATACACCTAGCTAAGAACTCTAATTTCCACTCTAGGATGAAGAATATACAATTAAAGTACCATTTCATCAGGAAAACTTTGGAGGAAGAGAACTTGAAGATGGAGAAGATTCATACGGGTAGAATCATGTAGACACGATGACTAAGGTGGTCACAAGGGAAAAAATGAAGCTATGTTCAGCTTTGGTTGGTCTTCATAGAAACTAGTAAAGGGTTGAGAAGCTTGCTCAGAGGAAAACTAGTCTCCAAGTGGGAGATTGTTAGGTTGTGGAGCTTGTTTTCATGTGAGAAAGTGTTAAAGATTGTACACTAAGAGTACTATACACTTTCCATGGTTATCTCGCCGGGGGTTGGGGAAATTTGAGCCGGGCCAAGATTTTTTTGGCCTTAAAACGTGCCCGATATACTAGGAAACGTGATTTTCTCATATGGGCAGGATTTTTGACCCATAGGTTTATGGGACGGTTTTGGCCCATGGTTTTGATACCCATGGTTTTGTAAAACTACTTAAGTAGTTGTCTACTTATGTGGTTTTGTGCATATGGTAGGGTTAATGTAACATTGCTAGATGTGTTTTGAATTCAGTGTGAATTCTGTAGAGTTTTTTGAGCATAGCTCCAAACAGATTTGGGTATTGTATTGAGAAGTAGTGGTTTGTAATAAAATATAAGGAAGTGATTCTTGGTGGATGTAGGCCAAATTGAGTGAACCAAATTAAATACTATCTCTTTGTGTTGTGTTATTTTATTCTACACTTTTATTTGAGATCTGTAATATTTTCTGCATATTAGTTTCTAGTGTTGCGATTCTATGAGGGATTATTCTACATATTTTATCCCTTATTTCCCAACACTGTCCACCGATTAACCTCAATCCAATGTTGTTAACTCTCATCATACCATCAACATTGTTTAAGATATCTCACTCACACCTTTAACACCTAGTTATTTTACCATGGAAGTACCAACCGAATCACCAACTCCTCCGATCTTGTCACCGAGCGAGATCAAAACTCTCCTACATCTACCAAATCCTCCTCAAACCCACCCGTTGCCTCTTTGAAATTCCTATAAAATAAACCTATTATATAAGTTACAAAAATATATTTTGAATATCACATCACTCGACATCACATCTGGAATATCAATAAGTACACTACACAACCCACAAGCCATTCATCCGAGAAAAATAGAAAGCGTACCAAAAAATCATCAAACGAACTTATCAAAAATACATAGAATTTTCCTTCAATTTTAGGGCATCATCCCTCATCTAAATTAATGATCACTATTATGGAATCTAGGGTTATTCCTCTACCGTAACTTAAACATGTTGCACATAATACGACCTCATTAGATAAAACCTATAAATTATTAAACGATGTACGAGTCCAATAATCTACCATAACATTACCTCCTATTAGGTTATTTGAATCCTGAGGTATAAACCTCTTGTCCCAATTATGAGTAATTATGTGCATACCAATAGACTCCAATACATTCCATTGAGGATTGTAAATCCCTCCATGCTACTAATTTGAAGCCTTTCTAGAAAACATATTCTTCTTTTAGATCCAAAACATTTGAATCAAATTAAACAAAGCCATTAGATCCCTAAATCCACCCATTCCGAATCATCATCCAACACCACATACACATCCAACAAGAGTGAGGCTTCTTCCATTTAAAACCCACTCCACCAAATAGATGTGGTTCGTATAACTACAAGAACATGCACAAAAGACCCTAATGTCTTAGATCAAAACAAGTCCAAAGTTTCCATTTGTCTTTCTCCTGAATCACCTAATTCATCATCTTCTAAGGCTAGGGTATCCATCTTTGCTAATCCACACACCCAATTTAATGCCTCCATATAAAACACTGTCATTAAACAACCCCACCAAGCTCTTATGAAGATGTCCATCTACGAGCTTGTTCAAACTTATCCACAACACCAAAAAGCCATGATTAAGGCTCTCTAGTCCATCTTAGTACCATCAAATGACCCTAAACTATTTTAAAACCTTGTTGGAACTCTTAAAATGTTTTCTAAAATCACCTTTGGTGATTCTAAAATCCCATCCTTAAGCTTGAAGACCATGCCATTCCACTTTGTTCATCACTACCCAAATAGATGATAATCTCATCAAGAGAGTTATGATTGAAAATGGATCCAACATTAACATCATATCTTCTCATGCATTTAAACAAATTCAGTTACTATATACCATCATTTCCCAGTCACATTTCATGTTACACGCCTTTAATGACACTTTTGCCTCTCCATTAGGCACATTAAATTTACCCATCAAGGTAGGCGTTAAAATCATTCATTATCTCTTCTATCTCGTATAAGGAGAGTTTTAGTTCAACATGCTGTTAATATGACCGTGGATACGTGCTATGCATTGTATCCCATCAACATTACACTATTGTCTAAAGTACAAACATGAAGGTAAAACCTTTACTATTCCCGTTGACCCAAATACTTTCAAAGCATGTCACATGACCTACTAACCTAATGACGTGCTCATTCCTAAGAAAAATCTAGATCCTTTTGATGAGGATTCTACCATATATTTCATCCACTCATATAAAATACCTAACGATAGCTCCTTTAAAGTTGTTATGCAACATCTCTCACCTTGGGGAATTTCATCTTCTAGCTCTTAATTCGCTTCCTACACTAAAAACTTATGGATGACGGGATAAAAAATTTATGTATGAAACGAGCATTGGAGATGTCATCTCCTTTGGTCCTCTACATCTTAAAACTGACCTATTTTATGGAGGGATTGTTTATCCTTCCCCCATTGCGATAATCAATATCATACCAAACCATTCACAATTGAATTTTCATTCTTATACAATCAATCATTTGTAAAATTGTACCTTCATTGGTGTGCTTGGAAAGGTTTCAATTTAGGACGTTACTAAAAACATATATATGACTTGGTATTTGAGTAGTCTCGAAAACCTCATGAGAAATTCAGAATAGGTTTTGACAAGCCTTCCTCGGAAACCTCCATGATCACTACATCGGATCCATATCAAAAATAAATCCATCATCCTCACATGGCAAATATATGGACACAAATGACACCATTTCCATCCCTCCTAAAAAATTTTAATCAACACGATCACCCCAAGACTACTCACTTATCAGACTAATGACGAAACTAAGACTCTTCTGCTAGTATTACCAAAAATGGTAGAGGAATACTTCCCTACCATTTACATTGTTTAATTCCATGATGATGAAACCATTCTATCTTATATGGGGAAGAAGACCATTATCTTCAAAATAATCTACCACCCAACACATCCAAATTCCTAAATGAATTCACTATTGACGTCAACATATGGACTTCACAATAACCTCACATAGTCAAAGTTGGCCAATCTTTACATTTGGAATAATTAAAGGATTTCAGCACCTTCCTTTTCAAGAATAGTTAAGCCTTCACATGGTATAACAATTACATGCCAAGTATTGACCCTAACATCATTTTCAAAAAATTGTCATGATCCCTAATGCTAAACCTATTAAAAACGATACGTAGGATGCATCCTCACGTAGCCCTACTTATAAAAGAAGAGTTACAACATCTTCTCTCTGCTAATTTCATCCTACCCATTGACTATCCATAATGGGTTTCCAATAATTTACACATAACCAAATCCTCTAGAAAGTTACGCATTTGCACAAACTATTGATATCTCAATCTCACTTTTCCTAAAGATGGATTCCCTCTTCCCAACATCGATGAAATTTTTGACCTCACAGAAGGCCATGAAATTCTATCTCTCATGGATGGTTTTTCCAGATATAATCAAATCCTTATCACGACTGATGAAAAACATAAGAATTCTTTGATTACCCCTTGGGGAACCTTTTGCTACTGTGTCACACCCTTTGGTTTGAAGAATGCACAAGACACTTATCAATGCGCCATGACTTATATCTTCCATGACCTCATCCATAAGATCATGAAATACTACGTTGATGATATCTTGGGTAAATATAAGTGGCGTGAAGACCATATTATCATCCTCAAATTCATATTTTCTCACCTTATCCAATATTTCCTTTGTCTTAACCTAGATAAGTGTGTATTTGATGTTCTCGCTAGGAAAATTTTAGGGTTTATCGTTTCTATCAGAGGTATTGAAGTAGACACTTCAAGGATCAAATCCATCATTAAGGTTCCCACTCCCTCTAATATCAAACAACTTTGTAGTCTCTAAGGTAGACTCTAATAAATCCATTGCTTCATTTCTCAGATTTTTGATCACTTTTAACCTTTTCATCATATCCTCTAAAAAGATGTCCTTTTCAAGTAGGATGAAAACTATAAAAAGGATTTGAAGAGATTAAAAAATATCTTCTATCACTTCCTATTCTCACAGCTCCACATGAGGTGGAGCCATTTTATCTATATATCTTCCACCAATAATGACTTAAGCAATATACTATCACCTTTCGAGACGAGCAGGGGGTAGAGAAAAGGCCATCTATTATGTAAGCCACACTCTTCATGACTATAAAACTTGTTACACTAGAGAATAAAAGTTGTGTTGTGCCTTATACTTAAAAAATTCTAAGCTTTGTCACTATATCCTTAATCATAAGAATTATCACCAGTTTCAATCCTATTAAATCTATGCATTGCAAACCATATGAAAGTGATCATATCACTCGATGGCTTATGCTTATGAATGAATTTGACCTATAATTCATGTTGCAAAAATGTATTAAGGGGAAATACATCAACGAAAACTAAGTAGAAGCTTCCCTTCCTAATAATCAATCACATCATGAATAGTTTCCCGAAGAATCCATCAACACTATCAATCAAGAATATAATCCCCTTAAAATGACACTCTTCTTTAATGGTTCTAAGTGTTGACAGGGGGAGGTGCTGGTATCATCATCATACCTCCTTGGGGGACTCCTATTCCTCTATCCTTCAAACTAAATTTTGAATGCACTAACAACATGGCGGAGTATGAATTGCTCATTATGGGTCTCAAACTAATGTCATGCTTGGTGTTCAAATATTTAACATTTATGGAGAATCTCAACTTATCATCAATCAAATTAAAGGAACTTATCAATGCAAGAATGAAATTTTACAAAAATATAAAAAATGTTGAATTCCTCCTAGAAGCCTTCGATCAATACACAATCCAAATAGTTCCTCATTCATCCAAAAATTTGTAGACATTATGGCTTCTCTTGCATCACTTATCCCCTTATCAATTGAATATTCCAAGTTGTTCATTTTTGTGCATAGAATCGATCAACCATATCATACCAATGAACTCCCCTCTATTAACCTTATCGAAAACAATCAATTAGACCTTTGGTACACTCAATTTTATGATTATATTTATCAATATAAAATTCCCTCTAATCTATATAGATACGCTAAAAAATCATTCCTACAACATGCTAATTGCTATGTCATCATAGGTGGAATCCTTTACAAATGTGGGTTTGATGGACTCCTACTTGATGCCTCAAATCTCATGAATCCATTAAAGCTATCCAAGAAGTCCATGATAACATATGTGGTGGAAAATTCAATAGTTTGGCTATTGCTAAACATGTCCTACAGATGGGTTATTATTAGCCTACCCTTAATAGATATTGTTGTGCATACGTTAAGAAATACGTCAAGTGTCAACAATACTCTAACCTTAATTATGTTCTAATTCAATCCCTACAACCCGCTCATGATTTATAGCCATTTTTACAATGGGGATTAACCCTCATTCCTCACAACGACATCATTATATCATCGTAATACCCAAATAATTTACAAAATGGGTGGAATCCATTCCCCTCATCTCTACTAAAGATGATAAAATTGTCGACTTCATCCACTAGCACATTATCTGTTGCTTTGGAATTCCTCACAAAATTATCATAGATAATAGAAAATATTTCAAAAAGAAAAAGAATTCAAAAAATTTGCAACACCTACAACATCAACTTTAGTTTTTCATCTCCTTACTATCTACAAGAAAATGGTCAAACATAAGCTTCTAATAAAATACTCATAAAACCGTCAATCAAGCTAGTAGGAATTGACATCTCTAAATTCCATTTACTCTCTAGGACTATTAGACTAGTATCCATACTCCTACATATGTTACACCCTTTTATTTATTTGATGGCTCCTAGGTGGTTCTATCCTTGAAGTTCAAGTTTTATCTCTCTACGTGTCCCTCAAATATTTGATGTTTGACGAGGATTATCATCAAGAACAATAAAAAAACTTGAATTGTTAGACAAATTCCGCTTAAGATCCCTTGAACAACATCATGTATATAAAAAACACATCAAAAGAGAATATAAAAACATGTCAAAGAACACGACTTCAATATTGGTGATCTTGTCCTCAAAGGGAATCAAAATTTCAGTTTTCTAGAAGAAGTAAATTGGGAAAGTTTTCCCCTAACTGGATTTGTCTATATATCATCACTCACAAATATGGGTCAGGAGCCTACCACTTAGCTTCTAGTGATGGTAAACATGAAAAGGAACCTTTAAATGCCTTTCACTTTCATCCTTTTTATTATTCACACATCTACTTTCATTACATTAGTCACATCAAAGATCTTATCCTATCACCAACTTTCCACTTACCATTATAATGAATTTTTATTATGTGGCCTTTTGTCATTATCCTATATTTACGACCTTAAAGTTGAGAAAAATGTGACTATGTTCATTGCATTTTCCATATGGATAAGTTCCTCTTCATAAGTAGGAACCCCAAATCATTACTTCCATCTCCCCTTATCTACCAACTGAAAACATGCTAGGGGTACACATGTATAGTTTGTACACAGATCCTTTCCCCTCCCCAAATGGTCTACTAGGCATAACCTTAGGTCAAATAAAGTTCAAAACATGTGTATGGATGCACAAGTAATCAAAATATAAGTTGATCCCGTGAAGAAAAATATTAATCAAAATTAAATAAAAAATAGACCTATTCTCTTGAAGGATGTCCATCTAAGATAAAAATAAAAATTTTAGACCACTCTCTTGAAGGATGTTTACCCATAATCATTACAAAAAGGTTTCCCACATCGATCAACCTTCATGTAAAAGTTAAAATAATTGAAAACATCCTATGAAATATTCTTGCATCGATCAAGTTTCACATCAAAAAGCAAAATTCTTGCATTAATTACTTTGTGCAATAAATTATAACTGGGGAATAAGCCTACAATCCATCAAAGGATAACCTACCCCCCATACAAGCTTCATAGGAACCCTTTCATGTTGTAGGAAGGAATGTTCATTCCATATAAATCCATGATCCTACATGTGACTAACTATTGTTAGTTATATGTTAACATTTGTTACAAAGCCTCAAGTGCATTTTCATACATATTAAATTTACCATCAGATCATATAGATATGAAATCTAGTTAAAAAGTAAACATTCACTTTTTTTTACCATGATTAGGTGCAATAAAACATATAAAGATCACTATATTTAAGTCACATCACATTAACATCAAACATCATATCAATACATCTAATCTATCCAAATATCTCAAAATATCATAAAAACTCATATATAACTTATCAATTCAAAATCCATCATATTACATGAAACTCACAATATATAAATCCAAATGACAAGATCATATACTTATATCAAAAACTCGTATATCATTATGGGTCTCAAAAACCCCGCATATCAAAAATAAACATAAACAATGGCTTCAAAAGAGCCTCACATATCATAACCTTAAATCGATACATCATGGGCTTCAAGAGAGCCTCATACATAAAAAATCATCACACATATATTTATTGAGTGAATTGAATGTTCATTAACCAAAAACATCCTCGGGTGATCGCCCGATCACCACCAGGATGTTAGGTACGAAAAAAATTACACAACAAAATCACATTGATGATATTATATTAATCAACCATACAAAATATACAAATACAAAGTTATTTTCCTATAACCACTCACCCAAATATATGTGAGTTGTTCTAACAACTCACATCCCTATAATCACTCAATCTCTTACGTAAGTTTTATTAACAAATTACTTACAATATTAACTTACTAACTTATGTAAGCACTAAGAAGTATTTTCCTAACATCCCCCTTTCTTGTGAACATGGTAAAAAAATTCACACACTCAACTGAATTATGATCACCCCTGTGAAACATGTCCTACTATGTGAATCATGATCTTGATAAAAATAAAGGCTCTCTCCTTATATGGTTTTAAATAGGCTTACAAAAATCTTGACGTGAACAAGCCCCATCAATTGTCCACCTTGGGTAGTTTTTGGATCCTCCCACAAACCCTTTCAAGATACACAAATTGGCTTACTCGGTGATTTTTTCCCCACTATTCTTGTATATCAATGAAGTATATAGGAATCACAACTATATTATTACAAAAAACAAAAACTAAAACACATACTCGAAAGAGATGTCACATTTCATCCTATAAGAATCATAAAGTTCTTATTTATAACCAATGTTGTTGATCATCACCTGCTCGATTTCGAATAACATAGACAACTTTCATTGCCATTGGAAGATGCCTTTGAATTTAGGCATTTTGGGCACCAAATGGGAATGGAACATTGTTTATTATTCCCCCACAATGTGAAATTCCATTTATTCACACAAACAAGAACACTAAAAATAAAATCATATCAAACCGAATACTACCGACCGGATCTTGCTACATATAATAACCAATGCCAATGAACGTATTCACTGACTAATCATATTCCAATGAAGTATGGTAGTTAAAGGATCACCGCATTCGGTGGATCTCTTCGGTCATTTGTTCTCGCAATATAATAATTTTTCCAAAGCATCCACAATACACATCACACGGAAAAGATGAAAAATTGAAATGAAGCATAATTGAAAGGCATATACTCACACCACAAAATGTGCCACCATAATTGATATGTGGCCCCATAATTAGAGACTAACAAGAGGCTACTGATCAATCTCGAGCCTCCGATGCCTCTGTTCTCTGGCGATGCTTCTAACTCAACAAATTTGGATTTTGAGGATACATGGTAGCCAAGACATCGAGTAACACCGAAAATGCATCCATAAGGAGTTTTTTTAATTTTTACAATTTTTTGACATTGACTCAAATTTGATAATGTTATACATAATGACTACAATAATTGATAGAATATTTTAAATGATACTTCAACTAAATTTAGAGATTATAATAACATGGTAACTTAAATGAATCTATCAATAGACTATATAAATTTTGGTGTTGATATGACAATGATAATAATGTTGGAGACTAGACTTAAATACATAAGTGTTATTGACGCTATATTGAAATTAGATAATTACATGACTAAAAAATTAAAATTCTACATAATTTTTCAAAAATAATACCAATATGACTCTATTTATATCTTGCCAAAGATTAAGATTATTACTTTTTGTGCATGTGGTTTCACCCATGTGGATTGATGGTAGAGATAATACTGACATGTGTTTAGATAATTTGAGGTAAAAAAAGGTCAAGTACCATTGTAGGTGTTATTGAAATCAATATAACGTGCATATTAATATTTCCATGCTATAAACGTCATCAACCTTGACAGACTAGATGAAAGGCGTTGGACATCTATTTACATAATCTTGAAGTATGAATGTCTCTTAATCATTGAACATGATAAGAGGATGAACCATCTTGTGAGGGTTATATCCAAACATGGTTTCGATCAATCTACTATGCCGGTGGTGAATATCCCAATAAATTAAAAAAACAAAAAATCACATCCAACTATATTTAGCTTTGTAAGATAGAAAATGATTAGAAAAATAGTATGATCTCATGCAATGCACAATAATAAATATGAAGTGAATGTGTAGATGGAATCCAACATTTTCTTTTTCTTTGAATAAAAAACATGAGACCAAAAACTTGCTTTTATTAGCATCATAGCTTTGGTAGACCATGGTGCCTCGAAACATCCTACACTATAAAAACTATCATTTGACATGGAAAGATATCACCAAATCCCACTATCCCTCCCCTTTGGTCTCATACGCACCTCTGCTCCTACATTAACACTAGCTCTCTCACTATATTAGGCCATCTTGGGAAGCATGTATATAGCCTCCAAATCACACTACCTACATATAGATCAGCTAGGAGTTTCCTATAGTATTCCTCATCCTTGAAATGCCCTTTCAATGTGTGATATGCTCTCCATCTCATGAAACCCAGTGGATACTCTAAATACACCCATCTCATCCATGAAAATCCTCTTGGTGAGCTAGTGCAATATGCTCATAATCCCAACACTCTAACAAAAATGATACATCAACACCAAATATGTGTTTGGTCCTCCAGGACCACAACTCTCTATAAACTTGTGCCAACAAAGTAGGATCCCAAGTGAACATTTTCCTATGCTCTACATATCTCCTACCACACCTATCAACATCCATAAAAATGATCCCGGTCGAATCCAAGAGGGAATAATAGTTGATACCCAACATCATCATAGTCATTAAAGTATGGTCCTCCTCCTCATCATGATATAAAGACCCATATGAGAACCCTCCAACATAAAACGTAACCTCCAAACCATTATATACATATAAACGTTACATCACAACATCCCATCCTACATCATCAATAGTATATATCTACTCACCTTGCACCGATAAGTGTAGAATGTAATGCACATCATTCAATGTCCTGTCATCTCTTTTGTGGGTATCCAAAAGTGTATATAACAAGGTCCCACCCCTTAAAAATATAAAAAAATCCATCATCCCTATGAATATGTCGATTATGACGCATCCCACCTAGTCCCACCTCCTCTAGGTGCTCCCACTCCTCATCAGATAACTACTCACGGACCTCATCAATAATCTTCGGGACCCTGTCCCATGTAGTCAATTAATCTCTGGTATACATCCACAAAAACAAAAAACAAATATCGATATCATCAACATAATTTAATCAAATAGTTATTGGATATCTATCCAAATAAACCCGATTGTTAGTAAACCTACCAAATTGTTGGTGATACATCCTAATCACCATCGATCCTATGGTTTGCCAACAATTTCATAAGAAATCATCGATAATCTCATATCCGAGATCCAAAAATATAAAATAATTATAATAATATAAAAATGAAAAACATCCAAGTACACACCTTCACGAGCATGATTGGGTCTCCGACGTCTTTGTACAACTCCAGCCACCTCCATCTCACTCAATGAAACTCAAAAATAAAATATATAATTCTCCTAGTGTTTTGATATCACAACAAGCAATGGTTCAAATGAACCTCCTTCGCCCCTTATATATTCATTTTTTCCCCCGCCTACGATCGCCGATGATCCGGTGATCACTAAAAATTTGGCTCAATTGCCCACAATCCATGGTAATCACCAATGATTACCTACCCTTTATCTAAAACATCACTATATGACCCCTTAGCCTTATCAAATTATTATTTTTTCAAATGTTGTAAATCAATCAACATCAATCAATTTACATTTTTGTACCTCTCTCTGGCGTGGTCCCTCATGAGGACCCCTTCTCTCATCAAAACACTAGTTTCGACCATCTATCAAATCAATCCCTTGTTACACACACATTCAATGATACATGATTTATTTTTTCGGTTCAAGAACCTCTATCACATCAAAAATCAACAAATCTATACAAAACATGTCTTTATAAAATCCATTACAGTTGTACAACTTTTTTTGAGGATCTTTCCTTGTCACCTCCAATAAGTCATATGTCTATAGGTTAAAAATATTTTGGTTCCCCTATCACTTTGATTCCTCTTCACGAAATTCCACTATTTTGGAATCTATTTCATTATCCCTTGTCTTGAGGCATACTAAATAAAAACACATCAAACACGCACATCTAAATATCCACCAATATTTTCAAACCGATCATCATTGCACTTCATCGCAATGACCCCTTGTTTGAGGGGGACCACCTATCAACATGATGTAGGAGCATCATTGTAGATAGAAAATTATTGTGTGAATTAGATATCTAGTAGTGTTTATACTTAATTTGGAGGTATATGTGTTGTAAATAGTCCATTTGGACTCATTTTGTTTGTAATAAGAGGTTTCCCTCCAAAACCTCAAATTTGAATTTTCAAATTCTTTAGTTAGTGGTTCTTAAGCCTAGGTGTTAGAAAAGTATGTTAAATGGTGTTAGTGGGTATTGAGACATATTTTCTACCCTATCATGATCTACTCAACCTATATAATCCCCAACTCAACATGAGTGGTCATCTCATGGGTTAGTGAGGAGAGTTAGAACCCTAACTAACTCATCTTCTATATTTTTTAAGAAGTGTATTTGAATAAAGATGATGGTATGAGGATATAAAGAGTTGATAATGTGGAAAAGGGATTTGGAGGATACCCAAGAAGCTCAAGGAGCTATGTAACCATGGCGTAATTAATGATAAGGAATATTTATTGAGCACGTTCCTAGTTTTCTTATGAAATTCATGTGTTTTATTGTGTTTGAACATGATTCATAATGAAACATTGAGTGATGTTTTCATTAATGGAGGTATGTGTAGGGTAATATGATTATGAGGAATTGTACGAAAGAATCATAATGCATCAAGGAACTTGGTGAATTGAGAAAGTGTTGAATGTGGGTATGGAGGTGAGGAAACTTTGATTCTTAAGTTTAAGATCCATTAATGATTTCTTATGTAGTGTTAAAATTTATAAGACACTCACAAGGGATTAATACTATGAGAGTAAGTTCAAAAAAGTATCTAACTTGGTTGTAGAGTGATGGGGGTTTTGTAATATAAGCTATACTTTACATGTAAAACCATGTATGTGCCTTGACTGTATAAGGTAGTGAACATTCCTATGGAGGAATAAGAGATCTTATGAGTTTGATTCTTAAGAATGTGTGGTGAATGTAATGTATTGATGAAAACCAAGGTTTAAAGGAATAATTTAACACATGAAACCTCCTTTTTGTAAGAAAACAATTAAAATGAAGGTGAAACCCGGACCTCACGGGATACCCCTGTTCGTGATGAGAAAATTGATGAAAATAAAAAGATAAGAATGTTTGAAGAACAAGGAATTAATGTAGAAGAAGGAGTTTGTTTTATTTCATATGATCATGAAATTTGAAGACCTTGTAGACCCATATTTAGGGTTAAAAGTTGAAAAACTCGAGAAATTGACTCGTGCAAAGTTAACAAGTTTACAAGAAGTCCATTTAATGTTAAAGTCTTATTTCACATTTGAGAAGCTTTGAAGGAACCTAGTAGAGAAGAGAAGAGAAGATTAATAAGTGAGGGGAATTTTATGAAGGATAATGAAGGAGGTAACATGTACATGCATGCATAGATTCTACATATAACTAAGATTGAGACAAACTGGGTAGAGCAATACAAAATGAGTACCATGGTCAACCAATTGGCAAGATACATAAAGGGAGACATATTGAGGGTAACCATACAAAATATTAGTGATATGGCGAAATTTATTAGAAAAGGCATGATATAAGTATAAAAGATAAAGAAAGGTCACTTGTTTAGTCAAGAAGTTATATACTCAGATTTCACAGTGTAACTTAGGTTAGAAGGTAAGCATTTGTCAAGTCTAGTAAGAAGCCTAGAAAGAAAGGTTTGATCTTAGAACCTATAGTGTTTGTGAGGACGGTATTGGAAGGAATGAGGTGTCGTGAAGGCATTTAGTAAGGAGAAGTAGTGAAGACATTGGGAAAACAATGTTATAGAAAATTGTACCACATAGCTATACATAGTGAAGAGTTGATTAAAAGAAACCTAGTGAAGAGCCATGTGATTCTCAAGTTAGAAATCCTCAAGGGAGTGAGAATCATGGTAAAAAGGTTTGATTAAAAGGAAGGTACAAGGTTATAAATCCTAGGTTTTCATTCTCAGTTAAGAATAGGGAAAAAGACAAAGTTACAAAGCGAGGAAGCTAAGGAGAAAAAGGAGTTTAAGGTGGTTAGAAAGGTAAAGAGTCAATGAAAAAACCCAAAAAAAGACTTAAGTAGGGTGATTGAAGTTGAGGCAAAATAGTGTAGGAGTTGTAGGAAAGAAGTAGAGCCTAAATAGGTATGTGAAGTTCAAAACATGATTGGAAACAATGTATGAGCCAAAGAGGACAAGAAACCTTTGAAGTAAACTTGAAAGGACTAACAAGAAGGAAGACACAAGGTAGAAATACACCGAGAGGACCATGAACAAGTCTAATCGGGGTGAATAAAGGTGTTTGAAGGATAAAAAGGAGGTAAAAATAACAAAGCCTTGATTCTAGTTTGAAACCCTAAACTAGACCTAAATACATTAGTCTAAAAATAAGGGAAGTGGATTTGGGTAAGTTGTAATTGAAAATAGCCCATGAAATTCACCTAAAATAAAGAGCATGGATATGGGTATCTAAATCATATTTTAATTTTACATGAAAGTTGGGGTTTTTTCTCGGACATAAGGATTTACATGATACAAGGGCTAATTGAGAGAACTAGGTCAAAACGATAGAGAGAGGATAGAAGAAAATTGACAAAGATTTATGGGATGAAAGTTTGTAAGATATTTAATGGGCTTAATGGGTATTAGAAAAGGTTACTAGTGAAGCTTGATTCAGGGATTTGTGGCCTTTTATCTTAAAAATTACATTTTGGAGGGCTAGTAGCAAGAATGAAGGTCTAGAGTGAGTTTGAGTGAAGATGAAGTATTGAATTTTTTTCAAGTATTTGAACATTATTCAATGGTGAAATAGAGTAGGTGTAAAGTGTTTTTAAGATTTGAATCACTTGGTATGTGGTGTTTTGTGTTTAAAGAGAAAATTTTTGCTTTGAGAAAGGTAAAAACATGGTATGATTTTGATTGGTGATTTCAAGTAATTGTGCTAAATGTGTGAATGGTTATTTAATGTCATTAGCGTCTGTATCACAACACAAATCCAATCATCTCACTCATTTTTGTCCAAAGTAGTTTGTCCATTATAAACCACTAGACAAAAAGGGGAAAATGTAGACACCGGGTTTTCGGCACCCTAGGTGACCCGCCTACACCCCACACACATTAAATCATTAAACCTATCATTCTAACCTATCCTAAATCACTACCCTCACCCTCATAAAAACACACTCCTACCCCCCGTAAATCCTATCTACAGATGTAAAACCCCTTAACTTACCCTAAACCACCCTAACCATTTACCACCCATCTTAATCCATTTTTATCCTAAAATCCTAACCAACTAACCCTCCTTAACCTTTCTTAACCTATTCCACTCGTAGAAAAAACCTAAAACTCCTATTTGGAAGTGGTTAAAACCACTTCCCAACCATTTTTCTCACATTTATCGGATCACTAGTGATTATAAAAGGAACCTCGGGGATCCTATTTAAGGACCCCGAGAGATTACAATGAATCTTTGTTGTATCAAGAAGTAGGAAAACCATGCTATGAGCACCAAGACATCTCTAGCTTACTTATCAAGACATCAAAAGCTTCACAAGTACCTGTAAGCAATTATAACATCATCAATCCATTTCTTCATCAAAGGTAAGAAAATATTCATATCCCTTGGTTATTAGTTTCTTTTACTTCATTTACGAAGCCATGTCCATCACTTTAAGTTTCTATTTATATAAAAATAGCCCTCTTATCAATATATCAAATTTTTACAGAGATCATCGACAATTCAAAGAATCGCATGTGACTCTATTGATCACCACCAATCAGTCAAATCGCCAATGATCCCTGTCAAATTTAGCATTTTTTCATTTATCATCATATTCAACCTTTTTATCAAGTCTTTTTGGCCTAATATATTTGATAGCAAGATGTATTCTCTTTAGATGAATCTTCCACGTCCATCAAATCCCATCACAAGCATATACAACCTTTTGATCATGCAAAACCTTTTGTGTGGGAGAAGTTTGATATCATCCATGAACTCGAGTTGTGCGCCATTTCCCTTAGTCCCAAAATTGAAGAAATATAGGAGAAAATTGAGATCATACAAGAAGAATGAGAAGTCATGGAACAATTTTGGTTGACTATTTTGAGGAATTCGAGCTTTCCAAAGTCTTGGCTTGGGATGCCTATCAAGAAAAGCAGGATCTTTCTATCCCTATTGAATTCTAAATTACATTTTCGTTATCTTATTATCACATCCAATAACTTAATTACAATTTTTTTGACACCCTTTAAGGAAGCCCTTTGGATTATTGGGATTAACCTTTTCCAAGCAACTTGTCCAATCATTATCTGATATTTGTCTTGTCTAGTTGTCTTTGTATACATGTATTCTCACTTGGTGAAAGGAGCAAAATATTGCATTTTTCGTACCCAATAATCCTAAATTTTTTTTGTTAATGCAAGTATTGGTAAACCCTACTTTATTTAATTTTTTGGTATTTCAACACAATAAAAACTAACCGAAATTCACCACAAACATCCTAGCATGCCTAGTGGGACCTTAGTCCCTTTTTATTAGATTTTATATCATTTTATTCTTTTCGTCAACGTCATCTAACCGTTTACCTTAGAGTACCGCACTATTGCTATTTCAAAACAAATTGTTGATGTTTCTACTGCCTCATGTTGTGTAGGTAAATGGTCATGAAGCACTTCCATCATCTCTTGAAGGGTCTTTAGAATTTTGGACCTAACTCTATAGAAGTTTGGTTCATGTGAGGTGAACCGGGTGGTGACGTGGATGATGGTCCACGTGTGCCATGTCCTCATCCACTAGCCGCTCGATTTCTTGTCACCCCCTTGGCATCCTGCAATCATGCAAGAAAATTGGTTAGATTACCAACTCAGGTAAAGTTTAAAAATTTTAAAATAAGTTTCTAACCAATTTCAGGTTTCAACCAAGATTAGGCTTTTTCATTTTCAAAATGACACGTTGGTGAAACATTCACAAAGTGTGGTGGATTAATTGAAAAGTTAATTAATCACTTTTTATAAACTAAAAAAACAATACTAATCCCCAAATATATATTTTTAGAACTAAATATGATAGCAAGTGTCACGACATGATCCAAATGAGCAAAAAGGAATAACAAAAAATTACAAAAGTTTGCGATATTTTTTTTTTTGAGTCGTTAAAGAAGATCGACTTATAAGTTGGAATTGAATCGGGCATTAAAAGGTTTATCCTAATGCCGGGATAAAACAGCCATAAAAATTTCTACGTTGAGAGAGAATAAAATCCATGTATTTTGATCTCCCAAAATATCGTTAAATGAATTTAATTAAATACTTTAGTTGAATTTCTCTACTTCAATAAAAGTTTAATCGACCAAACAAATTTTCCCCTAAATCAATTTATTTACTAAAATCCATTTAATTTTGAAACTCAACTTACTCTAATTAATTAATTAAGACTATTTATTTTTTGTAAATTAAATTAAATAATTCAATTAATTAAAATGTTTAACTTCTATAAATTAAACTAAACTATCAAGAACTATATCCCCTGACAATTAATTAATTAATTCCAATACGTATTTTTTTGATTAGGTAAATATTTTGGTTTTGAGGGGACCCAAAACCCACAATACATAGAAGAACCATAGAAGTAAGGGAAGAACACCATCCCCTAAACAAGCTAGGGCCATGATAGGACAAAAAGGCTTGGCCAAAAAGTATCCTAGAAGGAGACATGACATGTATAACCTTCATTACATAAAATATTTTAAAAAAGCATTACAGAGAGAAGACCAACTACAAAAATATACATGAAAAACAAAACCAAATATACAATCAACACAAGGTCTACTAACATTTCTTTTTCTTACATCTTCTAGTATTAGAACTTGGACCCTAATTCTAAACATCCATAGCCTTCACCGAAACCTATTGGGAATCTTGAATGCCATCCTTGTTGCATTCATTCTCATCCTCCTCATCTTATGAGCTACCGATAACTAGACACATGCTATTATTTGGGGTATCCAACCTATGAATTTGGTCTTGCATAATATATACCCTTTGCTCTTACATTATAATTTCAACCTTGAACCCATTGATCCTCTTATCCTAGATGACCGCTTGCCTATGACATTCCTTCATCTGTTAAACCTGATTCTTGGCAACCTTAAGTAAGGTATTAATTAACACATCCATATCAGTAGAACGAGCCTCCCTATTAATGTCTTTGAGATTATCTTCTCTGGTTCTCTTACCTTTAGAGGATTCCCTTGTTTTCATATTGGAGGGGACCTCCATCACAACATCTTCACTATTGCTCACCACATGCCCTTTCTTCTTAAGGTCGCTCATTCTATTAGAAAAAGTTTCCTCTTCGGAGCTAGTGACACATGGCATGGGGGCTTAAATAGGTTTACCATTTTGGAACATGAGCATAATAAGACCATGGTGCAGGGGTGTGTCAATTTAAAATCCATCGAGACACAAAGTTGAGAGACCTCAAAAGGAAGAAAGGAAAAATCATAGCTTGATTCCTATGAAAATAATTGAGAATAGACAGATGATGTGTAAATTTTTTCTTGAATTTTCCTTCAAGTGTAGTATATTTCATCATAAATTTACACACGTTTTCCAATCTCTCGGGAGGTAACTTCACGGCAATGCTATTAACAAACAAATGCACTCTTTCATTTGGCCCAAATAAAGTAGATATCTCATGATTCCTATGGTTCTTATCTTTGAAAATTTTTAACCCATCCATGGGTATACTAGTAACCTATGCAATGGCTTGTTCCATCACATGCATTTCCACACCCCTAATCGAGGCTCTAACCTTGTCCCAAGCTTGACCAAAATTCCAAAGCAAGATCCAGATAATTACCTTTCAGCCTCTTGATGTATTTGGTGAATGCAACCCTCCTGAGTAGGTGCCATATCATGACATCATGTTTGATAGATTGATAAGAGGTGGGCTCTATTCTAACTTAGTATCCCCCATGGTTTGATAGCAGTGCATATGCGTTCTATTTAAACACTTCTTAAAATTAAATTTCCCACATTTATTGAGGTAAAACCACCTTTCCACCGTTAAAAGGGTGCCATCATATTCCCACACTTTGTCATGGGGTTCATAAAGAAAACACCTCATGATTATTACAAATCGCCTTACCTTTTATTTTCATTATTAACGAATTAAGATACATGGCTCCATGGTACTTGACCATCCCACTCCAACCATTCCACCATGCCCCCGATTTTTTCTAGATTGTCTATACATAAGTTGTTTATCCCTGAACACGTGGCTTATGAACACCTCATAAAATGTTTCAATCATGCTTCAACCCTCATTTATAATATTCTTAATGATCCAACAAGCTTTTATTTTTCCTTCTAGGGCCTTAAATATAAATAGTGAATCACCTTCGATATTGGTTCCCTAGAGGTCTTGCATAGGCTTTAATGCAATTACCCATGTGATCTCTTATCGACCACACCCACCGCCTTACCCTCCTTTTGTTTTGATGAGCCATCAAAATTTAGTTTAAACCATTCATCTAGTGGAGGATTCCATTTCAAGCTACTGTCCTTCTTCACTTTGTAGTTAGAGCCTTATTTGGTGGGGCTGATATTTAAGGTCTTAATAGTCATTTATTCCTCCTTATAAAAGACTCCACCCATTTGTGATTAAGAATCAAAATGTTATCCTTTAGACCTTGGTATATTTTCCTAACAACCTTGGAGATGTTAGAAGACTTATGATGAATTTTTTTATTGTTCCTCTCTTTCCAAATACCCCACAGGATATGGGGCAAGGAACATTTCCAGATCATTTTGATTAGGGATGATTTGAAGGGAGAAGACCATTGTTCAATCAAGGCTAGTAAGGTTACCCGAGTAGAGGAAATTGAATATTGAATGTGTTCCAGAGATAACTTCTATTACATGGAAGGAGTATTTGCACTCCAAAAATAAAGGATGAACTGATTCTTCACTTTCCTTTCACAAGGATCATCTATTGATCAAAATAATACCCCCTTTTGAAGGTTGTCAACAATAAGGATTTTTTTTTTTGAATTGATTCTCAAAGGAAGAAATTTATTTTGGGAATAAGATGCTTATTCACTTTTTGCCAATCCCTGTGCTCCACATTATCCTTAAAAGCTAATTCATAGCCCAATTTAACTTCATAGTTTCCCAAGATAGATCTTCTCTAGATCAACTCATCATTACTAATTATTTAGGGGATATAAAAGTTTCTTAGTTTGTTATTAAGGTTAACTTAGGGTCTAACATGTCCATTATAGCCAACGGAGGGAGCATGATAACCCAATTAGGTTCTTGGTGATTAAAGATCCAGTAATCTCTAACAAACACCCCATTTTCCTGACAATAATGTAGTTTAAGATTATTCCAAGGTTTAACCATGCCCAAGGGCTCCTTATCCAACCAAGGGTCATCCATAAATTGGATTTTGTTACCATCCCCAAGATTTTAAAACACCCCCTTAAGGAGAAGATTCCTGAGTTGAGTAAGATTGTTCCAAAATATGGACCTTTTGGGAAGCTCATCCAAAGATAGAAAATCATTCCTTCTACCAACAGTCTACATATATTTATCTTGTAAAATATCCACCCAAAATCCTTGTTTGTTTGCATTCTCCATCCTATCTTCGCTATCAACGCTTCATTCACGATCCGAATATTATTGAGGCCAAGAACTCCATGATTTTTTGGTTTTGTAACTTTTTCCCAAGAAATATGAGGGATTCTAGTTTTCTCCTCACTTCTAGACCATCATTTTTTTGAATTATTTCACATGGCTATTCTAATTTTGGTAGGTATTATGAAGATGGACATAATATATATGGATCTACCTTGCAAATAACTCGTATTAATTGGGATTTGACCTCTTAGGTGAGAAGGGCACCCTTCCATAAGGATTTTTGAAACCTTTGAATGAGTGGGTTCTAATTTGTAATTTGGATAAGTGATCTACAGAGTAATTTAATTCAACCTCTAAGACAATTGTGTGACCCATATGTTTAATTAAATCCATTAAATACATTTAAAACAAATTAATGGGTAGACTATAGTAACTTAAAAGTTTATTAAAATGGGTGGGAAATGGAGCATCCATTTCCCACCATTATATTAGATTTATTTCAACCCTTAGATCTAGGGAAATAATGAAAACCATATATTTTTGTATAGGACCATATATTAGGTTTTTGGCAAAAGATTAATCTTTTTCTTCCTCCATTTTGTTTGTAGTTTTTCTTCCCTCTTTGAGCTTTCATGGATTTTTCAAGGAAACGGAAATGGAGATAATTCTCTCCATCCAGATTCACACACTTAGGAGTTCATTTGGATTCACTCTTCTAGTGTTTTCTCATCCTTATGCTTTTAATGGAGGTCTTCTATCATTTTTAGCAACAAAAGGTTTATTTATTTACTTTAAAAGTGGAGCCCAAGTATATATATATATATATATATATATATATATATATATATATATATATATAGTGCCCAAATTTTTTTCCATTCTCTACATCATGATTGAATCTTTGTACTCATTATTTTATTCATATGGAGATATTGGATAATTTGCGACATGGATGGTTTTTAAACATTCCTTTGTTTTGTCGTCATATTGGTTATATTATACTAAATTGTTTTGGACAAGAAATTTTTTTGTGGCATATGTCGCCAATTTATTATATGGTCATGTTACTTGATTTTGATATGATGATATTGATATTATGAGTTGAGTTTCATATGGTTTTCGTTTTGGATACATCATGTATTTTTTTATTGAAATTTGTTATATTGCTTGGATATAGGGATGTAGTGTAATGTATTTATCTTGATTTGATTTGGTGGATTACTATGGATATGTGTATTGCCACCTTATTTAGTTTTGGTGTCAAGAGGATATGATGTTTTCTTTTGTGTGTGTAGGATGACAAAGTTAAACCAAAAAAGAGAACACGGGTTTGAGTTGACACTTCAAGATGAAAAAAATTATATTAGGACGAAACTGTTGGTGTGAGGTATTTACCTTGTCATCTTGGGGAATTGTCCACCTCACTTGGTGAGTCATCTCACTTAAGTGAGATCATAGGTCTTAGGTGTCTTTAGGAGCTATGATAGATTCTATCATAAAATATGTCATATGCATTAGTGTGTGTTAGTGCATCATACATGAGTTACTTTCCATTTCTAGAACATAATTCCTTTCTTACTTGTGGAGGTATGATGGGTATTGCATTGTGAGTCTCACAAAAACTCCCATTTTTATCTATGAGAATGAGAAGACCTTTTTCTTGCATGTATAATTTCATGGTGGTGGAATGATTTCTTACTAATTTTAACTATGTCATGCTTCCGTTCGAGTGAAAATTGGTTAATGTGAATGCCATCGCACTTGATCCTCGTTCTAAAATTCTCTCACACGGTATCGAGAGAACATTGTTAGGATTAAATTACTCACATGTATCCATTTCCTACTACTCCTTGTTTTGTGGTTTTACTAATTTCTTATGCAATATTTTTAATCCATTTTCATTTTTTATGCTTTACTTTCATTAATTTGGTGTTATGCTTGGAGCTATTGTTCTCGGTTTTATGTGCTTTTCATGTGTTTAGGGTTACATGTACAATAGGAAGTCTTGGTTTCCATATAGGTTTTAGTGTAATGTTTTGTGTGGTGGGGTGATTTTTCTTGGCCTAACTTGGCCCCAACTTGTAGAGATAGGCATTGAGTTGGATACATGTAGCTTTCTTGTCCATTGCATTGGCTCACCCACACATTGTAAAATCCTCTAAATTTCCATAACTCCATCCACAATGTTGATATTGTTTCTTATATCATATGATTTCCCGTATCTAGTTTGTATTGGTTCTTGTTTTCATCTCCCACTATCCTACCAATCCGAGCCTACATTAAAACTTGTCCTACACTATTTGACTCACCCTCAAGCTCTTCCATTGCCATGTTGGTCGACTCTGTGAATTTGATCAATTTTGAACTCACTAAACACCATCCGACCACATCGGTGGTTCTAACCCTACCTTGAATCTTCTCGTTGGCTCACTCAAATCCTCATGAGTTCAATTATTTCTCATGTTTCCTTCCCTACACCTACTCTATCGATCTCTATGACTCGCCGATTTGATTTCGAACAACTTGTTGGTGAAATAATTTGTCACTAGGAAAAATAGTTTATTTTCACCAAATCTTTAAGACTAGGTCCCTTTATTCGAATGGGTAGCTCCATTATTGTATGTGAAGTAAAAAAATATGTTGTTGGCCTAAAGGCCGAGGATCTGTGGAAAATTCTTGCAATTTTGTAAAATGGAGGAATTTTCTAGGAAGGTGGGAATGTGGGAGTGATAAATTAGGAGGGGGTTAATAATTCAAGTAGGAAAAACTCATATTCTTGCAATAGCTACCCGTAAATATCAACACACACAATTGGGAAAGAATAATAACCTTGCTAGTTATATCAAGACAAGATGAAACCATGAACATAAAATTCACTTATTCACTCATCTAGAAAAGTTGAAACTCCTTTCTTTATTGACATATTTGCAAATTTGTACAATGAGAGAGATAGAGGAAAACATATGAGAAGGAGAATGGAAGAATTTTCTATCTTTTTCTTATTCTTGGTAGTTATCTACTCTTGAAATTAAAAATTGACAACCCCTTGGAATGAGGAAGTCATTACAATATATAGATTTCAAAAAGACTCTTCACCTACCCCCACATGACCTTTCATTTTTATTTTACAACATATGACTCTTTGTATTCTTAGGAATGAAATTAAGTCCCCTTTTTATCAAGGGAAACTTATTACAATGTCAACTATAATCACATTTAAATGAATAAGACAAAATGAAAAGTGTAACCCCTAATGAAGAAATAGAACATGAAGGAAGAGAGGAAGGGGAGGGAAGAGAGAGAAAGGAAGAGAGATAATTACTCTGATGAAGAAACTACCCTTTCCGATTCTCCTTCACTCTCTGATTGATCTTTACTGAGTACCTATGGGAAGATATCCACTCCTTTGAATTATATGCTATATTGAGCTGCCACAGGTGTAAATTTCTCAGCCAAAGGGATACGAACACAAATCAAGGACTCGAGCCAACTATCCGAGATGGCATTGATATTTTAACATTTAGTGAACCAAGGCTAATGTTTCTTTGCGCTACTTGATATTATAGCTCTTATCTCAGCAAGAGACTCAAAGTGTGTCCTATTTTAAAGAAAAGGGATCCCATATTCTTTCTTGAAAGTTTCCTTAAATGGATTTAACAAGTCATCCCGGTATATTCACCAATCGTGGGAACTCTAAGCTTCTTGTATATTAGCATTAACAACATCCTACATCCTAGAAACATGTTCCTTATTTAAATACAACTTGTCTAGATAATGGTTCAACATCTCATTCCAAAGACAAGAGTTATAGCCCATACATGTGATAAATTCTTAGATGGAGAATTGAATACCTTCTTTTCCACCAACATGTGAGAATGAGATTTCCCCATCTCTATCACCAATGGAAACACTTGATCCTAGTGTTACTTTTTTCTCTCTCGATTGCATCCCTTTTTATTCGGCCATTGTAGTTGTTTGCACCCATGGACTTGAATAATGAAATCATCTTCGGAAGAAAATTTTTTTCCTTTTTACACAATTTTTTCACCCATTTATCATTTTCTTGCTTGCTCCCGCATGGTGAAGCCTTGTGTCTTTTGAATGGACTCTGGATCAAAGCTACTGATGGGAGTAACTTCTTCAATTAGAAGGGACAAAGAAACATTTGGATCCATGAAAGTTTAAACGTACGAGGTGAGTGTTCTCACATGATATTATAATTGGTAAATTATTTCATTGTATTCTTGATTCCTTGTGAGAAGGTGAGTGGAATATTTCTTCAAAAAATGCATATCTCCATTGTGAGTTACTAGGCATAGGGGAATGGTGCTTATCTCATAGTCAGCGGGGGTCATTTATTCAATGGGCTTAATCACCTTTGGCTATACTAACTCTACATATTGGTTACCTAAAGCATTGATGAAGAAGCATGAAGCTACTTAAGTTAAGTTTTCCTTATTTCATTTGACCATTGAGTCTATAGATTGGAAGTCGGGACTTCCACTTATTAAATTATGCGGGATTCCTTTGTAATAATTTCACGTACCAAGGAAATATATCGTTCATCCCAGGATCGACATTTTTCATGATTTCTTACTCTTTTTCATAATACAAAGGGACATATTATGCGGGAAGGGCCAATGTAGTAGTGGAGGGTGAGAATATTTGAGATTGCTCGGGACTGAAGGATGAACTAGATAAATTTCCCCTTGCTCAAAATCTACCATAGGGTCTTTTGTTATCCTTACCTTTTTGTGTAACCATTTGTAGTGAGGAGCTTCCGATTCCACTTCATTTTACTTTGAAAATTCTCTTGAGTGAGATGAGATGGAAGTTTTTTCAATGGCCTTTGAGGAGGAATTATTAGATGCTTGAATTTGGAAAGTTGGAAAGTTTCCGATTCCATGAGGGAATCTATCTTCTTTTAAACCACTCTTTTGATCTTTCGATGGATGATTTGGTAAGATAATTCATATCCCTTTATTTTCTCGATGCTTCAAGAAACTTACGGATGGGGTGATGATTTCACTACATGATATTCTAGATCTTACACCTATGTGCCATCATCTTTGATTAAATCTTCATACCAATCAAACCGTAATATCCTTATTCTCTTGATTTTCATCCTTGTATGATCTCATTATCTGACCTCAAAATCCTATGCACAATTCATCCAGTAGTATTCAATATGTGGAATATGATGCAATAGGGGAAGGTGAAATGGTTGGATTGATCCAAATATCAAAGTCTACTCTTGGGGTATATGAATATAGGTTTAGGGAGATAAGGAAAATTCCATGTTGGTAGGCTCATGAACACTTTTATAGGAGGAGATCGCAAGATGATGTGGAAAGAAAAGTTTTCTTCTTTTGGTGCCTTAGCTTACCATTGACATGAAAAAAATGCCTACATAGCTCGAATAACATGATCCTGTCATTGAGATATCGTGAAAACTTCCATGGAACAAGATTAAAACCTAAATCTTGGATGTAGGAAAAGCTCAAAAATTGTATGAAATTAGGACCCACACCTTTTGATTATAGAATCTACTTGAGGAGACAACATTGAGAGAGGGTTTCCTTCCAACAACGTGATGACAAACACTATGAACACATATTTCAATCTTGTAAAATATTACTTTCTTTATTTCAAGATTAGATGTGGATATTTTTTGTATACAGGAGATTTATGAGAAATGATTTGGGTGGTGAGTATCAAACCTTTGAATGGTCTTGTACTTCCAAGGGCATAGAACAAGTATGAAGTCATTGAAAAATTCTTGGAGACCGACACTTGAAGTAGTTAGTGATGCAAGTTATCACTGATTATTTTCACCCAATCTATCATTTGTCTGCCCTCGATGATGGTGAGTATGAACAAAGCCATCCAATCATGAAAATATTTTTCGTTTCTTCTCCGATTAGTGAAATTAAAAGGATGACAACATATTAGAATCCCTCGTGAAATTAACTTTGGGAGAGGGATTTTGGCATACAGGATGGCTTTCTACCCTGATTTAACCACAAACCCAATGAAATGCCTTGGAGGTTGGAATCTATCTTAGACCATTCACCTGATGAAAAATATTTTGCAATGATGACAATGAATACATATATTGAGATATTTCCTTGGGAGTGAGTAATGCTATATTTGAGTTGTCATTAGCTCTTATGGTCCAAGTATCTAGCTCATGGGATGGGAGCATGAAACTACTAACTTGGTACTTTGAATGGACATAGGATGACCATCAAAATCATAAAACCCGCTTGCATATAATTTCTCTTCCACAAGTTCCCTGGGTGCACCTAGCATCTTGTTCTTGAGATCCTCTAGATCCATGTGGATAACATCACTATCACCCACTCCTGAATATTATGATGATAGAGAAAAATTGGGATCAAGATTGTAAAATTTGAACTTAATTTTTGTGAAAAGAAATAAGATGATCCAAAATAGAGATGACAACAACTTTTTGCACTCAAAATGAGAACTTACTATTTTTAGCAATCAGGGCTTGGGAGTTGTTATTTTTGGAAATATTGTTTTTTTGGCTTAGGATCAGTTATTTGGAACCCCTAACATTGTATAAAAAATTTCATAGATGCTTTTTCCATTATAGGACACTTTCTATTTTTAGAAACTTGTTTTGTGATTTTTACTTTTTGGTCCGAAATGCCTAGTTTGTCATCCCTTTTTTTTTCGAGTTCTTTGTCTTGAATGGTTTTAGTATTTCAAGAAAGTTTATATTTATAGTAAGTGATGGCACTAGATGATTAATATTTTTGAAAACTTACCTTTCCCACCTATGATTGCGACAATAAAAACTTCACCAGAAAAGGTTTCCCTTCAGGACTTAGTGTTCAAAACTTCAGCCCAATCTGTTTGCCAAAATGATGGGAAATTGAAAAAACATATGTTAGGGTAGGAAACTAGGGTTTTATGCCATTAAGAATCCAGGGAACCTATTTTTTTCTTTCACTTTATTAGTTAAGGCACCTAGGAAAGAGAAAGAATGTGAAAATATCATTTAATTCCATTTTCTGATTGGGAGATATGGATTTTTCTCATTTTCGGGCATGTAGTCATTATGGAAAATTTTTGGCATGGTGTCTGGAAAAAATAAATATTTCTTGGATATTTTTAGTTGTTATCATGAAATAATGGAGAAAAATTATAAGGAAGATGGATTGAAATGGTTTTTTTCGAATTTTTCCAAAAGTACCTCTCACGCACACATGAAGGAAGAAATAACGATAGTTAAAAAATTTAACAATTTTTGGTTTTTAAATCTTCTTGGGAGGGAGATATTTATTTTTCCCAAATATAAAAAAGGGAGGAGATATATTGGGAAGAAATTTTTTCACTCACATAAGAATGACAAGTGGTGGACAATGATTGCTTGGCGGAGGAGAGAAAAAATGAAGTAAAAACACCTGGGGGCTAAGATTGGGTCACATGAAGAACTTGGGAAAGGGATACACATGGGTGAATTTTTATATCCCAACTATCCCAAGGGGATGGGATTGATGGGTTATAAAAATTCATCCTCATATGGGAGTGACAAGTGGCGAAGGTGATTTGATGAGGTGGAGAGGAGAAGGGGTTGAAAAATGGCCTATAGAGCCTTCCGGGGTCATGTGGAAAACCAAGGGCTAACATGGGTGTGGTGTGGAGTTTTTTGTCCCAAATATCCCAAGGGGATAGGAAAATGGACCATAAAATTGTGCCATCACCTGAGCATGACAAGTGCCACTTTGTGGTTTCATGACAGGAATGGCTAGGATGAGGTGAGAAGGGGCTTGTCTTGCATCATTGGGATTCATTAGGGTCATGTGATGGACCAGAAGGATAAAATAGACATGGGAGAATTTTTATGTCCTGGATATCCCAAGGGGATGAGGTAGATGGGACAAAAAATTTCTCCATCATCTGAGAATGACATGTGTCCACCTATGAAATTGACAAATCCCGAAAGCTTACCTTGAGGAGAGCCTTAAAGACAAAGTTTCCAGAGCTCCAGAAGGAATATTTAGGAACTTATTTATCTAAAATTGAATCTAAGAATAATTTTTAGAAGAATGGTATGGGTTCCATGATATAATTCTGAAACTCCCTAAACAATATCTTGTTTTCTTGGGACTGCAGAGTGTGCCTTCCAAAAATAGACTGTGGAAAGAAGAATATCTTTGGTTTTGTGAAAAATATGAAAGAACCATCATTTAGAGAATTGAATAATATTTATAATGGTATATTATTTTACCTATAACTCTTTACGGAGCTCCCGAAATCATCTTCCGAAGCTTATGCACTATTTTGAACTACAAGCTCCTTCACCTTCAAAAACCTACTTTCATTGAACTTGTCCCTAAACCTTCAAATATTCCCTAAAATTTCCTAAATCACTTGAAATATGTTTTTAACTCCTTGATTCATTTTCTCTATGAATTTTGGACTTCAAATCTACTTTAGAGGATGCACACCTATCTTAGAAAGGCTAAAAATAACCATTTTTAAGTCTATTGAAAAATTTGTCTTGAGAAGCACTATATCGGAAGAACTTCATGAACTTGTTTTCATATTTCAAACACATGGGAAAGGTTATTAAAAAAATATGAGCACTTGGAGGATTGGGATATTCCTTACACAAAGGGGGAATGATTTAGTGGGGTATTTAGGAGGGTTTACTAGCAAAAATTTTGACACTAGGGTAAATGTCATGTTTTCAACTTGATATTTACCCTTGAAAAAAATATTACAACCTGGATCTCACTTGAGGACTTATTCTGGATCAAACAAAGAGAGGAAAAGATGAGTATGAACTATAGAATCTCTGAAAGTTTTCTTGAAGAATTTAGTGAACAACAGAAATATGTAGATCTCATGATCGATATCACAAAGCTAGCCCAAGGAGAGAAGGAGAAGATAAGAGATTATCATGCTCGTGTTCTAGAGCTAAGGAGGAAGCTCGATGCCCAGATCCGGAAGGAAGGATTAGCGGATGGGTTAATGAATGGCATGGATAATCTCCTCTGTAAGCACTTCATTCTTGGGATGAAGCTAGAGATCAGACAACGAGTGAAGTATGACTGCCCAACTACCATTGAACAAGCAAAGGAGATTGTAAGAAGGAAAGAAGAAAGCATGGAAGAGGAGCCCAAAGAAATTGTTGCTAAAGTAGAGCCTACACCAGCACCTTTGGTCTAGAATCCACAACCACTCTCGGTGAGCACAAATCCTTCTCCTAGTACATCTACTGAGTATGAAGATCTGCTTAGAAAGATGGGTTAGTTAACTATTAATCTTCTTCAAGGAAAATAATTTAGTTCTCAGGGAGGAGATAGAGGTCCAAAAAGAAATATTTCTGAAGTTGTATGTTATGGTTGTTATAAAAAGGGTCATTATAAGTATAATTGTCTAGATAGAGCTTCTACATCTGGTACAAGAGATAATGATAAAGGGAAAGCACCTGTGAATTCTTTTGATGTAGTAGATAAGAGCATAAATAATGAAGTAGATGTGTTTGTAACAAAAAGAAAGAAAGAAAAAGATAACCAAGATGGAAATGATCCTAAGAAGATGAAAGGAGAAACTAGTAAGAAACATAGGAGAAGAAAGTTGGGTGTGCAAGATTTTCTGATTTCACAGGGGACAAGGACCATACTCCATCTTAGAAGATCTATCCAAAAGGCCTACAAATATTACATATGGTCAAATCTTGGCTATGTCTTTTGAGAAGAGGCGGGAGCTGCGAAGTGGACTCAATGCTCAACGAAGGAAGGAGGTTGAGGTCCCTGTTTTGGAGGCAAAGGCGGATCCCTACGCTCCACAAGTTGAGGTATTATGTAATGGTATTTCAATTCATGATGTCTTAGTTGATGGAGGTGCTGCAGTTAATGTAATGACCGAGTCTGTAATGAATATGTTGGGTTTAAAAATTGATCACCCCTCAACACTTATGTTAAGGTCATTAAATAAAGGAAAAACTAAACCAGAAGGTGTAGTTTCAAATGTGGCAATATCTGTTATGGGTGTTGTATGTGTGGTAGACTTTTAGGTGATGAAAAATGGTACTGTTGCATACCCAATGTTGTTGGGAAGACCATGGCTAAGGAGAGTTCATGCAAGAAACTACTGGAATGAAGGCTTCATGACACTTGGACGTGGTAGAGAGAGGGTGAAGATAAACGTGATCCCTCGGCATCATAAGATAGAACCTGTGGATTCAAGTGATGAAACTGATGATTGGACATCCTTTGATTACTCGAGTACTAGTGAAGTGGACACTGAAGATGAAGAAAGTGAGGTTGATGTTTCAGTCATGGATATCCTTCCAGTCACACCGACTCATGATCCCATAAAATTATCTGAAGAAGAAATTGATGATCGTCTCCAACAAATAAAGATTGGTGATGCTGTGATGGAGAGTGAGAAGGAATCCTACCTCCAGCTCTTTCGAAGGTACATACACATATTCACTTTTGATTACAAGGAACTCCATCAAGTAAGTTGGGTAGAACATTCTATTGAGCTGGTAGATGGTGCTAAGCCCATAAAGCAAATGCCATATAGAATGAATCCTAATTTTTCCAAGACTGTAAAAGAAGAAATAGATAAGTTGCTTGATGCAGGATTTATATTTTTTGTGGAGAATTTAGAATGGGTTTCTCCCATTGTGATCTCAATAAAAAAGAATGGGAAGCTACACATTTGTGTTGATTATAGGAAGCTCAATAAGGAAACAAAGAAGGATCATTACCCTCTTCCATTCTCAGATTAGATTTTGGATGAAGTAATGGCAGAGTGTTATAGCTTTGTTAATGGATATAGTGGATATAACCAAGTTTGTATAACAAGAGAAAAATTAGTTGAATACCACGTTCACCACTCCTTGGGAAAGTTTGCTTATAGAGTTATGATTTTTGGGTTGTGTAATGCTCAAAGCAATGTTCCAACACTTGATGAATAGGGTGTTTGAACCCTACATTGGGAACTTCATCGAGTATTTTGGATGATTTTGCATCTATGGGAGAAAGATGGACCACCTGCACTGAGATGGAGACAACATTTCAAAGGTTAGATGAAGCACAAGCCTCACTAAACCCTACAAAGTGTGTCTTTGGATGTTCTAAAGGCATTTTGTTAGGGCATGTTGTATCCAGAGATGGTATTGCACGATCACGATAAATTTTAAAAAATCAAAGAGTTACCATTTCCTATGAATAGAAGTAAGTTGAGATCATTTTTAGGCCATGTGGGTTACTATAGAAGGTTCATCAAGAATTTCTCAAAGATTACATAGCCACTAACCTAGTTCTTGAAGAAGGATGTTACTTATGAACCAGGAAATAAGGCGCATGAAGATTTTGAACAACTGAAGGAATCCTGGTGTCTTCACTTGTTTTAAAGAATCCAGATTGGAGCAAGCCATTCATTGTGTATATTGATGCCTCAGATGTAGCACTAGGAAGTACTCTGAGCCAAAAGGATGAAAATGGGAATGATCATCTAGTTTACTTTGGGAGCAGAAAAATGAGCAGTGCTGAGGTAAATTATACTGTAACTGAAAAAGAGGCTCTAGCTATCATTTTTTTGTAAAGAAGTTTAGAAATTACTTGCTAGGGTAGAAATTTATAGTTGTAACAGATCATCAGGCTCTAAAATATATTGTCAATAAGCCTAACCCATCAGGGAGGATAACAAGATGGATAATTTTTCTACAAGAATTTGAATTTGATATTATAGATAGGCCATGAAAGAAGCATGTCAATGTAGATGCACTCTCTCGAGCCTATGATGGTTTAGGTTCACCTTGTGATGATGATGATTTCCCAGATGCAACATTGTTATCTCTTGACACAATCCCTAGTGACTACATAGATATTTGAAATTATCTAAATGAATTCAAGTTTCCTGATGGTGCCAATGCAAAGACTAAGAGGAAGATTACTCAAGCTAGTCATCCATATTCTATTCGTATGGAGTATTATTTGAATAGGACCTGATGGATAGTACAAGAGGGCAGTTGGACGTGATCAAGGGAAGGAGCTGATAGAAGAATTCTAAAATGGTAAATGTGGAGGACACTTCTCTGGACAACTTACAGCAAGAATGATCTTGGACGCAGGTTATCACTGGTCCACTCTTTTTAGAGAGATTTTATAATTATTGTAAGACATGTGATATTTGTCAAACACATGGTAACCGTAAGACTTCATCAGCTCCATTATGCCCTATTCTTCCACTTGGTCCCTTTGAAAAGTGGGGAATAGACATTGTAGGTCCACTTCTAACTACCCCACGCCAAAATAAGTATATTGTAGTTGCCACAAATTATTTAACCAAGTGGGTTGAAGCTAGGCCATTGAAAAAAACTTTCATGGATGAAGTGGCAAGGTTCATATATGAATGCATTGTCACAGATTTGGTTGCCCATTAGAAATTGTAACAGATCAAGGAAGCCACTTCATTAATGAGGTGGTAGAAGCCCTAGTCAACAAGTTTTCTATTAAGCACAGGAAGGAAACAACATACAAGCCAAGCACAAATGGACAGTGGAACGAATTTTTTTTTGTGTTGTGTCAAATTCTAGCAAAAGATGCAGCCTTGTAGGTACATAAGTGGGATAAAAGGATTCATGCAAAGCATTGTGGGCATATAGGGCAACATCAAAGTCAACAACATGATACTCCCCATTTCAGTTGCCTTATGGCATTGATCCAATTCTTCCTATTGAGTTTGATATTCCCACTGTGAGAGTTATGAAAAATGAAAGGATGGATGAAAGTGATTCAATAAAAGAAAGGTTGGTACATCTTCATTTGCTAGAGGAAATGAGGGAAATAGTGAAGGATACAAGCTATAAGAAGAAAATGAAGTAGAAGGAATAATTTGATCAAAAGATCCATTGGTCTCCATTTCATGTGAATGACTTGGTTCTAGTATATGATTCCAGATACAAAAAAAAGAAGACAGAGAAAATTTCTTCCAAAGTGGATGGGGCCCTACAAAATAGCAGCTATGCATGAAAATGGTACATATCGACTGGAGGAATTGGATGGTACTCCCATTACAAAATGGGTCAACCATGACAAGTTAAAGATTTTCCAAGCACCAGCTTTAGAATGTCCATAAGAGTCTACTCCGAGGACAGAGTAGAAGTTAGGAAGGGGAAAATGTCGACATTAAAATTTTCCTCCGTAATTTCTATTTTATTAATGTATGTATTAGGAATATGATGTTGTTAAATATAATTAGTAGTGGCATCCAATAGAAGATAACGGCACCGTCAGTACAGTGCCACCAATAATGTAGAGTATGGTAAAAGTCAAAGTACAATAGGAATGTTGTAAAAAATAAATATTTGTCGTAAGTGGTCCGGTAATGTTAAAATGTCAAAGTTGGGATAAGTAGAGAAGTAGGGTCTACATGATTAGGAATTATAAATATTATATTTGTAATAAGGACAAAGAGTGATGTCAAATATTTTGTGTATTTTATTTGTGGAAAAGTCTAAAAAGGTGGAACCCATGTGAGATGATAAGGTTAATCGTATCTTAGAAGATAAGCCTACATGTAAAGGCAAGAGTTTAGGCATGGAATATGATTGGCCGGAAGAGATTTCCTATCCTATCTTAGAGATAAGGTGGATAAGCCTGAATTCCTATAAATAAAGAGGCCACCCCCCTCATTTAGCATAGAAGGAAGTAGTGAGAAATATTGTATGAGTAAGTGTGTAAAGGAAGCCATCATTTTGAAGGTGTGTTAAAGAAGCCATTAAGAGGTGTAATTGTGAAGTTTCTCCCATAGTTATTGTTAGAAGGAAAGTGAATTTAGTAACACTTGAAGTACCTCATGGGTGAGATTGTAACAATTTCATGCGATAATATAATTTACACTGATATTTCAGATTTATCATTATTCCTTCTTATCATAGTCTATGGTATTCTTGTGTTATGTTTGTTGTTGTGTTTCAGATTACATCCACCAAACTAAGAGTGTGCATTAGTTAATAATCATAGCACGAGGAGTTCCAGTGAAGAATTATCATAGTGTCGATTTGTGTTGGATTAGGGGTGTGACCAAGAACTAGAAGAAAGGACCCTATATCATCTCATACATTCTTGATTCGAAGACAAAAAAATAAAGAAAAAAATGTATGGCTAGCATATCAAGAAAAAGAACTAGATGGGATGAGATTACTGGGTCATTTCAATGGGAGTAGGCTAAAGCCCTACTATAAATAAGTCTTCTTGGTGTTTGTAAATAAGGTAGTACTACCAGTTAGCTTAGAATTTACCTTTATTGATTTTTCTTTTCTTGTGTTTCCCTTTCTCATTGCTTGTTCCTTTCTTTTGTTTCATTTTGTACCTTGTGCACCAAGTAACCACATTATTTTTCTAAGGTTGTGTATGCACAGAGGACCACACATCTATTTTAGTGTGGGGTGGAGTAATGCAAAGAAAAGTATAGGCCTATAATACAAGTTGAGTGGCCCAGTAGAAGGAAGCGTGTAAGGTTGAGAAAGTGCATGGGGAAATGGTGGATAATGAATTATGGTGTCAAGAAGGCTATAACAAAGACCATGTATAAAGAATGAAGAGTGCAGGAACAACATGAGGTAGGTGAGGGTAAAAATTAGGTAAAGGAAAGAAGAAGTCCCTTTGGCGCTATAAACATGCATGTAAGAGTCTTCGGTTAGATTATATTTTGTGCTCCGTAAGGTTGTAGAAGGTTTTTTTGCATAGGATGTGGCACGTGAGTAAGGGTTCTTAAAGTCAACCTAGTGGAAAAATCTGCATTTAATGTTAAAGTAAGTTAGTAGGTGGTATAACATTTATCATTGGAGAGAAGTAAAAACTATAAATATGAGGTTGGGAAAGTCATTATTCTACCTTGCTATTATGAAGTTGAAGTGCTCTTGCGAACTATGGAATCCAGAGAGATTATTGCGAAGGCAGAAGAATCCTAGCAATCTAAGTGTGTGACTAGAGTGGATCTGCAAACTAGGAAGAAGGAGTATATGGGTATGAGAAAAGGTTGTTTGAAGTGCACCATCTTGTGGAAGGTTTTCTTAGTTAGGGTTTGGTAGCTAGGGCACAGAGATAGAAGGATTTCTTTGAGGATTTTGGTTTTGGGATTGAGAAGAGTAGTAGAGAAGAGTAAGGCATGTTATATTTTAAGCCAAAAAAATAATGGCACCAAATAAGGTGATCATTTCACCAAAGAAACAAAGGGGCAAGGGCAAAGGAAAGTAAACCGCTACCGTTGCAAGCTCCAATGAGGAATGGTATGTAGAAATGTTATACCTAGATGAAGTGTTGCTAGGAAATTAGTGGGTGTTGCACTTGATACAAATGACCATGAGTGATTATAACCATCGCATGAGAACTACAGAGAAAGATATGGCGTTCGAGCTGGTTTGTCCAATGAACAAGAGGACACCTAATGGAATGCCAATATATAGTGGCGATGTAAAGGTAAAGTTAGAAAAGGTAGGGCTATTGTAACTGTATGAGTTGCCTTACTTTGGAAATCCCGAGTGCCTTTATCAATGGTTGATGTCAAATGTATGAAGACCATTTCTATTTATAGGTTGTAAGATGTGCATAACACCACAGTTGATATCTAAGTTCACTGGCCTAAATTGTGAAGGGGAATCCATAGATGATGATCTGAGTGACAAGGAGGATATCAAGGAGATAGTAGCAGCTTATGAATACCAAAAGGGTTCATGGTACTTTGAATTCAAAGAAATTCTAGACCCTGTCATGAGGATTGCCTGCACGCTTGGTCACCAAGATTAACGATCAAGAAATATGGACACAAGTGAAAAAGGCATGGCTAAATGTATGCCAGAAAATATCAGAAGGGACCATCTATAACTTATTCACCTTTATTACGGATGATATCATAACCAACATAGGAAGGAGAGAAGGTACTATTTGGTAAAACCCTCCTCACCATTGTATTTTCATAGATTTGAGTACCAGATGGGCCGGAGAAATTTATTTGGGAGTATCTAGAAGAGAACTCCTCACCCACGAAAAGGTTTGAGAAATATACTTGTAAAACCATGACGGTCTATCGCAAGGCGCTTGGAGAAGTGGTATGAATGAATGCGTGATGCATTCAGGGTAGATTGGAGGATCCTAGAGTAGTTTCTTATGCTCGTGGATGGAGAGGAAGAATTTATGGTTTACCAACACTTCTACATTGGCAGGTTTACTTTGAAAAATGAGACTAAGATCCCATGGTGCAAGCTACCCTTCTCTTTCACCATGCAATACTTCTATGCAGGAGTCAATAGGTTCAAGGAGGCCAAAAGGATAAGGTTCGATCTTAGTGAGGTGGAAAAATACCACTACGAGCTGTGCCAAAATCTTGTGTACCCTAAGAAGAGCACATACATGGAGAAGTATATCTCCCACAAAGTTCAAATGATGAATCCAATAACGCTGTCAATCGCTGTAAGGGTTGTAGGGAGGGTATATCTTTGCATAAGGCCAAAGTTTGAGAAAGGTGCCTATCTGGAGAGTGATTTCTCCATTCCAGGGAGAAGACAACATAAGTCAGAAAAAGGCCATGCCAAAGAAGTAGGAAAGAGAATAAGTATAGGAGAAGAAGGCACCAAGTATGCAGATCGCATAATAGGTGGGCGCGCCTGAAGAATTCGTGAAGCCTAGCACTTACATGTGTAGAAAGAAGTCCCAGTCAAGGAAAAGACCCTAGAAAAAGAGGCTCTAGAGCATGAAGAGCCCTCACCCATGAATAATCACAAATGAAGAGGTTGCTTATGTCAAGGAGAAGGAGAAAGAAGAATCTCCTATACTGGAATCACCAGTTAGGAAGAAGCAGAAGGTGGCAAAAGAGGAAGACTTGGAGGAGATAGAAAGCCTAGATTCCTACATTGGCGACAAGGATGATGATGATCTTGAAGGAGGTGAATACCATCCATAGTGTATGATATACATGACTTAGAGGAGGAGGAAGGTGAAGAGAAGTATAACAAGGAAGATGAGAAGAATGATGAGGAAGAAGTAGAGGATCAAGGCAAGGGGGTGAGTGAAGAGGTGAGCACCAAAAACCAAGGAACCCCAAGCCTCACCAAGGAGAAAGTGGAGAAATCCACAGAGAGAGAAGTGGCGGGCATCATGAAGGAGTTGGTGGAGTAAGATTTGGAGTGGAGCATGGACAAAATTTTAAAGGAGATGGAAGAAGAAAGCATTGGGAAGGAGTATGGAAACATGGGTGGGAATCCCAATTTGGTGATAAACTTCCCAAAAGCTATGAAAATAGGTGGGAAAGGCATAGTGGTGGCAAAAGAAAGGAATGGGATACATTAATGATCTTAGTAAGGTGCTACATGCACGATATCAAAGAACCATACCAACAGAGCAACTCCTAGCTATGTCATCGTTTGATGAAGAAGGCGTATATCCCAAACTAGGAAGATGCTATCTTGGGCATTTGAGTCTCACGTAAACTAACATGAGTTTGAAGTAAGTCGAGAGTGCTGATTAAGGTGTTGGATATAAAAGGAGTAAATCCTTTGTGAATTCTCATCAACTATAAGATGAGAAGGTCTATAATGCGCTCAACAAGGTTTCAATGAGTTTGAGGCCAAGCTATTAGGAAGGAATGATAGAGTGAGATTCCTGGAGGAGGAATTGGAGAAGGAGAATAAGGAGCTCGCTGAGAAGAGTAAGGACTTGAATCAAGAAGAGCTTATCAATGCTCAGTGTGTAGTTAAGGTGTGAACTGAAAGAGGAGAAGGCAAGGGTACGTGAGCTACATAAGAAGATTGAGATGATTATGGGTGTTATTGTTTTAAAGCATCCTAACCTAGCGCCACCTGAGAAGAAATATGAATCAACCTTGTAGTTTTTGGAGGATTTGACATGCATCCTCATGATGGAAAGGTGGCCACTTTCCTTAGAATCTATAGAAGAAGCATTGGTGCGCTAAGAGAAAGAAGAGAAGTGAAGGTTTTCAAGATTGTTGCTTGATATACTAAACTCCTTGCAAAGATAAAGGATGCTACGCAAGTCACATAAGCGCATATGAAAACTGCGTTGATAGGGATAGAGTGGAAAGCATCCTGGTCACCACACATGAAATGGAACTCAAGGAGTTTCAAGAAAATAATAAGGGGAACAAGGCTGAAAGAGATAAAATCCTAGCCAAGGTAGAAAAGAAGTCATAAGCTATTGAGACCTTATGAGGCTCGATCAAATCGACTAAAGGAGTTATACCCCAGATCACCCACAAGATGGATGCACTTGAGGACTTGGGAAAACAGTTGGAAAGTATTGTTGAGACCATGAGTGCCAAAGGGGAGGAATTAAGTTTTGAGGAGGTGAGCGCCTTAGTCGGAGACCTTGTCAGCAAGTGTAGAATGAGGTTGATGCTTGGGAGAAGCTAGAGGCAGAAATAGGGAAGGATTTCCCTCTCCTCCTTCAAAAATAAGCATTTGTTCTTCATTCTCCCCATTCTTTCATTCTTTCTCCCAATTCTTCATTCCTTCATTCTTTATTCCCTATTCAGAGCCCACCATTCTTTATTCTTTGAAGAGAAGTGTTTATGAGGATAAAGAATAGGTGTAGTGTGGGGTGATGTTGGGCCCCAAAATATTGGCTAAGTATGAGAAGGTGTGGGTTTTGGTGCACGTGGGTTGAAGCGTGCAGTGGTAGGGTTCTAATAGGTTTATTAGAACACATGGCGTGCATGTAAGACAAGATGATTTTAGGACTTAGCCATATTCGAAGTTCTAGACAACACACAAGAAAAGCATAACTCATCTAGCATCCAGAATGGATAAGGTTCCATAGCATAACAACCGTAGGATCAAAATGGAATATTCCATACATGTGATGGAAGCTTCTAGAAGAACATCATTGCATATGGTGGAGAGCTCGGATCAGAGGAGGCATGCTCCATTGGAGGACCACTTGGACACTTGGAAACCGATGTGTTACCTCAAAAGGCATGGCAATGAAGGTAGAAAATCTATATATTGAGGTGAATGGATAGTAGAAAGGGGATCATCCTAAGAGAGAAGAAGTGGTGGAAAAAAGGTGAAGATCTACAGAAATATCATGGAAGATTCTATGGGTTGGGATTAGAGAAATTATAGGAATGATGGCATATTTAGAGGGATGGGTCTATATTTATCCCTGTAATATGAAGGTCATAGTGTAGTTTTTGATGCACGAATTACCCCTGCATTGTTATAAAGGTTTGTTATGACCCTAAGGAATGTAATGTGGTTATTGAACTCGTTAATATGAATATAAGGCTCTGTTCTAAATCATATTTGTGTTCATGAGATTAAGTCTAATGCATTTCCTTTGTGTTTCAGTTCTATATGTTGTTTGTTATTTCTCTTTTATGGATGCAATGAGATGATAACTCATCCTAGGATTTTAGAATGAACACATGGTTCCTTTCCATTCTTTTGCACTTAAGTATCTATCATAGATGAAGTATTCTCACAAGACTCACATAAAGGAGGGGCTCAGAATCGTGCATGCCTCGGGTGAGCGCCTAGCACTACCGGGTGATAGACCGATGCACATGGGATTAGACTATTGTTATAAGGGTATGAAAATGACTACAAATATCATAGGTTTTAGGTGTCTTTAAGATTTATGAAAGGTTATGTCATTATGTAAGTGTATTTCAGTACGTCATACATGAGTTACTTTCCATTTCTAGAACGTAACTCCTTTCTCCCTTGTGGAGGTATGATGGGTCTTGCATTAGGAGTTACACAACACTCCTATTTGTACCTTTTTTCTGATCTATGAGAATGAGTAGACATTTTTCTTGCATGAAAAATTTCATAGTGGTGGAATGTTGTCTTGTTACTTGGAGCTACTTCACACTTCTATTTGAGGGAAACTTGATTCATGTGCACACCATCCCACTTGGTCCTCATTCTCACATTATCTCACAAAACCATCCCTAGCTTGTTTCTTATACCTTTTTGATATTTTCTATTGTCATTGAAGTTTAGGGATGCTCACTTTTGGCATGTGTTTGGTCCTAATTTATCCATCTTGTATCTCTTTTACCTTGTCAAATTAATTTTACTTTAACCTACTTATTTTAGTGATGTTTATTTCGTATTAGAATTTAATTATACTTTCTTGTATTTGGGAAGTCTTTTTTGTTAATTGTTATTAAGTAGGGATTTGGGACACCTAATCATGTACTTGGCAGGCCTGTTATACCTCATAAATCTCTACTCTATCCCAAATTTCGAATTTGGGTAAAGATTGAAAATTTTGGGAAATCTTTTAAAAGTTGGCGGTCACTCTTACCTTAAAAATACCCCCATGGTCCATACCTATGAATAGTGGCACCTTTTTCTAAGATAAAAAAGAGTTTCCCTCTCGCATTCCTCTCTCTTATCACCATACTTCTTCAATTTTTCTCTTTTGTGGGAGATTTGGGATTTCGGTGCATGAATTTTGAAAATTTGAATCCTTTGAAAATTTCCCTTGCATTTATTATTTGTGTGTACTTAGAAAGGAACCCTTGATGTTGGAGATTTGCTTAGTTGGAAGAGTGACACATGTCAACCTCCCATGGGTCTTGTGTTTTGGAGGTTTTCTCCTATTTGTATCCCCAACTTAGAGATTTCGGGAGATTTTTGGTTCATTTTTGTTTTTCCTGGAGAAAATTTTGGTGGAGCTTATAGAGCATGTAGTTTGGAGTCTTATTGGATTATTTTAAGGTTGTGAGGTAGGCCTCACACCTCTTATTTCATGAAATTTTATGTGAAAGGATATCTTGTTATTGTTATGGTGTTTTAAAGTAATTTTCATGGGTTATATGTGTTATATTTTGATTTTTTATCTCATGTTCTTTTTGGTATTCCTCCATCCACCCCTCATGGGGAGTGGATTTGGGAGATGATGGGGGAAGAGGGAGGGAACCCTCTTATTATCCCTCATGGCTTGATGGGAAACCATGAAGGTGATCACATTTCTACTCCCTTCCTATGGTGGAAGTAGGGGGGAATTTCCATAATGTTTTGAAATCTCCATTTACCCTTACCAAGAAAGCATTCAAGGCTTGAAAATCTTTGACAATGAGGAGAATTGGAGGAATAATCATGTTGGAGGATTTTGGGTATGGAGTTGGAAGGTTTATGGAAGATATAATTTAGACACTATGGATTGAATTATTTGGTTTTGGGATCCTCCTCTTCTTCCCCATTTGTAGTTTTGGGACTTGATTGTTTCTCCCTTTTGGTTGGTAAAAATATTTTCATCAATGTCTTGTTTTTTTTATCACTTTGGTTTAGTTTACCTTATATTATTATGTGTTTTGATGGCATGTTATGTATCTATGTCTCCCATGGGATTGGAGGGAGGATAGAATGCCTTATTCTTGGGAGAAAGGAATCTAATGATGCCTAAAGGTTGGGTGGAAAACAACTCACTTTTTGTGGTATTGGAGTCCTACTTGCTATTTGGAGCATGATGCTAGTTCCTTTCTTGGAGTTAATACTTGTGTCGAGATATGGAAGTTTCACTCTCAGATTTTACATGTTATATTTTATAATGATTTAGTTATTGAATTGTAAATAAGGAAAATGTAATATTTGTGTGACATTGGAGTATAAATTTTAGTACTAATACTTGATGTGAAGGAAAAAGTTTATCATATCATTTGAAAGTATGTATAAATCTTGTTTATGAAAGGAATATATTAGTAGATTTCCTTCTTTTCAAAAATGGATCTCAAGTCTCCTTGTTATCTTAATATTGTCCTGGAATAGAGTTCTTGTTGTCTCTTCTCGCAACCTTGTGTTAATATAAATAAGGTTTGAATCTATAATGGAAGGAGTTCTTGTTTTATCTTGTTCTATGGGTTTTTATGGAGAAAAAATCCTCGGTTTTCTATTATAACAATCTAAAAACTTAGGTGTTGGTTTTATTATTGGAATAGAAACCTTGTTTTTTCTACTTGTAGTCTTGTGTAGAAGGATAGGACTGAATCAAATGTACTAATCTTACATTTTAGAAATGAAGGAGAGTGGCTTGGATTGGTTCCACTATTCTTGAAAATAGTAATAAGAATATGTGTAATTTTGGCATATTGATAGTAGGAGGTTTGTACATTATTGAAAAATGAAAATCTCTCACTCATGGTTATTGTAAAGCAGAATACTAAACTTGTTAAATCAGAAAATGCTTATTTTACTTAATCATGGTGCAATGCTTATAATACTACAAATATGAAATCAAAGATTCTTTTATTATTATTATTATTAGGATACCATTGTTGGGCCTATTCCACTTGATATTATGATTCTATAGTTGATTTATCAATCTTTAAAAAAAAATGTGTTGCATTTTTTATGTTTCAATCACGTATATTGTTAGCTCATCAAGCTCTCATTTCACCTTACTACCCTATTTCTCTCTAAAGAGAATAGGGAATATAAGTTATCTACCTTAATATAGTGTTCATTGATCTACTTGTGTTTAAGAGAGACATTAAAGGTGTTTAAATGTCTATGAAATTATATAGATTTATTTATAAATGTGCCTATATTTAAATTTATTCCTCTAATTATTCTTAATGTAAGTAAAGGTTTTAATATACATGTATACTCGATTTATTGAAGTAAGTTTTAGTACATTACTTTCATACATATGGTTTCCTCTACTTGAAAATAAAATAAAACTCACACACACAAATTTATAAAAATATTGGATTTTGTGTTAAACGTATTACCCTATCCACGTTATTTTGTTGAAGAAAAAAATTATATAAACACACACACACACACACACACACACACACACACACACACACACACACACACACACACACACACACACACACACACACACACACACACACACACACACACACACACACACACACACACACACACACACACACACACACACACACACATGAATAAATTGAGATGCAAGGATGGGTAGTTGGGAAGTCCAAACCCCTCCCCTCTTCATACTATTGTTTTTGGTTTCGATGTACCTCACGTGGCATTGCATTGATTTGGGGTTCTAATATAGTAAACCTTCGGATAGAGTTGGGGTGTGGCCTAATATCCTCATCCCGATTTTTACTCTCAAATGTATTGATATGCGGCCATTAATATCACCGTATGCACTTAAAAATGCATCTTCTCCTAGTTTTAAATTCCTATACATGCA